>CAOKZL010001126.1:0-418953 GCA_948472985.1 Iguana delicatissima | reverse complement strand
TTTGGGGTACAAAACCCTCACAAAGGTGGAAAAACTGTGAATAACTCCCTCACACAATCCCTCTCCCATTCCCTCCCAGGGATTCCCCCTTCTGTTCCCTTGCCTTTTGCCCAGGCACACCAGTGGTGGAGCTTGGAGTGTGTGGAGGTGGGGTGGGCAGAGGGGCGGATGTGGAGCTACTATGTGTGGCGATGGGGCTATGGTGCATGGGGCGTGGCTATGATGCGCAGGGGCAGGGCTACAGCAGCTGGCATGGGGCTATGGCATGCAGGGGGCAGGGCTAAGGTGTGTGTGGGCGGGGCTACAACGGACAGGGCGAGGCTATGGCATGCGAAGGGTGGGGCTATGGCATGTGGGGGAGGGCAAGCAAGGAGCTGTGGTGCCCCCAAGAAATTGCCGCTGGGGGCATACCGCCTACATCGCGCCCCCTCCGACCATGACTGGAGCACATGTTTCTTCCTTCTCCATGCCTGGGCAAAAGGCAAGGGAATGGAGGGAAAGGCATGCATACTCCTTCCTTCTCCACACACCATGCCATCCCTCCTCTTTCCTTCCCTTTTGCCCAGGCGCAGAGAAGTAAGGCACACATGCCTGGGCAAAGGGCAAGGTAATGGGAGGTGGAGAAGTGGAGGGACGAAGGCGCGCATGCACCTCATGAATAATCAAATTTACAAAGGTCAATTCCACAGATGTGGATGGGGGAAGATGATGATGTAACAACAACAACTCTTTATCACATTGTTGAGCAGAATGCCATCCCACAGAGCATTGATTTGTTGTAGTTGCTGTGGTTGTGTGCCTAGAAGCAGATGCCAACTTATGGTGACCCTATTCTAGCAAGATGTATGCTGAGGAGGTTTTCCATAGACTGAGACACTTGCCTAAGGTCAGCCAGTGAGTTTCCATGGCTAAGTGAGGATTCAAACTCCTGTTTCTCCAACTACTATGCCACATTAACTCTATAATAATGATGCACCAGTACAGTTCAGATCAGTCTAACCTCTGAGAATTGTAGGTAGTAGTAGTAGCAGCTCCATCCTGAAAGCCAGTGTGATGTGGAGGTTTGGATGTTGGGCACAGATTCTGGAGACCAGAGTTTGATTCCTTGCTCGGCCATGGAAACCCACTGGATGACTGTCAGCAAGTCACATTCTTTCAGCCTTAGAGGAAAGCAAAGGCAAACCCCCTCTAAACTAATCTTCCCAAGAAAATCCCATGATACATTCACCTTAGGGTCAACACAAGTCAGAGCTGAAAGCACATAACAATAACTGTGCTGCATTCTGCTAGCATTATGGTATTCATTATAGAACTTCCATCTTAATGTGTGTTTACAGAATATATTCAGAATAAGTCAGTCATTACCTCATTCTACTTTTGGCCATGGGAAGGTACCTGGAGATGCAATTTTTTAAAAAATTGGATACTGATTGTATTAGAATGCAGGGTCATGAACTGAATCACAAATAACAAGAGGTTTCACAAGGCCAAGAATAATTCACCCACTTCTTGATGGAAGCTGACATGCTGCTGTTGGGGTAGCCTACCACAGAACAACTTCAACAAACCTCTGATGATTGCAAAGAGCTCTTTAAAATTCAATTGGGCTCATTTCGCGCATCTCTCTCTGGTTGAATCTCTCGAGTGTGAGGAAGACGGGTGGCTGCTTTTGCTCTTTAATTTAAATAAACTCTGCATGAATTAATTTTCATTTTGAACTGCAAATCCAATTTCAGCTAAACAGCGTTAGCAAGGATACTTAACAATCAGCAGCTACAATGAAGTTAAATTGGGCAATTAGGATGGTTTAGAAAGGAGGCTGGTTCCCCCCCCCCCAAACAACAAGGGAAAGATACAACAAGCTAAATCCAGCTTGGATGTTTGTTGCATATGAAATACTTTTTGGTGGAGGTTGGTGGCTGCAGTGTCAATGTGTATGTGTGTATGTGAGAGGGAGAGATTGAGGAGAGAGAGCGAGAGAGAGAAAGAAAGAGAAAAAATCCATTCTAGGTTTTAGTCTGAACTTTAAAAAGCTTTCCAGGGTGATAAACCCTGTCCTTGGATAGCTGCTTTAATGTTGGACTAAAATCCAGAATGCATTTGTTGCACCATTGGCATTGGAGCCAGAAGCCTTTGCTGGGCTCTCCCTAACTAACATTTATCCTCCATCTTGGAAGGAGGCTGAGGCCTCTTCTGCACTAGCCTATTATAGCACGATGATTCCACTTTCAACATCCTAGGGAATCCTGGGGTTTGCAGTTTTGGGAGGGGCCGGCCGGCCTCTCCCGAAACTGCAAACCCCAGGATTCCATAGGATGGTGAAAGTGGAATCATCGCGCTATAATAGGCTAGTGCGGAAAAGGCCTGAGACAGAAACATGTTGACTACTTTATGGGTAAAAATCTGGTGATAAGAGAGTCTTTTCCAGTATTTAACCTACTTGAACCGTACGTTCTCCTCAGAGGTCCCACGTGCCCCTATCAAGAGATGAAAGATACCATATTTGCTGGCGTATAAGAAGCACTTTTTCCTAAAAAATATCTTCTGAAAATGGGGTGTTCTCATACGTTGGTGCATCATATATACCAGCAAATATGGGTAACACTAAATGCATAGGGAAAGGAAGGGGAGTGAAAGAAGTTCTCCCTGCCGAGGCAAAACAGGAATGAGGGGGAAGCCTGGTGCAGCACTCCTGTGCATTTTGCCCTGCCAAGATACTAAAAATTTTTTTCCTCAGAAATAGCCTTTGAAAAGTGGGGTGCATCTTATACACTGGCACGTCTAATACTTCAGTAAATACAGTAGGTAGCTTTATGGAAAAGGAACTTTTCAGCAGTGGTATGCTATCTTAGCAGTGCGTTCCTCATAGAGGCTTGCCCAGTGTCTGTGTCCATGATTGCTTCAGGGCCAAATGAAGACCTTCTAAATAATCTCTAGGAATTTTAAGAAGCATATTTTTTAGATCTCACTAATCTTCAGTTTTCTGCTGATTTTACTTTTTCATTTTTATGCTACTTGCAGTGTCTTTACCCTTTTCTTCTAATTTTAACTGGTTTTATGATGTACTCTCACTAGCCATTGTTTGCTTAAATGTATGATATATCTGTTAATGTATCTTACATCACCTAGATAACATTGGCTGTTGAGTGGACTGAGAATGCAATAAAATCAGTGGTTACCGTATAATGCAACCTTCCTATTAAACCCAGTATTGCTGATGGGAAAATGTTTCAGTGTCTCTTACATTTGCATTTAGATTTTTTAAACCTCTCTCCTGAATGTGAAGAAATTGGTGTATTTTTGTGAAATTTTCAAAAAAAAAACGAAAACAAAAATTTCCTCACATGCCTTGGTGAAATTAAGCACATACAGCTATTCCTAGCATGAAGAAGATTGTATTCTGTCTTCTTGCCATGTATGTTGTAATGCTGAGAAGCCGCTAAGAAAAAGAGATGGCAACCCAAATTCAATGGGAAGAAGGTTCTTATCAAATTATCAGAGCCTTCTGGTTGGAAAGGTGCATATGTTAAATTTGTTTTCCCTTAGATTTCAGTTTTTAAGATCTTAAAGTTTTTCTACTCTGAATATGAACAAATTTGCAAACTTTGGTTAATTGTCGTCAGAAAGAACTGAAATGAAAATTTTCGGGCATCTTTACCAGGGTTGTATTATGTAGGCATATAATCCCTTATCCTGCTAAAATCTAATAACTGAAGCTCAGTCTTCAAAGGGATCTTATAGCACTTTTGAGACTAACTGAGAGTAAGAAGTTGGTAGCATAAGCTTTGTAGAGTAATTCTCTTTCATTAGATGTAACTCAAGAAATTAATATTCAATATATTGAGTTTCAGTATATTAATTTTGGAGGCCAAACTTACAATTGCTATTTCTATAGCACTTTTAATTTCTGCAGACACCCCTTTTGATGTTTCAGAAGTCTTACACTGTAGCTGACTGTTGTATCTGTAAAACATACATGATGGGTGACACTTGGCTTGACTATAGGATGTTTGAAAAGGATGTGGGCATTTTGGTAGAACACAAGCTTAAGAGTGTGATGCAGAGACCAAAAAAAAAAATAAAAAGTCCCATGCAATCATAGTCTGCTTGGAACTACAGTCAGCCCTCCGTATTTGTGGATTTCACTTTTGCGGATTTGATTATTCACGAATTATTTCCTGTCAGTTCTGCTGCCTCCCCATGCCATTTTTAATAGGGACTGCAAGCCATGTGAGAGTGAGAAACTGTAAAGGAGGCTTATAAGTCCCTATTAAAAATGGTGTGGGGCAGCAGTGGGGGTGGAAGTAAGTCCCACCAGCCACCCATTTCTGCCTTATGAAGGAACCTTGATGCCTCAAAGGAATCCACAGTGGGTTGAATATGGTGATTATACATTTTTTTGTGTGTTAAATATGGTTTAGGAGGGCCTAGAGTTATTCATGTTTTTTTTTCACTTTCACAGGAGCCCTGTGCCCCTAACCCTAGCGAATGTGGAGGGATGACTGTATATTGTCCCAAACAAAGGGCATAACAGGACAACTTTATCCTGCTTTGGACAGACCTCATCCGGAGTCCTGTATCCAGTTCTGAAATGCACAGTGTAAGAAGAATATAGGGAAGCTGGAATTTTCTTTGAGAAGAGTGACCAAGTTGGTAAAAAATGCCTTGAAGCCAAACTATGAGGAATGATTGGAGGAGCTGGCTGTGTTTAGCCTGCGAAGAGAAGAATGAGAAGATTCAAACATCTCAAGGGCTATCACATGGAATACACAGTGAATTTGTATTCTGCTCTTTCAGAGGGCAGGGCATGGGTTAAAATTAGAACAAAAGAAGTCCTGACTCAATATGAGAAAGAACTTCCTAACAAGAGCTATTCAACAGTGGAATAAACTACCTTACAAAGCGGTGGCTCTCATCCACTGGAATTTTAGAAACAGAAGATGGATGCACCTTTCCTTTAGTGCAGGGATGTAGCTATGGGCTGGGGGGGGGCAATGCCTTCATTTTGCCCTTCCCCCATAGCTACACCTCTGTTTTAGTGATAACTTCCTGCACTGGTGGAGTTGGATTACATAGATCTTGTGATCATTTCTATGGCCATTTATGCACTACGCTGTCATAATGCTATTATCCCACTTTCAACATCCTGCAGAATTCTGGGGTTTATAGTTTTCTGAGGCCAAAGGACTCTCTGCCTGAGAATTCTAAATGCCCCTCCTTAAACTGCAAACCCCAGGATTCCATAGGATGTTGAAAGTGGAAAAATAGCACTATTACAGTGTAGTGTGGAAATGGCCTATGACTCTGTGAGACTGATGTAGATGAACTTCCCCCCAAACAAAGAAGGCCCTTTCCTCACTGGGGGGGGCGAAATGGGGCCGTGCACGCAGGGGCAGAGCTTACCCATGAGTGGGTTGCTCCGTCCCTGTGGAGAGCACGGATCCGCCGTTCTAAACGCCGCCGAATTTCGGCGGTGCTCGATGGCGTTTGGCGGCGCCCAAAGTGGCGGCCGGTGGCTTCCAGCAGTGCTCCGGCAATCAGGACAGCGCACCAGCCGGAAGCCCGCCCCCGGGCAGATCTGCAGGGACGCGTTACCGCGTCTCTGCAGTTCTTCACCGGGGGCTGCCATGGGGCAGCGCGGGTGAGTTTTATAAAAACCACTTGCGAAGGTGGTTTTTATAAAACTCACAGCGCCACCCCTGCGGCTGCGCTAGAGCAGTTTGAGGTCTAGAACCTCACTTTTTTTAACTGCTCTAGCGCACCCCCCGGTGAAGAAGAAATCCAAGAGAGGTCGCCCTAGCGTTGGCAATATGCCCGTGTGGAAATGGCCGAAGTGCATGGCCAAGAGAGGATAGGAAATTCATAGATTTCTTAGGCCCGAGACTGACTCAGTTTTGTTCTTGTTGAACCTCCTAAAGAGGAAAAACTGCCTTAGCATTGCTGGAAATAAAGAATTACATACATTTAAAGATAAATAATTTTTAAAAACTCCATCTTGACTCCCATCACAGCAGTCTTTGATGCCTCATACAATGAAACTCTTTCTGGAATCCCTCCTTGTGCAAAGATTATAACACATTTATATAATTATAATTATCACTTTCTAAGAATCAAGTCTTATTGAGATGCTTTTGTTTCCATAATAGTTCCAGGAAAACAATTGCAAAAACACTCTTTCTTTTGGGGTTAGAAAGCTTCTCTGGATTTCAATGAGCAAATTCAAATGTACAAAAGTACCACATGGTTCAGACCTGGCTTGGCTTGTAAGTAAAGATCTACATTCCAGTTTGGGTTAGCTGGAATAGGCTTCCTTTATGTTTTTTGCATTTTAGTCAAGCAATTAAGAATTCTATAACTCTTTAGGAGTAATGGATTTACAGAAGGGAAGACTAATGTATTAAATACAACTCTAGCTCTTGGTCCAGACAAATATACAAGCAATGTTTCTTCCTTTTACCTCTGAAATTTTTTTCCACTAAAAATTCCACTAGATGCTTCTCCCCAGTATAGAGAAAATATAGGGATAATGTTTGCCCCTTTTCCCATGTGGATAAAAACTAGCTGGGGAATATTTTATTTTGTAGAATCATACAGTTGCAAGAGCTATCTAGTCCCATTCCCTGGCATCCATAAATATATGACTAAACCACTATTTTGTTTTATTTTTAGTAAATAAACTGATGGAAGAGAAAAGATTAAGAAATTTCCCCTGCATCAGTGTTTTTTGCAAATTACAGTCCTCTCTCCAAATTTGTGGATTTGACCCTTGTGAATTTGATTATTTATGACGCATGTGCTTGCCTCCCCGCAATTTTCCTCCTCCCATTTAGTTGCATTCTCCACCTCAGGCTTGTGAACCTTGTGTTTAAAATGGAGTTTTTTTACCTTTGGGAGCAAAGCACACACCCCTGCTGGAGGCGTGTCCTCTCTGCTGCATGACTTCACATTCTGTTTTGTAATGGCTGCTGATCGGCCAGCTACTCTCTTTGCTCCTACCCCTTCTTTCTCAAGATGGTGGCTGGAAGTAGCTAGAACTCTAGAATTCTGCTCTTCTGTCTGAGGAGAAAGTACTGTAAGCCTTTTACCTTGTCTTTATTCTTCTCCCCAGGAATGCTGGGCCCAGAGGCAATGGGGGGATTATAGGGGGGAAGTTATTCACAGGTTTTCCACTTTCATGTGGGTTCTGCACCCCGAACCCTTGCAAATGTGGAGGGGCCATCGTACTACACTTGGCCCTGCATTTTAAGAAGAAAAACAAGAAGATGACTTGCCTCAAAGGAAATGCAGAATAGTATTCTGTTTGGCCCTCAAAAGGCAGTGGATGATTATTTTAGGGTGGAATGAGTTCTCACAAATGAGGTAAAGTTGGAGTAACTAATTCCATACTCTGCAACTGTCCTGATTTGTCAGGGATGGTCCCAATTAATCCTTTGTTATCCCACTTCTTTTAGAATGTCCCACTTTCTCTCTCCATTTCCTCTTTAGCTTATTTCAGTTGCTGCAAAATGAGTTCAAAGTACAAAAGTAGTTTGTAATCAATTCATTCAGCAGGGAGACAGGAAAGCAAGGGTGGAATCCTGCCCTTTCTAGTATGTTCAGGCAATAACAAACTGCTGCAGTTCCAGTTTCCATCTGTGAAAGGTTGGAGGGCTTGTAATTCCCACATTATCTTCATGGCTTCTCCAAAACATTGGAATGCTTTCCCCAGGGAGGCTAGCAGGGTTTCCTCCTTGCTCTTGTTCTGCTGGCAACTAAAAACATTTTTATTTTATCAGGCTTTTAGAAACTGACTGCAATGGGCATTTAATGGTGTGGTGTGCTGTAGACTTTTATTTGTTTTTACAATGGATTTTAATGGGTTTAACTTTACAAATTGTTCAATTACTTTTAATATAACCTTTATATTTATACCATTTTTTAAACTTAGGTTTTGCATAGTTTTGATTCTGCACTTTTTTATAAATGGTTAGTGATGTGCTAGTCTGAGCATTGGACCAGGGTTCGATTCCCTGCTTGGCCATGGAAACCAACTGAGGTGCATCACACACTCTCAGTCCCAGAAAACCCTGTGATAGATTCACCTCAGGGTTGCCATAAATCAGAAACCACTTGAAGGCACACAGTAACAATAAAATGGCCTTGAGTCCCATTATTTGAAAGTACAAGATATAAGGGAATAAAATAATAAATAATAATTGCTGGCTTATAAGACGGACTTTCCCTCCCCAAAAATGCTTTCTGAAAATGGGGTGTGTCTTACACACCGGCAAATACAGGTAACTCCTGCCCGCCGAGGCAAAAAGGAAAGGAAGGCACTTTTCTGTTCCTTTTTGCCTCAGTGGGAGTTCTGCCCACCTAGGCAGAAATGGCAGGAATGGGGGGAGAGCTCCTTTCACCCCCTCTCCCTTCCTGTTCTTTCTTCTTCTGCAGGGAGGTCTCCCCACCTAGGCAGAAATGACAGGAACAGGGGACAGGGTAATAATTTTTTTTTTGCTAAAGAATACAGTCTGAAAACAGAGTGTGTCTTATATGCCAGTGTGTCAAATACACCAGCAAACATGGTAGTATAATACGGTTTATTAAGGCACCCCAGAAGCACCCTACTAAAGAGAGAAGACAAGGACTCTTCAGCCATGTCACACCAAAGATCATTAATATTAAGATCCTATTCACCTGCAACCTATACACACATTGACAAACGTAGGTAGGGCCGAAATCCTG
Organism: Iguana delicatissima; assembly: GCA_948472985.1. NCBI lineage: Eukaryota > Metazoa > Chordata > Lepidosauria > Squamata > Iguanidae > Iguana > Iguana delicatissima. The sequence continues at coordinate 410,232 of CAOKZL010001126.1, read as the reverse complement.
CTGTTATTCCCAACTAGAGTGCACCAATTGTGTCTGTTGGATTTATCAATATATTGACTCACTGTTCAACAATTGATGCAGTGGGTCTACTTTAACTGGAACTGATCCACAGGATCCCAAGGTGGCACAGTACCTATGGAAGAAACAATGTAAGCTGTGCCTCAAGCACAGGTCAGTGGGTTGGCTGTAATTGCCCATTGCTCCCCATGCTGTGAAAAAAGGTTGCCTGCTGTTTTCTACAGATTGAGGATGCTGGACAAACACATAACAGCCTTGCTTGAAGCAAACAGAGCCTGAATCTAGTCAGTTGTCCGCAGGGGTGACCCTTCAGTGCAATATATATGGCTGTGATTCCTTTGTAAAAGGTAGGAGATCATGGGTAGCAGTGCCAGTCTAGTGTAGTAGTTAGAGCATTGCTTGGGACAGTCACAAAGGGACAGAGGGGGCAGAGAGGGAAGTTCACTTCGAGCAGCAATGTTTTTGGGGTGTCTCAGCTAGTAGCCATGCCCCCATGCATCACAGCCCTGTCCCCCCCACCGTAGCCCTGCCCCCTCCCACCCCCCCTCCACACACTTCAAGCTCTGCCACTGGCTTAGAAAAGTTCTTTTTTTGAATTACCACTCCAGGAACCACTTCTTCCTCCTGCTTGCATTGCCAGTGGCCAGGTTGGCTATAGGATTCTGTGAGTTTTAGACCAAAAAAAAAAGATAAAATTTCTAAGTTTAGGGGTAGAGCACTTGATTAGGACTATATATCATCTGACCATCCTTTTTCTAGATTTTTTTTTGGGGGGGAAGCTGTCCTGATTGGGCAGGGACAGTTCCTATTAATCCTCTGTTGTCCCATCTTTTCAGCTGCTTTTAAAATGTCCTAGCTTCTTTTTCCTCCACCCACTTTCCTCCTTTGTCCTCAGCTTACTTCAATTGCTGCAAATTGAGTTCAAAGTGCAGAAGTAGTTTGCACTCAATTAACCCAGCAGGAAGGGAGGAAAGAAATGGAAGAATCTTCCCTTCCCAGTAGATTCAGGCAAAAGCAAACTGCTGCAGCCTCCCCTAGCTTGTATGTTCTTCCTCATTAAAAACCCTTGCCATTTTGACCACGCTCTGATGTTGCTTGGCTTCATATGTCCTGGTTTTCATCTGTGAAATGTTGGAGAGCATGAGAATGAGAGTTCAAATCCCCACAGAGCCGTGAAAGGCATTGGGTGACCTTCGGCCAGTTATTTCACCCCCCTCTCTTAGCCTGACCAGGGTTATCATTATGAGGATAAAGAATAAAGGCAGAAGAGGAAGGCTGCCATTGTTTCCCTGGAGATTTGGCAGCATTATTATCTGCACCTCATGCAAATCCCAAGCAAATCCACTGAGGACAATTAAGATCACTCATCAGTTCCAAAATCTCATTTTCCCCTTCCTCTGGGTTCAGAATTCCTGATACCTCTCTGCCATTTTTGTAGCCAGGTAGAATGGATGGAAATCCCCAGAAATGAGCAATCAGAACTGGCCCGATGGCATCTCCCTCAGCTTAAAAAAAATTGGAAGGAGGCAAATTGCTGTAATGCAAGTGGATTGGGATCTGTGGGATTATTTAAAACTGGTTAACACCTCGGGCATTCTGGAAGAGCTTTCTTACCTTCAGTGCATTTCAGAGATTTGTACATGCGCGAGAATGCGTCCTGCCCCATTGCCTTCTAGCTTTGGGAATGCGAGGTGGGTAATTAAGAAGTCATAAGGCCCAGGTGTGCCAGGTGAAGTTTGGTAGCTTGCTTTTGATCTAAATTGAGATGCTCTGGGGATTTAACTTCTTAAACACAACAGGCATAAATAAATAATAAGGATATATTTTCCTCCCCTCCTTCCTTCCTTAAGGTTGAAACATGCAGGCAGCATGATAAAAATTTTGTCTCTGTGTGCCGTGTAAGGAGATACTTTAGGGCTTGGTCTTTTACTGAAATTGTTACCTGTGTTTTGATCCAAGAGGAGCAAATTCTGCTTGCATCTCAAATTAGGCTATCATCTGGGGATTGGTTCGTATTTTTACTTCAGAGAGAAGGATGGGTTAAAATTACTTACTAGAAATTCTATTTTTTTTAAATGGTGTTTTGTGCAAAGAGTGAAAACTCATATATATTCTGATTATAAACAGGTTGACCTATTAGTAATAGAAGGGTTACATGACCAATAGAGATGCCTGATATGTGGCCATACCAATGGACAGGAACACTTAACAGAGCTGTGTGTTTGTTGCAATGCACCAACTCGATTGCTTGATCAGGGCTGCATTGATGAATTGCAGTGGTTTAAATGAAAGAAACCTGCTTCCCACACCGCACCCAAGAAGAGCAATATGGTATGTATCCACTCTGTATAATTGCAGATTATAATTTCATTTTGTGAAATCTTGGGATTTGTAGTTCTTGGAGATTGGTAGTTCTAGGATTTTTTGTTCTTAGCATTCTCTGCCAGAGGTCTAGTGCTGTGGCACTAGAGAATTTGAAGTACCAAATAACACATCTCAGAATTCCATAGAAGGGAGGCTGTGACACTTAAAATGGTGTGATAGAGCTGTTTGTGCAGTGTGAATCCACATTGTAGCCACGTTGCGCAATTGTACCACTGTGATCCCACTTGGACTGCCATAGTTCCTTCCCATGGAATCCTGGGATTTGTAGTTTCATGAGGCATTTAGGATTTTCTGCCAGGAAACAATAAAGCTGTTTTCTAGAGATTACAGAGATTGTAGGACCTGCTTAAGCTACAGCTCTCAGGGTTCCACAGGCAGGAGCCTTGGCAATTAAAGTGGGATGAAACTGCTGTGCCATGTGGATATGCTCCAGGTAATTGGTGTGCCTGCTGCTTAGTCTGCTGTCCAGGTGGTAACTGTTGACAGCTTACTTCAAGGAGAGTAGGAATAATTGGACAGTTCCCAAAATGGAAGGCTGTTAACAGTTGACTTGCCCAATATACTGGGAGGAACCACTATGTTTCTTTCAGTATAGTGCTTGTTAAGAGCAATGTGTGAGGTAGCAAAGATTGCTAATGACATCAAGTTATTTTAAGGAGTTAAAAAGGAAGGGCAGGATTAGAATTTCTACAAACAACAACTTCTTCTTAGAATCATAAAATCATAGACTAACAGAGCTGGAAGAGACCACAGTGGCCATCCAGTCCAACCCCACCCTCCTCCTCTTCTTCCTCTTCCCCTTCTTTTATATCCCACATGTCTCCCAAGAGTAAATTACAACACATGAAAATATAATTAAAAAACAACAACAATTAAACCATTTATAAAGTTAAAATATTACACAGTAAAAATATTAAATATGCTATTAAAATACATAAAAAAACCCTATACCACCTTAAAACATACCTGCACAGCATTGAGAACCCAGTCCCAGTCAGTTTATCAAAGCCGTAACCTGCCTTCGGAAGGAGAGCAAGGACGGGGCCACCCTGGCCTCTCTAGGGAAGGAGTTCCAAAGTCTGGGATCAGCCATAGAGAAAGCCCTCTCCCTTTTCCCCACCAAATGCATTTAAGAGGGTGGTGGGACAGAGACCAAGGGCCTTGCCAGATGATCTTAGAGAGTTCTCCTGAGCTCACAAACCAAGGGAAAGAGGTGGTGGTGGTGGTGGTGGTGGGAGCTATTAAAATGGCAAAGGTGGTTGTGATGTTATGGATTTTTGGTGTGTGTGGGGGAGATGTTTTTACATTTACTAGATAAATTATGGTAAAGTTGGTAAAGTATAGTAGATGTAATAAAATAAAGGTATGTTGGGGGGCGTGAGAGTATGCAGTGTTGGAAGTGACTGGTGATTGGCTGAATATCTGAGGAGATTTTTTAAAATGTGGGTGTATATGGCAGTTAGTGGGACTAGGGAAGATGAGGAGACAGAGAAAAGGCATTAAAACTGCAAATGTGGCACACTCTAGGTAAGCACTAATGGATGCAGGTTGAGACACAAAAGTGTGGTGGTGGAGAGATGAAAATGTCACTCCAGTGTGCTCTCAAATTGCTTTGAGAAGGAAATTGCATGCTTCTCAGTAGAAGTACTTTGCCAACATACAATAAAAAGATAGGCTAGATCCCTTCCGATATCATAATTATCTATTCACATGGTGCTTATTTATGAAAAGGAAACATCAACAATCATGTGAATCTGTGCTCCCTCGTGAATCTAAAGAGTGGTACTGTCCAGGAAGAATTTTGCCACTTAAGCTGTTGTGAATAGCTTCTAACCCACTTTTGAATAGGGAAGTTTATGCAAGCCCTTCCAAATCCAGAGTGATTGCTTTCAGCAATTGTTAGTGAATATTGCTAAATATGAGGACGTGTGAACAACTATATGTTTTAAAATGTCAAAAGGGGAAAATGGGGCAAAGCTAACAAATGTGGTTCAAAGCTTAGGACAGCAGATTAAGATGATGTCATCTATCTGTTCTTACCATTGCTACCACCTTTTTATCTGGCACAGAATCTGTGCCATCAACAGATTCAGAACAGTAGAATTCAGCATATTATACTTTCCCCATCTTCATATTCTGGAAAAACTTTCACCTGTTGATTCATGTGTGTTGTGCTTTGTTTATAAGAAAGGTATCTTTGGGCATCATAGTTAGGTTGGTACTTGTTCTGGGGTTTACTAGTGTTTACATCAGTATCCAAGATCTAAGTCTGCCTTGTCCTAGATATCTGAGAATCTCTTCGTAATAATATCAGGTAAAGCAACTTCCTACCTAGGCCACCAGCAGAAGAACTTCCATATCTCCTGTCGCTGAATACTGATGAAGAAGCTTAACAGGATGTTGATTCAGGCTGGACACAGTGCTGTCCTTGCTTGCACGTATTTAAAGACAATATCCTGATGGCTCCAGATCCCATCTGATCTTGAGAGCTAAACAGATTGAAGCATGGGTTATACTTGGATGAAGGATCACATGCTTTAGGAAGGAGGAAGGAAATGACAAACCACCTCTGAGTATTCCTATCCAAAGAAAACCCTATGAAATTCATGGAGTCACCATAATTGATGGGTGACTTAGGCCCCTTCCGCATGTGGGAAAGGAACCGCAAAAAAATGCTACTCACCGGAGTTCTTCAGCGTCTGGGCGAGTCCGTCGGGACGAGGAGCAGTGCGAGCTCTTCGCTCCACACTGCTCCGGTGTCCAAAATGGTGGCTTCCGGTTGGTGGAGGCTCTCCACCAACCGGAGAAGCTCACCAGCCTAAAGCCCGCCCCCGGCAGATCTGGAGGCACACACTAGTGTGCGCCTGCAAATCTGCACCAGAGTGCGGGGACGGAGCAACACGGAGTTGCGCGCTCCGTGATTTTTAAAAAACTCTAAAAAGAAGTTTATAAAAAGCATGCTGCGCGACCAGTTCCGGTCGCTCTGAACCGGACTGAGGAGCGGAACTACAAAAAGTAGTCCACCCCAGTCCACTCTACGGTGCAGAAGACCTCGTCAGAGGTCGCTCTGCACTGTTTTAATAGCCTGGTGCGGAAAGGGCCTTTGAGGCACACACGCATTCCACTGGGATGACTCTAGTGTACCCACTAACTTGGTACACAGAGACATGTAGAACTGGAACTGAAGCTGGAAAATGGACAGGCAATAGAACTTTTGGATATCTATCCCTTAAAAACTGGTTCTTTCCCCTGGTGAATAGTCTCTGTTTGTGTCCAGAGATCATGGTGACTTCTTGTCATGCCTCAGCAACGTGTATTAAAAGAAGCAAAGACATAAAACAGAATTCTCAGTCAGGAACCATTTGAAAGAACTGGGGTACACATTAAAAAGGTTTGCTGACACAACCTGCCGCAATGTATAAATGCTTCAGCCAATTTTCAAGAAGTTAATTGCTTTGCCACTTTACTCCTGAAATAGCAGAAAGCCTCACCCACGTTCTGGACTGAAGCTGAACCTTTAATGAGTGTTTTTTTTTAAAAAAAGAAGTGTGATAGTATGCTTGATTTAAGCATACACTGTAATAAGGATACTACCTTGTAATCTAAACAGCTTTTATCGTTTAAGGCCAAGCTTACCTAAATGGCGCTGCTGATCCCCTAAAGCAACTTTCTTCAATGTGACCTCTAGATGTGGTAGGCTGCAATGCCCAGAATTCCTGAGGACTACATAACTGTAACACTGAGAATTACAAGAGCAGTCTATATGGTTGCCATGAAAATCTCTCACTCCACTGCCACTGAAAGGTAGAAAGCAACCTGACAGATACTGGTGGAAGATGACCTCATTGTCCCTCCTAATCAAAACATGGGCCTGGCCAGCCGTGTTTGGACTACACCACTGCAGAAGAGATGGAGCAGCAGATGGGATTTCTTTCTGCAGTTCTCCAGAATCACAAAGTAGCAGGGCCTAGAAATTGGTCTGCATACAGATATTTCAGGCTAGATTGGATTATGGGGTAGCCAAAGTATAGGAAAGCTTCATAAACACGTGTCATCAAAGAGGAGACCAGCTGTAGGGCACTAATTACTCTGATTTGAGATACTTAACCATGGAAACACACTTGAAAGGCAATAACCTGGAGTTACTTTCAAGGAAAAATGTTTTGAATTGCACTCTGAGTCTTTAAATCTAAGGCCATTTTCACACGGGGGTAAAACCCCGCGGTGCAACGACCGGAGATGGAGGTCATTCACATCGTGAGATGAGCTAGCGCGGTTGCAAATGGTGAGGTGCCACACCTCCAACCGCTCTAGCCCAGCCGCAGGGGTGGCGCTGTGAGTTTTTTAAAAACCACCTTCCCAGGTGGTTTTTATCAAACTCACCCACACTAATCCGTGGCAGCTCCCGGTGAGAATCTGCAGAGACGCGGTAGTGTGTCTCTGCAGATCTGCCCGGGGGCGGGCTTCTGGCTGGCGCGCTGCCCTGATTGGTGGAGCGCCACCGGAAGCTGCCGGCTGCCATTCTGGGCACTGCCGAACGCCACCGAACGCTGCCAAACTTCGGCGGCGTGTGAAGCGGCGGAACCGCGTTCCCCGTAGGGACGGAGCAAAACGCAAGCAGGTAAGCCCCACCCCTGCGTGTGCTGCCCCGTTTCGGGCCCCCCACATGAGAAAAGGGCCTAAATTATTTAGGCTTAACTGGTTTGCGGATTGCTCTGCCCATAGCAGCATAGTAGGGTTATCAGATCTCAGGGCTTGGCCAGCGTTTCAGGACTTGGATGACCCTTGCCAGTCATCAGGGCAAGACACAGGAATCTCAGGGCAAGAGTGCTGCCTTGGAAAGTGTATGTGTTTGTGTGTTTGTGTTTTCTTCAATTGTTAGAATTTGTGTTTTTTTTATTGAATGTCATACTCTGTGCAACTATGGTCAATATTTAAGATATCATTATATCCATGATCCCATGCTAGGAGTAAAATGGGTTATAAATTAATGAAATAAACAATAAGGTCATGCTGAATGATACCATCAGGGGCAACCCCTTGTAATATCACATCTGTGACATGTAGGGCCATTCCTAGATCTCAGGTTTTAGCCCTGGGGGAATCCTGACCAGGCAACCCTAATATTAGTCAACGCAACAGAAAATAAAAAGACTTCCTGACAGTAAGAGCAGTTTGACAGTAGAATACGCTGCCTTGGAGTGCGGTGGAGTCTTCTTCTTTGGAGGTTTTTAAACAGAGGCTGGATGGCCATCTGTTGGTAGTGCTTTTGATTGTATATGGTGGGGGCTGGACTCAGTGGCCCTTGTGGTCCTTTCCTGCCCTATCATTCTATGGTCAATTTGATTATGAACCTGTGGTGCATTGCATCTAAATGTCTATTGATAATGGGAAACCTGTGGCCTTCCAGATGTTCTCAGATTTCAATTTGCACAATCCTAAGGTAGCATGGCCAATAGACAGGGATGGTAGACACAGAGCTATTAGACCACTACAGCCTGAACATTTCAGGAAATATTGGTTGGAATCCTGTTAGTGTTTTATGTTTGTGTAAGCATAGTGTGATCAGCACAGATCTCTGCACATGGAATTTATGCTGTGCAGCTCTGAGATAGGTCTCAGCCTTTAAATGTATGTCTACTCTTGTTCACTCTGTGACACTTTTTTTGCCCACTCTGGTACACCAGCCCTTTCTAGAATCCAAAATGCACATTTAATTCTCTGACTATGCCGTTTCTGCCCTTCTGTTCCTTCTGCTCAACTCCTTGCATCACTCTGTTTTGTTCCATGGTGTTCTTCAATGAGGGTTCCAGGCCAGGTGCCTCCCTGGCCTTGAGATTCATTGGCAAAACCTGACCTAGGGACCGCCGTTGGTGACATCACAGAGTTTGGGATCTGGGGACCTCATTAAACATTGGTACCTTAAGCATCAACCACATAAGAGCATGTCTTCCAAATAATAATTAAAAAAGGGCTAGCAAATGAGATAAAGGAGGAAGGAGAAGAGATCTCTAGATTTTTAGATCTTTGTAGCGACCTCTCAAAAGCACACTGCAGCCAATGATGTAGACTCAAGTCGATTGACTTGGACTCGAGTCATTTCAGTGACTCGACTTGGACTTGACAATAAATGATGCACTGACTCGACTCGTGACTTGTATATTTTTAGTGACTGACTTGCTGCCCTTGGTTCAGTAGGGTAACCCATTCACCCAGAAACTTTATGACTTTGAACAACGCTTCCATTTCTTTTTGCCTACTGGTCACGTGACAATCTATCTCAAGCCGAAAGCATTTTCCTAACAGCAGAAGGCAAGACTCACCCCCAGAGTCCAGGGCGTGTTTCTGGGAGAACAGCCAATGTGTTAGATAACAGGCTTGAGGAGGAAGGATCCTTCTTTCTAAAGCTTTTGAATGTTAGTAATGGGGAGTAAGAAGGATCCCATTCCACACTTCGGAAAAAGCTTCTACCTTTAGAAATGGAGAGTAATAAGGATCCTACTCCCCACAGCAAAAGCTGCAGACTCTCTTACGCACATTGACACAAAAGCCTCCAGCTTGAGGAATGCGGAATAAAATGGACTGTATTCTCCACATCTGAAGCTGCAAACCCTTGTAAGCCCATTGACCCCCCCCTACACCCCACAATCACATCTTTTTCTCTCTCTCTTAAAGTTGGCCCGCGCACTTGAGATTTAACTTGAGACTTGACTTGAAAATATCTTGTAAGGACTTGAAACTTGACTTGAGATTTGAAGGTTAAGACTTGAGACTGCTTGAGACTTGGACTAAAAGACTTAGAGACATCACTAACTGCAGCAGTGTGGAACAGTAGGATGCAGGTTTTTTCAAAAAAGTTTTTCTTTCAAGGCAGTGCTCTTGCCCTGAGGTTCTTCTCCACACTCTGTATCAGAAGGGGAGTCAGATCCTGAGGTCTGGGAACCCTAGTTCTCTTTCCTGTGCTTTTCCCCTCCACTCCCCTTCCCTTCCATGATCAGAAAAAGTCCCTGGAAGGCTTGAGAGGCCTTAGTTCCTTTTGCTTTGATTGCACTTGCATATTTATAAGTTACAGGCTATTCTCTGCCTTCATCACACAATGATCAGCCCTCCTGAAAGCATACTTTTTTATGCTGCCTCTTCTTTGACATAGTCCATGTAGTGACTGGTGGAGGATGGGTGATGGATGAGAAGCATCAGTATGTTTCCCTGTATCCAGATGCACAGTGATGAAGGGACCCCCATAACTTCCTTGGGGTACTCCAGAATCCTGGATAACACTGCTGTTCTGTGTCTGGCTATCGTCACATCCCCACATGCGTCTCAGCTCCTTGTTCTCCATCAACCACCACATGGCCTGTAAAGGTGGGATGTGGGGTGCAGGAGGCAGCATGAAAAACATGGGTTCTTAGGGAGAGAGGACAGCAAATGGGGTGTAGATCCTTCTGGCAGAATTTGATGCTGTGTCCCCTTGATTCAGAATATCAGCCATAATCTTAACAATGATAGTTGTCATTTCTAGAGCACATGCTCTATATTGCACCTGGTTACTGTAGCGGCTCTTCAAAAATTAAAAATGGACTTAACTCTATACACATGCAAATCTAGAAATCCCTGTGTACAATCCCTATGTAGCTGGATTAGGATACCACATGGCTGCTCTTGCTCTCCATTTTGGTTTGTTAAGGTTATAGTAATACTAGGATATTTACCCGGCGTTGCCCAGGATTTTATTTTGTCATAGGTAACTCTTCTTAGAAATACCTTAGGAATTACCTTACCTTACCTTAGGAATTAGATGTGGTTGAAATACACAGATTTGCGATCCTGTGTCTCTAATTCCCCGTCTGTCTTGTCCAGTACATGAAACTTTCCCTCATATTCCCCAATCCAATCTGTCTTCAGAGTTGTTAGCATACAGAGGTTTAGTTTCTGAGGGAATACACTGGCCTCCTCCTTCTTGCTGCTAGGCCTTCTTGCTGCTAGGCCTCGTCTCCCTAGCAATCAGCCTAAGGACCAAGAGGTCTCTGGCTGAGAATTCTAAAGGCACCTCCCTAAGCTGCCACCCAGGATTCCATAGAATCTTCACAGGTAGCCAATCGTATGAGGTCTTCTTGCCTGACACAGCCAATCGTATGAGGTCTTAGCCTGCCTGACAGAGGCCCTTTTTGCATGGCATTTGCCAGGCAAAAGGGCCCCTGGAGCATCATGCGAATGTGAGGAGCGGTCCACAAGATGCACTTGTAGTCATGCGACGCTCCAGGGGCTGGCAAGCCCCGACCATGCACTATTTCATTTTCGGCTGTGAGCCAAAAATGGTGCACGATCGAACATTGCTCCAGCACCCCGCTCGCACTTGCCGTGCATGCGGAGCTCCGGAGCCGTGACGCTCGCGCTTCTTGCCCCAGTGCAGCCTGGGAAAATACCAGCTGCACTGCGGAAGGAAGAGGAGGGGCTCTCGTGAGAGCAGGCAGCAGCTGCGGAGCTGAAGGAACTGGGACACGAGAGCCTCTCGGAAGAGGCTGCTGGCGCGATCCCCGCACCCCAGCTCCGCAAAAAAGTGAGTTGCGGAAGGGGCCACTGTCAAACTCACAAACTTTGACTTTTATATAGTAGATTGGCAAATGATTTGTTTATCTATTATTTCCAATTAAATTGAGCAGGAGGGAGTGGCACATGTGCCTTGGTGAACACCCAAGTTTTTGTAATGATCGGACTCTTTTATAAGGACCAAATCACTCAGAGATAGATAGATAGATAGATAGATAGATAGATAGATAGATAGATAGATAGATAGATAGATATAAATATAAAAAAAAGTGACTGGAATAAATCAATCCAATGCTGGCAATTGATTAATCTTTCATTGGCATCTCTTGTATTACTGAATTAAATTTTAATGCCAGGATTCTTGGACACATGGGCCATATGTTTGACATAAAAGCGACTCATGTTTGATGGCCCAGCATACTGTTGCCTCCTAAGCCACATATATCTCCCCATCTTGACTATTATGAAAAGCTACAATTGGCATTCTTTTAGGTGTGCGTGTATGTGAGTGAGAGATGAAAATAATAATCTGTGTGACTGCAAAGTAGACTTCAAGGTATTGGTTGAGAAGATCAAGGAAACAATGATAGGTAGATAAAATGTCTGCAAACACCTATACCTGCTGTCACAAGGGGACACCCCCTCCTTAAGTAAAGTGAACTTATCTCAAAGGGAAGTACAATGGAGGTTAAGGTGTGTGCAAAGGTACACAGGTAACTTCAAAGGTACACAAGGTTGAGCTATGCCCTTTGCCCGATGGACTTTTTAGAAAAGGTGTGTTTGTATGCACTAAATGTGATTCCAAATGTGAATTTCCACAGCAACTGCTGCATAAGAAGCAGAGAGGTTAGAGCCCTGATAGACTAGGACAGACTAATCTTATCATAAGATCCATGGTTTAGTTCAAAACATCAGGCAGTCAGGGAAGGTTAGAGTAGACCAAGAGTTCATCTAGTACAACATTGTCTTTCTCCCAGTGGTGAACAAAATGCTTAGTGAGAAGCAACAAATACAGCATAAAGGCAAAAATGGTCTTCTGCTGTATGCCCATCTAGTCTTTGGTAATGAAGATGGAGGTTTCATTTAGTCCTGTTGATCTATAGTTGTGGACAGACCTCTCCTCTTTCCATAAATGTGTTTAATCCTTATATAAAATTGTGCATATTGATGACCCTTCTCTATAGTCCAAAATTTGAAAATTTCTTTTTTTCAACAACTCCCCTAATCACCACCAATTCCCAAAATCACCAGCCAGCATGGCCCATTGGCTATCTTGGTGGGAGGATTCTGGGAGCTGTTGTTTATAAACCTACCAGTGAGCATCTTGCTGGTAACGTACAGAGGCATTAACATTCTTTCTCTCTCTCTTTTTGCTGTTTTTCTTGTTATTTTTATTATTCAGTAAAAAAAATCCAGAGGCATTAATGCTGACTTAACACTTGTGTGTGCTTAAGAGGTCCCATAGTACTATCAAAAATATTACTAGATTTTAAAAAGGGTTAGAGTCCCAAGTCTGAGCATAAATCAAGAATTGCCCATGGTGCAGAGCTGTATACAAACCTCAATGAAGCAGAGCACTCATCATCTTCCAGCATAATAGGGAAGTTACTCTCTGTGCCGTTTCTCTTTTTGCACTTTTTCCAAATTCTATCCTTGACTTCATTGGTTGCTGTTTATGTGGCATTTTTTCCTTCCATGGTCCATGGGCCCCCAATTTCTCTCTGACAGCACTAAATTGTTGTGAATTCTTTACTTTGATTAATAGCTTGTGGATCTCCTAACTTTGCATTGTGCCATTAGTGATAAACAGAAGCTGTGGTCAGGACAGAACTCAACCCTAGTTATCAAATTTTCACTGATTGCTGCAGTTTTTAGCACAGAGTATCATAGTGATCTCAAATGTCGAGGTTTATAGAGAAGTCTGAAGATTGTCTGTGACACAGTACTAATCAAAATTGTGGTCCATAGATGGGTCCATGAACCATCAGCTGCCAGTCATTGGAGCATTTCTAGGAAGAAAAGAATCAATTGTAGTCAATGGGCACAAACATGGTACACAGGGGGGAGAATGCCAATCCCCTCCACATCAGATAGCATAAGAAGCGTTGCTCTATGAATTCTACTTTAACAGAGAAAGAGAGAAAGAGCTGCTACACTACCAGAGCATGCCGATATACAGCAGCAGAATTTGACAGCTGTGGGAAGTTTGCCAGTAACAGTATCATGGAATTAAAGTAAGATTTGACATACACATATTCTTGGCCTCTCATAACTGAACCATAATTTTATCACACTAAACAGATCCAACATTAAAAAGTATCCTTTAAAAGAGAATCCCACCTGATAATCCAAAAATTATAATTGGTACATTTAACTTGCAGGGCAAATTATATCTAACTGACTGTCCTGGATTCCCCTTTTAGTACCCTGGAAGGGATTCGCAGTTCTCTGAGAATGCTGGGGATTTCTTAAAACATTCTTAGCAGCCTTGGGCTGTTTGGGGTGTATTATCTAGAAGGTGTGGAGCATATAAGAACTGTTTTCTGCCTCTCTATGCATGCTTGCAAAACCTCAAATTTAATGCCCAGCTCTCTTAACACAGAGAGCTCCAGTACAGTCATGCCAATAGCTTACAAATGAACCTCATTGTGCGCAGTCCTGACTACATTTGAGAAATGTGTATCACTGAACATACTGACTTTTTGCACTAGTCAGTTATTGGTTAAAATTTGTCTCTTTGAAGGAGCAGATTGTAGTTTTGTACTGCTTGTCATTCCAAGGAGAAAAGTAATGCTTCTTTAAAAAAAATAAAATTTGGCATTCAGTTTCAGATCACTGATTCTTCCGAATGACTTCTGTTGCCACTACCATGTAACACCATAGGCCATTTCTGCACTCCACTGTTATAGTGCTATTATTCCACTTTCAACATCCTATGGAATCCTGGGGTTTGCAGTTTAGGGAGGGGCATTTAGAATTCTCAGCCAGAGAGCGCTTTGGCCTCAGTAAACTACAAACCCCAGAATTCCGCAGGAGGTTGAAAGTGGAATAATAGCACTATAACAATGGAGTGCGAAAATGGCCTCAGTCATGTACCAATGTCAGTGTTGAATAGTTTTTAGAGTGTTGGATAAGGGCTTGGGAGACTGAGGTTCTAGTCCTTACTGAGGCTCACTGAATGATCCGGGCCCAGCCATTCTCTTTCCATCTCATCTACCACATAGGGTTGCTGTGAGGGTATCATGAAGAAGACAGAGAACCATGAATATTGTTTTGAGCTCATTGGTGAAAAAGTGAGATATAAATTCAAATACATACACACATACATACATACCACCTTGGACCATGGCTGGAAACATATGAGTCAGGTCCCTCTTGGTCTCATATACACGCAAACCCTCCAGCTGTTCTGGTTTTGAAGGGAGAAAGAATCCTGATTAATCCTTTGCCATTCCATTTTTACAGCTGCTTTAAAAATGTCCCAGTTTATCTCTTTCCCTCCCACTTTCCTCCTTTGTCCTCAGCTTAATTTCAACTGCTGCAAACTGGCTTCAAAGTGAAAAAAAATAGTTCGCTCTGTTATTTCACTGGGGAAGAGAGGGGAGGAATGGGTGGAATCCTGCCCTTCCCAGTGAGCTCAGGCAAAAGCAAACTGTTGCTGCCTCTCTCAGCTTGTGTGTTCTTTCTTGTAAATACCTGTTGACATCCTGACCAATTTTGATCTTGCATTCCCAAATGTGTCCTGGTTTTCACCTGTAAAGTGCTGGAGGTTGTGCACATGTTCATTTACACATGCAGTTTGGCTATGGTGGAACAGATGTATTCCGTTCATGGCTGAATAAGAAGAGTTCTGTGGGTGTTACTATTTCCTTTTGTTAGTCCCAACTAGAGGACAACCACTGAATCAACTATATTTACCTCTATGTTACTATTCAATATTTGATTCACTGGGTTTCCTCTAGTTGGGATTAACCAACTGGATGCCAGCCATGCAGTTATGTATTCTTGGATGGTGCATAATTATTTATCAGTGGCTTTAGTGTACCACTTGATTCCCCAGAATTTCAGGAAAAGCAGCTCTGCATTCCCCATTGCACAATGTGGTTGTTAGTACACAAACTGGCAGATATGCAGTCGCACACACTGTCAATATTCAGCAGATGTTGCTGAACAGGATGTTGTAGTGAGTGATGTTGAAGGCTGAGGGGGATGAATTAGCCCTTCGAGAGAATTTGGAAGGATTTACCCCTGCCAAAAAAAACCCCCGATTTTTGAGCACAAATGCCCTCTAGGAGGCATGGTTTTGGAGCCCTGGTCCTTTATAGGGTTAGAAGAACTTTTTTTAAATGACAGGAAGTGACCATTTCCTGATCACTTTTTGTTTTACCCCCCCCCTTTTTTTTGGTAATTGCACACAAGATCTAGGATTTTAACCATGCAAAGCTGGGATTCCTGGAATCCCCTGATACCCATGATGGCATAGGATCAATATAATTACGTGGTGTAAAGTACATTATACATGTCATAATTCAATGCAGCCCCCCATAAACAGTGCTTTCTGGGAGTAGCAGACAATATTTAACCCCTCCCCCTGAGAGCTTCCTTTTTCTGTACACAATGCATAGTTGTTGTGACCTGTTACTCTATGGACCAGAATTCTCATAAAGGCACTCCGTTTTTCAGATGGCAGGCTAAACTGAAGCCAAGAAAAACACTTAATCCTGATATTAATCGTGCTCCCTGACTACAGTCCAGTGTATATTCTTTGGGGATTGGTCTCCATCAACCAGCTGTACGTGAGAGAGAGGGAAATAAATGTGATGAAATTGCACACTGCTCTGGCCTGTGATAAGAGCTGGAATCTGAGGCAAGGACTGTGTGTACAACTTACAGGGAAATGGCAACAAAGAAGGGCAGTGCAGGAGGAGGGGGCAGGTGGAACGTTTTAGCGTTTCCTTCGATTGACCTTCTCTGTCTTGCTGAAGGAGTATAATTGTTAGACTCCCAAGGGAGCCATGGAAAGGCCTCCAATCCAGAAGTCAGGCTGCCATATGGACTCACTGGAAGTAGCTGTTGGATTGGGGGTGGATGGGTGAGGAATAGAATGAAGGCACTTAATTGTTGGTGAATGGATGCCAGAAAATTGACATGCACCTTTTTGCCTGCAAGGGAGAGAGGGCTGTAAAATAGGCAAGCACTTCTTGATCACTTTGGGAACACTTTGAAATAAAATAGTACAACTTACAGGGATGACAGGAAGGGAATGTCATTTTATTTATATTTTATTTTTTAGATTGTTAGCTTTCCATCTTGTGAATTGCGAAAGATGTTGAAGGCAAGCCAAGAAAAGAAAAATAGGTGCATCACCAAATTCCAAATAGGTGAATTAGACTTAGACCAAAATAAATGGCTTTACTAAATGTGTGGCCACCACCAAAAATGGCAATCTTGGTGTCATCCAGTAGAATTTAGGCCATTTCTGCACGGGTTGAAAAAAATGGTACACTGCGTCCTCCACAGAGGACGCCTGCACCTTGGAGCGGACTGGGTCCAGACTACTTAGCATAGATCCGCACCTCAGTCCGCTCCAGAGTGACTGAAAGTGGTCCTCCAGTGTGTTTTTGGAAAACCTGATTTTCTAGGTTTTTCAAAAAGCCGGTGCGCGCCATTGCGTGGCTACTCTCCAATGCAGATTTGCAGGCTTGCACCAATGCAAGCCTGCGATCTGCGGAGGGAGGGCTTTAGGCTGGCGAGCTTCAGCGGTTGGTCGTGACCTACGACCAACCGGAAGCTGCCATTTTGGACACCAGAGCAGTGCGGATCTGCGATCACGCACTGCTCCTCCTCGCCCTGGACCGGACCAGACCCAAATAAGATCCGATGAGTAGCGGCAGGGAGTGATTCCCTCGCCATATGCGGAAATGGCCTTAGTCTTGTGCTCCTTAACATCACAGTGTCAATATTCCAGATTATCAGTTCTGTCCCTGCTCCACATCAGTGACTGCTGCTGGTAAAGAGATCTCCCCGGGGGAGAGAGAGTTCTAGTGTGCAAAATTCCTTTGCAGTTAGACAACAATCAGTTCTTCTCATATGTTCCTTCACACCCACTCCCATTAATGTCAGGCACCTTCACCCTCTGGATTCTCAATGCTGCTGTTTGACAAATAAGTGTGCAGGTACAGAGCCGTCTCAGTAGTGGTGCCAGTGCTACCGGATACCTTTCCCAAGGATATCTGCCATCATGGTGTGGCGTGCTAGAATCTTTGCTGTTAGCTGCACAATGCATGGGAACATAGAACCTGCTTCCCTTTCCCTTTCCCTGAAAGGCTGGCAAAAGGTGGGCGAGTGAATGAGAAAAACGTAGCTCTCTTTCTGTACAGATAACACTGGTTGCTGGTGTTAGTATATAGGCAGATATCAAGGAACTGCGGCGAGAGAGCGCTCCTGTGAGAATGGCCACCAATCGCAGGGGCACACTAAACTGCCCAAGAAAACCCCAACCATTAGTGTCTTAGGCCATTTCCACACTACATTATTGTAGTGCTATTATTCCACTTCAACATCCTATGGAATCCTGGGGGGTTGCAGTTTAGGGAGGGGCATTTAGAATTCTCAGCCAGAGAGCTCTTTGGCCTCAGTAAACTACAAATCCCAGAATTCCACAGGATGTTGAAAGTGGAACAATAGCACTGTAACAGTGTAGGGTGGAAATGACATTGAAAGAAATACAGAGAAAAATGCTGGTATGTGATGTCTGATCTCTCTGCAAAAAGGGAGCGAATACAGAATGGGAAAGTAGACTGACCAGTGTGGCTCTGTTCCAGTTCATTTGATTTTACTCATGGCTTCTTTATCACTTGTTATTTTAGGCTATTTTATAATTTTTAAATATATACTTAGCTACTTAGTTAAGGAAATGTATCTCAGAACTTGACAAAAAGTCTGATAAATCAGTGTTGAAGATCTGATTGGCTTCCAACTGGCACCAAGTCAGTACATTTTTTTTAATGAAAACTTTTCCTTTTTTCCTAAGTATCTATGTCTATAGATTCAATTGCTTTAACCTTTCAAGCTATTTTAACTTGTTTAACATGTTTCTAGTCTGTTTTATACTTGGAATTGTTTTGAATTGTTTACTTTGTGTTCACTGTATGCTCTCCTGAGATCTCAGTTTATTGAGTGGGGGGCGGGTGGGGGGAATATAGATATTTTAACAAAATAACGAAAGAGGTGGGAATCATTACAGAAAGTATCAGCTGCCAAATGACATGCTCAGGGATTCACTGAGCCTACCATTTCGAATGGGAGGTGTTTCCTTTAGAAAAAGGGAGAAGGGAGGGGTAAGAATTCTGAAATTTGTTACAGGGGATGAAACCTGTCCTTTAAACAAGCTAGTCGCAGCTGTGCCCAGATGGTGATAGATTCATCACATAAAATAAGAGGGATTAGTAAACAATGTGTACCTTTTCTTAAAGGGCAAAACAAGTCCTTGCTCATCACCGAGGCTTAATTGCCGTGGTTATATCAAAGCTATATAAAAATTTAATCATCAACCACAAGTAAGGCTTTGTTTTTGCGTGTGCTTCTCTTTCCCTGTTTTTCCACCTGTTCAAATGAAAGATTCTTGGAGTATCACAATATGCAAATCTCATTTATGATGCACAAATATGCCCTTTCATCTCTTGGTTGCTTTGATGTCGTGACATAGAAAGCTTTTAGTGCCACTACCTACCAGACGTACAAATCTTATCTGATTCATAAACATGCGTGCCGAGGTTAAATAGGTTGTACCTGGCGGATTCTCTCTCTCTCTTTCTCTCATAAAATGCATTTTTTTCAACAACATAATGGAGGGAGGAAGCGGGGAGGAGGACAACAGGGCTCGAGGCGTGTGTGATACAAATGATGTCTTCAGGCTGTGGTAGAGCATTGTCCTGATAAGAATAAAGACCATGATACCTGCTAGTGGACAAGGTTAACTGGTGTTCATTTGGTAATGCAAATGACAACAGGATCGTGATCCTAAAAATGGGCTGCTATGGGCTGTTGTGAGCATTTTGTGAAGTATTGGCATGCGTCAGGACTTTTTGACCAGTACAGATGATGATTGTGATTGTGATCATGTGCTACTCCAATCCAGCTTCCCTGTTCCTTCTGTTAACACTAGTAACACTCCTGTATCTTACCACTACTCAACTATTCTACTGAGAAATACATTCTTCAATTTCCTTTTTTGATTATGATTGTGATGATATGATATCAAAACAATGTGATATGATGTGATATCAAAATGATGTCATTGTTTCAGAGTCCCACAGCCAAATAGTTTTGCAGTAGATTGCTTTTCTTCAGGGTTCACCTGTGCTCTCTCCCAGTATAATCTACAGTATTTGCTGGTGTATAAGATGCACCCCATTTATACATCAGCAAATACTATTTACTGGTGTATAAGACACACTGGCGTATAAGATGTACCCCATTTTCAAACAGCAATTTTTCAGGGAAAAAAGTGAGTCTTATATGCCAGCAAATACGGTATTCCATCCTATTGCATGCCTTCCCAACCCCAGAAATGAAGCACTCTGCAATTATTGGCCATTCTCAGTCCTCCTTGGGTGGTCTGGGCTTCCTTCCCTCTGTAAGTATTTTTTTTTTTAGTACTTCTGCAAATTTTGGGGTTTCCTTGAACTTTGGGGTTTTCTCCTTTTTCTTCCTCCATTTTTCAGCACTGACTGGCTGAATTTGTTACTGGAGAGAGTGATAGGTTTTTAGGTTATAACCTATTCTAAGACTATATGGAAGGCAATCACTTGACAGAAGATGTTGGGCATTGGTGGGGGGACTGGGAATGGCAGCTAGATGCTGGTCAGAGTTAAAAAAAAAGTAGAATGTTAGAGTTTGAAGGGACTGTAAGGGGCATCTAGTCCAACCCTCCTGCCATGCAGTAGTATACTGCTAAAGCACTCCCAAAAGACAGGGATCCAACCTTTGTTTTTAAAGACCTCCAAAGGAGGAGTGCAGCGCCCTTCACTGTCCATTTCATATTTGAAGAGCTCATACAGTAAAGAAGTTCTTCCAAACATTTAGGCAAAATTTTTATTGTTGTAATTTGACTCCATATGACCAGGTTCTGTACACTGAAAGGTATGTGTGTGTTTGTGTGTGCATCTTCTTTCCCATTGCCAGTAGCCACATTGGCTGGGGGATTCTGGGAATTGCAGTCAAACAGTAACATTTCCAATCTCTGACCTTTTGTTTCTATCCTTCGCTAAGGTATCTGATTGGCCACTGTGAGAAACTGGATGCTAGAGAGGGTAAATCTTCAGTTTGACCTAGGACCTCTTCTCATGTTGTTATGACAGGAAACTATTTACAGCCAAGTGAAAACATGACATGGGGGAAGTATTAACAAGACAGAACCTGCCTCATTAAATGGTCCTTAAAGAAACCTTACAGCACATTACAAATGTGTGTCTATTCAGAAGTAAGCCCCACTGAGCAAAATGGGACTTCCTCCTAGCTGAATGAGGATATAGGACCTCAGTCAATTACACTTGTGGGCTTTTATACCTTGTGAAGACTATACATATATTAAACTTCCTTTAAGAGAATTGCGGGGAGTGTCTCCCCCACGATGCCAACTGAGTTTTCTGTACATTCTGGTGGGAGCATTGTTACCACTGAAAAAACCTGCTCCACCATAAATTGGGGATACATTTTCACCAGTGGAAAGGTTTTTAACTGATTAATCCAGCCTACTGAAAAGCAAAACTCTGCAGTCCTAAGAAGTCTCAGAATGGTTCAGAACCACCCTTCTGAGTATAAGAATTGCCCCTGGTAAAAACTATAAAATAAAGTATCAGCTGAAACCCAGTCCCCAAATGACAGCCCAAACAGAAAGGTCATGTGTTGATAGTATGATGTCTTGTGGTCTCAGAGCAGAGAAAGGTCTGAGGGTATGTGATGCAGTTTAGCCAACCGCAAACCCCAGGATTCCGGAGGATATTGAAAGTGGAATAATAGCACTATAACAGTGTAGGGCGGAAATGGCCTCAGTCTCAGAATCCTATTGGTGTCTTATGCAAATACAAGTTCCCCTATAGATGTAGTAGGCCATTTTTCACTGGTGTAGAATATCCACATTCAGTTCTAGCTTATGGAAGTAGAGTTGCACCTGGAGTCCCCCCGTGCATTGATGCACATTGCACATGGATGTGTATGTACATTGTGCATGAATAAACCTGCACAGTTGATTGTACATTAGGGCATGTAATCATCTGTCCATTCATCCATCCATCTATCCATTCATCATTTCCTTTCCTTTCTTTTTCTTACTCCTCCTGTCAGCCAAAAAGCCTCCTAGGGCAGCTTGCAGATCATTAATTTGACAATTCCTTGTCCTCAGGCTTATAATCTAAATAAGACACGACACATAAGAAAAAAGGAATGGCAATGGGGGGAGGGAATTAGTTCCAGCTTTTCTTCTCTTCTAAGGCCAGACCAATGTCATTTTCAATGGAGAGATGGGTTCTCACCAGCCACTGGGCCAAGACATGATGGAGCTGCCTATTCTTCTCTCCCTCACAGGATAGAGAAATGGCAATTGGAATGGAAATTTGAATAAAGTTGGTGCTAAGAAGAGACTTCATTCTAGGACTATTTGCAACTGAGTATGTGGGATTTTCCCATTGGAACCAAAGTGGAGCAGGAAACTTCTAAATCTTCCCTCCATGTGCATGAAGAGGACACCCCATCCTACTCCTGCTATTATTTAAAAACAATAGCTGGAGACACAGTTGCAAATGATGCCATATTTAGTTTGGCCATAAGTATATATATTGCTAAGTACCAATTCATTTCATGCAATATGTTCCATGTTATTTATTTCTTACTATGGGTTTCTATGGATATTTTAAAAAATAAGCTCTTATAAGGTGTTTAGAAGGACTCAGTACATAGGGTGCTGCAATTGCTGTTTATTTAATGAAAGTTAGGACTATCAACTGAGCTAGCAGCCAGCCCTAGGAAGTGACTATATTGCTAGGCAAATGGGAAAAGATTGCAGGTTGCTGTATCTAGCCTGTTAAAAGCACAAAATTATGTATCTCTCCAGCAGCTCTACTGGGTGCGTCCATTGTAAACTAGCAATAGAAAAGCTGTGTATGATAACCCCACCACCTTAATACATAACTTAGGATAACCGCACCCTGTTCAGCCACATTGCTTCAATAGCACGCACCATTTTATCAGCAGTCAAAGTATCACAATGATGTGAAGGGCACAGTCAGGTAGTGGAAGAGGGGGGATGAATCTGGAATGTTTAACTTTCTAATTCTTATGAGATCTTCTGAGACACTCAGGCTAGCATCCCACCAATGACATATGCAGGCATAAGTTGCATTATGCATGTAGAATGATATTTATTTTTTGACAATGCACAACAGTGCTATCCAATTGACAACTAAGTAAGTGGATTTGCACATATGGGACCATTTTACATTCAGTAACACACTAAATTACACAGGGTAATAAGTGAACGCATATTGCCTCAATGCATTGCTTTGGGCATTAAGCATAACAATTGCTTGGTGGGTTCTCACTCACGCATATTGACTTGATCCACATACTTTGTGCTACATTGGTATTCATTGCTGGGGTTGTGTAAAGCAACTTTTCCAGCAGATATTGACACTATGCCGAAGTGATATAGGAGCTTGGCCTCACACTACAAAAGTGTGTTGTGAACTACTAAGCTTTTCATCAAAGAATCCTAGAAATTATGGTTTGGTCGTATATACAACCTTTTCTTTGTGGAGTTACTTACTCATTTATACAGAACTATGGGGCCCAAGTATCACTGGTAGTGAAGGAATGATACATCTACATTAAAGGTTTAATGCATTAAATGTCAAAAATTTAATTCTACAGTAAAATTTTGTCCAGAGGATGAAAAAGGACACAGATATCAGGCTACCCTTCTGTTCTGAAACAGAAAATGTTATGTATCAAGGTGGGGTGGTGAATGTGCAGTGTGCCAAATGTTGTATTGCAACTCCTGTCATCCTGTCATTATTGGCAGTGCTGATGAGGAGCCCTTTCCACACCTTATCTTTTCCCAAAGTTGTCCAGCGGGGATCCTGGCAGTGGCTGGCCAGGAAGTGAGCATGACACGACTGCTCCCCCCTGCACTGGCTGGCTTCCTGGGAAAGGGAGTGCAGTGGCCGTATCTCTTCCTTCTGCAGCACAGCCGAGTACTTTTCCTAGGCTGCACAGAGGCAGGAAGCACAGCCATTGAGCTTCTGCAGCTTCCACAGGACAAGTATGTGCGGGATGGTGGCGCAATTGTGTGTCATTGATGGCGAAAACCCATCAATGATTTAATCTGTGATCATACTGCCTGGGGACGGGAGAACGATAGGACCACAATGACATCATGCAGAAGTGTCATCGCAGTCCCATCCTTCTCCCATCCCCATTGTTCTATGACTTTAATAACAATTATGTATGTATAATGGGTCTTGTAGTGCAACAATATCTAGGGAGCCACCTGTTCCCTACCCCTAGGCCATTTTCATTTCAAGACCTAATTTAAAAAGTTGTGTCATGTATCTAACTGAGGAACAAAAGAAAGGGAAGCCAAGCTTCCAGGACAAGCAAAGGCAATTACTTCTACCTCCTACATTTAAAAAAAATGAATCCAGAGTCCAAATTAAAAGCAAGGTCTCCTTGTGTTCACTACAAAGTCCTATCTGCTGCCACATTGTGGTAAAGAGAGGATAGGGGTCTCCTGAAGGCTATGTGTATAAAGCACAGGCTCTGGCAGTTTCTGACAAGTTGTTAAGTTTTTGAGTACGGACCATTGGAGAATCAGCCTAGCAACAAAGTTAGAGGCCTGTTAAGCAGAAGTTTGTCCACCAGGTGACAAATTGGTCACAACAATTATGAAATAGTTGCCATCAGCATTGATGGAGAGGCAATTTGGACAAAGGAAACCGTGAATCCCTAAGATATTCAAGCTAAGGTTCTTATGGGCTGCCCAATTTTGCATGCCCAATTTTGGCAGGGATAGTCCTGATTAATCCTCTGTCATCCCAGTTTTTCAGCTGCTTTAAAAATTACTTTTGCAGTTCCAACTGCAAAAGTAGTTTGCACTCAGTTAACTCACCAGGGGAGGGGAGAGGAGGTGGTGGAATCTTGCTCTTCCCAGTAGGCTCAGGCAAAAGCAGGTTACTGTAATGTCGCCTAACTTGCGTGTTCTTTCTCATTAATAATTTTAGCCATCTTGATCATGCTCTGATGTTGTTTGGCTAGA
This sequence comes from Iguana delicatissima, assembly GCA_948472985.1. Classification (NCBI taxonomy): domain Eukaryota; kingdom Metazoa; phylum Chordata; class Lepidosauria; order Squamata; family Iguanidae; genus Iguana; species Iguana delicatissima. Next base: position 385,970 of record CAOKZL010001126.1, on the reverse strand, counting down.
TGTATCCCAGTTTTCATCTGTGAAATGATGTGGGTGTGCATTCTAGGGCCCAGCATCCAGAACATGGTGGACTGGACCGTCTTTCCACTTTGCCTTTCCTCCTTTTAGAATCATAGAATCATAGAGTTGGAAAAGACCCCAGGGGTCATGGAGTCCAACCCCCTGCTATGCAGGAGCACCCATCAAAGCATTCCCAAAAGATGGCCATCCAGCCTCTGCTTAAAAACCTCCAAAGAAGGAGACTCCACCACACTCTGAGGCAGCATATTCCACTGCCGGACAGCCCTGACTGTCAGGAAGTTCTTCCTGAGGTTCAGGTGGAATCTCCTTTCCTGCAGCTTGAATCCATTGCTCCTTGTCCTGGTCTCTGGAGAGGTAGAGAACAAGCCCACTCCCTCCTCAACATGACATCCCTTCAAATATTTAAACATGGCTATCATGTCCCCTCTTAATCTTCTCTTCTGCAGTCTAAACATACCTAGCTCCCTAAGCCATTCTTCATACGGTGTGCCTTCCAGACCCTTCACCATTTTGGTCGCCCTCCTCTGGACAGGTTCCAGCTTGTTGACATCCTTCTTGAACTGAGGTGCCCAGAACTGAACACGGTATTCCAAATGAGGCCTAACCAATGCAGAATAGATTGGTACCATTACCTCCCTCAATCTAAACATTTTGAAACATTTCAGTCCAAGTGGTTTTGGGAGGCCTACAACAGGGGAAATCCCCCCATGGGAAAAGTCTCTGAAAATTTGTGAGAATTTTAGCACCTTCAGTGCTTTTCTAAAACCAGCTCTCTGTCGGCACGAGTTCAATTTCATCTTGACCCCTGCCTTTTTTGTAGTACACAGGGCGTACTACTAGTTATTAATCTACCTTGCCTTGCTCTGCTCTTAGGGGATGGAGTAGTCAGCCTGGAAGACACCTTCCCCATATCTCAAAGCAGCCGTCACTCTTGGTCTCAAACTCACACGTACCATTTGCTGAGGGACAGGCTGTGTCAGGCCTAAGATGTCTGGCCCCAGAAAGTCAATACAAATAAAAATCTTAGACTGCCAGGTAGCTGCTGAAGAATGCCATCAGCCTTTCAATTCTTCTAACTATTTGTGTTAACTTGAAAGCTGCCTGTAAGGTGGCTGCCAGTCCGTTCTATCCACACAGGTCAAATACCTGTCATAGCAGACACCCTGGTTAATATGCAACTAAAAATTAATAGATTAGATAACTATTACTTGCTTTTAGTGCCAATTAATTTAGTGACTTGGGTTTGCTGCATTTCTCTCTCTCTCTCCCTCTCTCTCTCTCTCGCTCAGCTTTTATCAAGATAGGAAAATACAGGCGTCAGTGTGCGTGGTTGTGTTAGCTCAGTCTCTCAGATAGCTCTTTTGTGCTACAATTACCAACCACTGGATTGGGTTGACACAAGTAATCCCCTTTGGATTCCCCTAGCCATGTGATGTCAGTAAGAAGTCCTTCAAACAGGGCTATTAAAAAACACATTAAACATGCTGCTCATTGTACGGTTTATGTGAGCTTATGTTAGAATAACAACGGTGCGGTGGCATTTGTTTGAAAATGAAAGGATTATACGGCCTTTTGTAAAATCAGGAATTTATTTTTTGGGGAGGGGCAGAAGAATGGTGACTTATTTTCTGTTTATGTACCTAAGAAGCCTTTGATAAGTCAGCTTCTGTCACTAGCTCTTAGTCCACTTGTAATTTCTTGTATCAACCGAGATGAAATGCATACTGCCTGAAATTGTTTATGTCAAACATCGAACAACATAGACAGCAGTACTTATTGAGAGATTATAGCAAGAGGGGGACAAGGGCCTTTAGGAATCTATAAGTAATTCATCTTTAAAGAGCATTTGGGAATCAGTCTATATCCTTTAATTGTCGTATAGATGAGCTCAGCTTTCAGTTTGTGTCAGAAACAAATTGAGAAAAAAGAGGGAGCAAAGAGAAAAGGAGAGATGGAGAGAGAGGGAAAGAGAGGCTCACAATATATTCTGCTGAATAAATGCACCAGTCCATCAACCCTATGGTAGAAATGGGTGAATTCCCAAGAAACTTGGATTTTTCACCAATTGGATCTGGATTTAAGATGTCTATCTGGGCAAAATCTGCCCAGCGAACAGGCTGGCAAATGCATTGGTTTGGCAGGCCCCCAGCACTACCAATGGTCAGTTATGCTGCTAAGCCTGTCCTAGAGACCATCACATGGACCTTGTATGAATTAATCACTCCCTTTTGCAATATACTGTGTATTTGCAAATCTATAGGTTGGTCAGATGGGAAGCAAGCATGTATATAGGTTGTGTGTGTGTGTGTGTGTGTGTGTGTGCATGGGTGTCTTAGGCTATCAACTTAGGGTGACCCATCATAAATTTTGTAGGGTTTTTAAAGGCAAGGAGTACTCAGAGGTGGTTGTGAGAGTTCCTTCCTCTGAAATATGGCCTACAGCATCTAATGTTCATTGGCGGTCTCACATTCAAGTACCAATCAGAGCTGACCCTGCTTAGCTTCCAAGATCAGATATGACGTGGTATCTTTAAGGTATTTAGGTAGTGGTAACCCTGTAAATTATTGGTTTGGCCCAATGGGTGGGGAAGGGGCTGTACTTAGTAGCTGGTTCAGAAAGAGAGGAATTTCTAGAGCTGAAGAGTAGCTGTGGTAGTAGAGCCTTCTCACCTTGAATGAAGTGGTGAGATATTCTGTTACATATTTAGCAGAGAACAAAAGAGGTAAATTCTTTGTGGTTTAGTTTCTATATTTGCATGTATTTTGTATATATTTTAAAATTAGGGCTTTAAGATTACTTCCAAACATTGCAATACTACTGAGCAGCACGGGCAGAAGAGTCCTGTAATCAAGTCCTGCACAGGTACCTCATTGGATGCATGGAAATTTTGGGATGGTGCATATGTATTCAGATTTAATATAAAATTTGTTGTATTGTTGTTAAATATATACACTGGGACTACAATTGTGATTGTGTTTGCAATATTCAATTATACTTAACGCCAGAGAACCAAGAGACTGGTACCTTAGTATCAAAGGAAACATGGGAAGTTGTGTTACTCCCATAAAAAAAAAATGGTCCCTTTGGCTTCTTTGTGTCTACTGTAACCCCTAAAAGGAGTTTTTGCTGAAGCCAGTCTGATCAAGTGCTTTTAAACTGGAAATGCCAGGAACTGAACAAGGGATCTTCTGTATGCAAAATATGTTTTTACCACTAAGCTATGGTCTCTTCCCTACAGAGATTTTGGTTAATGAAAGGATGGATTTCTGTTGAATTCACAAAATATAGGGCAAAAACATGTCTATATACTCTTGAGTAACACCATGTGTCCTGCCTGTGATTGCAGGTACATGCATACAAGGAATCTCACATAGAAAAAATAGGCTGCAAAAATGATCATGTGAACAGAAAGCTGTCAAAGGGCTCTTTGATGCATGTATGTGCATCACTTGATGACTGCAGAATTAACTGATGCTTTGCATTGAGCTTGGAAAGTTACTTTTTTTTTTGGTGTACAACTCCCAGGAGTCATCAATCAGCATGCACAGTGGTTTGAGGATTCTGGGCATTGTAATTTTAAAAAGTAACTTTTCTAAGTTCTGGACTCCTGCAAGTATGAGTAGCTTTCACAACGACAACATGTTTCTTTTATTTAAAGGGGAAAATATCAGTACCTCACTTGTTATCATTTACATTGCTGTGTTCTTGAATGGAAATCAGTTTTCATCCTCAGTAGCAATTCTTCAACTGTTCATTAATCAGCCATAGAGAAATCAATTGCTATCTAGAAAAGTAAGACCCAGGCTGAAGGGCTAGCTTGGGCAATTTGGCTTAAATTCAATTTGGTTACTGAAAGCAAAGGAAATTCAAACAATGGTTTCAAATCCTGGTTTTCCAAGAACTAGAATTTAAAGAAATCACAGTTCCACGATACCATGTATAAATCCAGAAGCAGCAGAAGAACAGCAGAAATGAACTTGAAGCTTATCTAAGGTTATCCATAACCATAGTTTCCCAGTATTTCTAAACAGAATTAATATTATTTTACCTACACACATCTCCCTTAGTATCCTCCAGTACACACCTGTGAGGGAAACTGTCTTGTTCATTTAGTTATTAAAATATTCATATCCCGCTCTACACCCTATATAATAGTGGAATACAAATAAAATCAATTTAGGAAGTTTAAAACAATTGATAATTTAGAACCACAGCAATAGTTTGAATGGATTAAAAGCATATTAAACAATTTAGCAAGTTAAAACAGTCTTAAACAGTTGAAACCCTTTAAAAAGGGATGAGTGTGCATCGTGGAATAAATAAGTTAGACCGCCAAGGTTTTAATTTAAAGCAATGTTTTTGCTTGCCATTGGAATGAAGCCTGAGTTGGTGCCAATTGGGGTTCCAAGAAGAGGGCATTCCAAAGTCAGGGTGCCACATCTGAGAAGGCCCTCTCCCGCATTCTCCCACAGTGTATTGCCACCACTAATGTGACACAGAGTAGTGTCGCTCTGGCAAACTTCAATCCCCAGGCAGGCTTGTAGGTGCTTCTTCAAATCCTGAGGTCCCAAGCTGTTTCAGGCTTTATGTATTCACTCAAGCACCTTGAATTCAGCCAAGCACCTAGGAACCCAAGCATCTTGAATTTACACCAGCAGTACATTGCATAACCTCTAGTCTGGTAGGGACAGTCCTGATTACGCCTCCATTGCCTCACTTTTTCAGCTGCGTTTAATAAGTTCTAGTTTCTCTCTCCGCCTCCCACTTTGAATCCCCAGCTTACTTCAGTTGCTGCAGAATGAATTGAGACTGCAAAAGTTTTTTGTACTCAGTTAACTCTGCAGCGGGGAGAGGAGATAAGGAAGCAGAATCTTTCCCTTCCTTGTAGAGTCAGGCAAAAGCAAACTACAGCCTTTCCTAGCTTGTCTGTCCTTTCTCATTCATAATTTTGGCCATCTGGACCACGCTGATGTTGCTTGGCCACACATGTCCTGGTTTTTACCTGTGAAATGTTGGAGGGTGTGATATTGGTAGATAATAAAATTCCATTATGAGTAGTGTTCTATATGTCTTCATGGTACTCATCTGAGAAGAGGCTGGTTGCAGATATAAATTTGGTGTTCTCAGCAGCACTCTCTCTTCTAGCAGCCACGTTTTGTAGAAATCCTTCCCAGATCTACTGATGTTCTGCTGGCTCAGGGTTCTTGCCTGAATGTCATGTATGGGAAAGGCTGATCATGGAAGGGAAAAAAATCAGCTTGTCTGTAGGGAGGGAAACACTATGGCAGCGCAGAATGTCAACTGTCTGTAAGTACCTTTGTATCTAAGAAAAGTATATAACATCATAAACCCATGCTGGAATGAACAAACTGGTATGCAGTAATATGTAATGGACAGACCTCAACGGTCTACTCAAAGATGGATTTTATACAAACCACAAAGATGTCTTTAATGCACATTGATTGCTGTACAAAGAACTTTTAATGGCTTTGCTTGCATTTCCTCACTTTTGTGGCTTTGAATATTGGGGGGAAAAGAATCCATACAGAAGACTTAACAGAAGGAGTTGTGTTTTCCCATTAACTTTTTTTTTGGTCCATTAACTCCTCATTTTTCTTTTCTTTTTATAAATTACTGTAAATTATTAAGAAGGACATATTGGTGAAGTTTGGAAAGTCTTTTCAACAGCCAGATATGGCAAGTGAATTGTAAACAAGTTGTAAATAGTAGAATCACAGTTCTCATTAGCATGGTAAACCAAACACAGTCCTGGCAAAATTTCATGTTTGGTTATAGCTTGGCTGAGATCCCATATTATACTTGCACAGTGTAAATTTACACTCATGTTACATATTGCTTGTAGTAAGCCACACTTCTGCTGAATACTACAATAACTGCGTATCTACTACTGGGTCTGCTTATTGTCCCATGGCTGTTTCTACAGTCCCAGCAAAGATAGTGGTACACTGCAGGCACTGATAAAGAATTACAGCACACACTGTACTGTAGCCTAGCTGAACATGAAATGATTACACTTGTGGAACTCTGTTTATGCAACCATGAGCTGGACACATTTATTGCACAATGGGCAAAAAATTCTTGAGGTGTATGGAGCATACCTATCTGGAGCCTAGCATCTCTCCGAAAGGCTTATATCCTGACATAGTGAAGGTGACTAGGAGATATGGCAGGAGGTCCACAAGCAGGTGGTAGACAGTGCTCATAAAGTTATCAAGCTGAAGAGGTACATATTCAGGGCAACTGATCTCTGTGGCTGATCTAGCTGAAACCATCACGAAGAACTTTCAGAGAGCATGTTCTGTTTCTACAAGGAAGAAGGGCATGCATGACAACATTTTCCCAAGTGTTCCTTGTGTCCTAGGCCACTCAGGTGTTACAGACGTGGTGATAATCAGGTTTTAATGTGTTTTTTAAACTGTTCTAAATTAATGTTTTTAAGTGGATGGTTGTTTTAATACTTTTTAAAATTTTTGTATTCAGATTATTTCAGTTGTTTTGTTTCCATCTACAGTATAAGGTACTTTGGGCCCCATATAGGGAGAAAAGCAAGATATAAATTGCGTAAATAAATGAAAGAAAATAGGTGCACTCACACAGATGTATGGCACGGATTGGATTCCAGCCAAGAGGTGCCTCTTTGTATGGATGCTTTTCCTTCATGCAAGACTTTACAAAGGCACGGCTCTCATGAAGAGTGTCCACACAAACAGGAACCTTTCCCCTTCAGCTGAATCACTTTTGATATACGGGAAGCAGAGATAGAAACTGGGTTGGGGACAATTTCTCCCCTGTGCCTATGTTGAAGAAAGTCAGTTGAGGGACACCTGAAGAGGGCTAAGCTTTCATGTGTAGATATTTCTATTTCATTCAGAAGCCTGATTATCCACCTGGAACCTGCAAAATCAGGTGTGTTAAAATCTAAACAAATAGGTAGTTGGGAAGTCTCCTTGACTATCACAAGATTTATGCCCACCATACTTTATGAATTTGTTCCGTAAAAACCCTTATCTTCTGGCACTGCACCCAGCCTACGTAAGTTGCTGTTGTTCCAAGAGTTGACACATTTGCAAACGGAGCCAGCGGCTGTGTGACGCTGATGAACTACAAGGAGACAAAAAATAAGCACCTGCGGTTACCCTCCTATGTGAATCTTGGCATGTCAACTTGCTGAGATTCCTTTGCTGGCACCTGACAACATTACAAAATCTTCCTGAGGCCTTGATGGCCAAATAGCTTCATCCCACAGTGCTTTAGGTTTCAGCTCAAACTTTTGCAAGCTTAGAGCAGTCTGAATTCTTTTCAGTGGGCTGGTCATCCTTACTGGATGGTATCCATAGGCCATAAGTTAGTCACTGATTTCAGTGGCCCTGCTCTAACTGGAAGATGCCTTAATCAAAATTAACTTAAATCCTATTAAGTTGGCACAGTATATGTCACAAGGTTTGCCTTGAACCCTCCTAAACTAGCTTTCTTTCTTAAAAGTGGTGAAGGACATTGTCACATCATAATTGTTGAAGTAAGATTCAACTTCCAGTCTAGTTTGTTTTTGAATATGAAATGTGACGATGGAGATAGTGGGACATTTTGTGCATCAGTTCAGAAAGCAAACCATATTAAGCTGGCCCTGGAAGAGACAATCCTAGCTTTATCAAAAATGCAATCATCAGGATATTTGTGGAATAGGATTACCTATATCTATCTATAGCCATGTGAATCTTTTGTTAAAACTTCAGATATACTAAAGGAAAAAGGAAGAATAATCCCCAAGTTTTCAGATTTTGGTCTTGGTTTTTTAAAATTTGAAATGAATCCTTAGACATTTGATACATGAACTTTGGAACCAAGCTTTGAGCCTGAAAATTTTGAAATTTTACTGTTTTAGATTTAGCTTGCTGTTGTTGTGTCCTTTCAAGTCATTTCCAACTTATGACAACCAGTCACAGTGTTTTCTTGGCAAGATTTGTTCAGAGGAGGTTTGTTTTTGCCTTCTTCTAAGGATGAGAGAGTGTGACTTGCCCAGAGCCACCAAATAGGTTTCCATGGCTGAATGCAGATTTGAACCATGATCTCGCAAAGTCCTAGTCCAACACTTAAATCACTGCACTGAGCAGACTATCTGTGATTGGTTAGATGAGGTGAAAACAAAATAAAATGAATACTAGAGGCCATTTCGATCAGGTACTTTGAAATAGGTACTGCATAGTATCACATTCCGGGTGTGACATTTCAAATTTTGACAAATGATGATAGTTTTAATTATTGGATCAACATTATTAATAGATGCTGATGTTGATTATACTAAATATTATACAAACAGGGACTTTTTGGAGAACATTTGCTGTCAAAATTCACATACGAAGAATTTTTTGGAAGGGGTGAGCAAATTAATTTCAGCTGTATTATATTAGATCAGCAAATATTTCTTAGATCTGATATTCATAACAACAAAAAGTATAGCTGGCTTTTCCAAATGCTTTTCCAAAAAAACTAATTACCAAATCCTACAGTCAATATATTATACTCTTTTTCTTGTAACAAGCATATTAAAGGTTCCCAATCTTTCATGAAAAAATCTCTTTGAGTCCCTTCAGATAAACCAAGTCTGACTCATTTAAGACAACATCCTAATTTAACATTAGGAAGAATTGATTGTGTTGTTCTTGCCATGTGTTTTATTCAGGGTAACTCTTTTCTTGACATTTGAGTCTTGCCAATAGCTGACATGGAAGTAGTTTCCACATTGCTTCCAGGTCAGCCACTGGCAAGACTCAGATCAACTGGTGAATAGCTAGCACAACAATTTGCTACCTGAGAAAAAGAACAAGATGTAGGTTCTCCCATTCCATATGCAAAAGCTGACGGTATCAGCAGTTGAAAGTTACTTTAGCACAGACAGAATCCTCCCACTCACTTAAAGAGAGTGGGCTACCTTGGGGTTACAAGGCTGTGTAACCTGGCACACAGCTCTGTCCTTCAATTCCATCCCATTGCCTCTCAGCATCTGCTGTTTGATGTTGGGTCAGTGCTGATACCTACCATGTACTAGTTTGCCATCACCACTCTGGAAAAGTTAGAAGAATGTAAGTTGGACGTTCCTTATGGAATGCACTTTCTTTCTCCACATCTGTAATCTTGTCACGAACAATTAAAATGTGAGAGTTGTTGAAGGGAACCATGGATAGGAGGCAGATGGTGCCCATGCATGTACCTTTCCACTACTTAGATAGAATCATGGGTTTCTTGAAGTTCAAAGCCTGGTTGCCTGGTGCTCAACACAGCTGTTCCAACTGAGTTCTGGGCTCAGAGCCAGAAGATCGTATAAAACACCTTTAGAACATGCCTATCCCATCTTAGAACATTTCTTGGTGTTCGCAGTACTTTAAATTCTCACCAAACCTGTTCTGTTCTTTTGAACCATAAATAGTTATGGCACATCTGTCTCTAGGCTGTTGCATTTTCTTTTGAAAACCAATGCCGAGGACATTTAGGGCTGTTTCGCAGTGTGTAGGAGTTCATACCAGGAACACTGCCAAAATAGTTTCACCTTATACTCATAACTGAGCCCAACTATTGTCGTCTTCCAAATCATGGTTGTATTTGCTCTGTGCAGTTGAAGCAGTTCTTTAGGATGGCCTGGAGACCAAGGAGGTGCCAGCAGTCAAAGAAAGTTATACCAAAAATATATTGCTCTCTGCTATGATCTCTTCTTTTTCACTTTTTTTCTAAATTGCTGATTAATCAATTCTCCCAACTCAGCAAGATTTAAATATTTTAAAATTATTTATATAGAATCCAGATGACAAATGGCACTTTGAAAGAGAATACCTTCATTGGTTTAATTCATAAAGATAGCTGAGGGTCAGCTGAGCTGACACTAGGGCCCATCCTACACCATGCCTCAATAGCACGTTGTGCTGTTTCAATTCCAGCATTGCCATTTCCATGTCATTTTCAGGTTCTGAATGCTCTCTACCACACCGGAAGTGCTATTAAGTGCAAATGAGGAACCTCACTTGCCCAGGTGATGGACTTGTAATGGAAAAGGAGGCCATTACTGGATTTTCTTCTGGCAATGAAAAAGCACTGATTAGCAATGGAAAGGGAGAGGAAAGCGTCTGGTTAGGGACAATGTCATGTCGTAGGACAGTTCCTGGACTGGGAACAATGTGTGGCTTTGCTGGGATGACGATTTTGTGCGGTAAGAACCTAGTTCAACTGAAGCTGTGTTGAATCTAAACACCTCTCAGCTTAATAATTCTGGAAACTACTTAAAAATCTCTTGGTCTCGGTTTGACTTTGTGCTGGCATAGTGGAATGCCTCTAGACTGCAAGACACTTGGATCTTGTTTATTCTCTCTTTGTTTTCCGTTTTTCTGGCATCTCCGCTGGCTATGTCTGAATTCAGTAGGTGTAAGGCTGTTTTGGCCAGCTCAAGAGCTTCCTGCCTATTCCTAACATAGTAGAACTGAAGCATCTTTGAGACAGGATTGCACTGCTTGGTTCTCAGCTGATTAAAGATGGGGTTTAAATTTAATCCACAGGGACAAATTGTAATAATTGTGTTGGGAGTTAGAGATTCCCAGGGTGCTAGCCTTTTGGGGAAATTCCATGAAAGCTAAAGCCATTAGGAATTAGCTTTCTTTTAGCAGAGTTGCAGAAAAAAGCATATCCCAATCTCTGTGTGGCTTCCCTGAACTGGAGGCTGACTTGAAAGCAAAACAAGGCAGGCAGTTTCAGGTTCCAAACACAACAGATTTACTAACAAACTTTGCAATTACATATGCACTGGAGAAACTAGATCCTAACTAACTAACAAAAGGATTTGGGAAGACAGTACCTTCATTTTTACCAACTCCTTAGTGGAGAGGCTAGCATAGCAGAAAGAAGGTGCTAGAAGCATGATTGCAGAAGGGGGGAAGAGAGAGGCATGGTCTTCTATGTAAGGCCAATAACTGACTCCAGGGTGTATCCTGGGTCACATGGTCTGGATACCATAGCTAATCATTTTAAATAACACAGAGCAACAGTTGAGACTTTAGGTGAGAGGCTAGAGGGCTTTTACATGCACAGAAAAATTAGCCCTATGCTAACTAAGCCCCATTTGTCTAGAACAGGGACTGGGGGACGGAGAGAGAATGACAGAATTGTCCAACAAGTTGGATATAGGAGTTAAGGACATGCATGGAAAACAGTATTTTAGTTCTATCCTGAACATGTCTTTAAGAATGTGAAATAAATATACAAATTATCTTTTTTAAATAGAAGAGCTTTTAAGGATAGATAACTTGGGCTCATTAAACTAAAGACTGGCCTTTTAAAAGATAACTACTCACTCCCATCTATAATGGAATTGGTAACATACAAGCATATTTAAATGCAATTGATGTGATGCCTTCCCTGGGGAGATCCACCAGGGATCCTCATTATATTCATTTAGACATCAGGCTAAGATTTCCCTTTTCCAGCAGGCATTTAATCTTTAATTTGCTTTTCTTGTTATCAGCTTTGCTGTTAACATCTTAATATTTTAACATTTTAATACTGTTTTAGCTGTTATTTAATTGACTGCTCTGGATTTTTGAGAACGTGAACTGCCCAGAAGACAGACCCCCTATTGGGTGGCTCTAACTGACAAATAAACAAAATGGTTGGTTACTTAAAAGGCAGAAGAAAAATTAGCTGGAAGTCTTCATAGCTATATAGGCAGGCCCAGTTTTTAATGGCAACTTCAAGAATTCCTCAGGAAGGTCATTCTTTGTTCACCGCTACTTTACTTGAAGGCTACATGTCCTGAATCACTGAGACATGGCACTTACAAAATATAGCAACCCATCTCATAAACTGGGAAGATTTTCATGGCCTCAGTTGCTAGATCTGCCATTTTCAGTGGCTTTATGAGGAATCTGTTTACTGATACATCTCTTCAAAGTTCTTGCCTTTCTTTCTTTACTCCTTCTGGACTGTTTAAGGCAGATTGTGACCTTCCTATGCTGAACCCAGCATTTCTTTCAATAGCACGCCAGCATAATATAACCTCCATTTTCTGTAAGTAGTCCAGAGACATTAATAATTAAAATATAAAAATAGCTAATAGGGTGTTTTAAATAGCACCATGCCCTCATTTTTCTTGTCTGTAAACACATTACATTAACTTATTTTATTTTATTAAAAGGCCAATAATCATATTTCAATGCACTTCAAAGTCAAGTCTTTCTTTTAAAGAGCTCCCCGTCTGTTATGCTAATGGAGTTATAATGGCAGGCAAGTATGTGCATCTTTTATTTGTTTTAATTACATTCTCTTTGCGGCAGTTGGCATCACTGCTTTTTTTCACCTAAGCAAGGAAGTTTGACAGTGAGTGTTTGGTACAGAAAAGGAAAAAAAAAATATCCCCTTATCATTCTGGTCTACTTGAGCTGCAGAAAAAAAAAAATCCCTTCCTTATCTCAGAGATGGGGAGTCCATTGCCCAAATACAATCAAAATCAGGGGCCAGCTACATGTCCCATTATTATTCCGTGACTGTAGAGTTCAAAAGCTTTGAAGTGTTGGGTCATATCTATAATCTCCAAAAAGTTGTAAACTTGGAGCAGAAAGGCCTTAATCCAGTGGTTAATCCCATCTAGAGCAAGCCCACTGAGTCAATGGGAACAAAATCAGCAGTTGTGTGAGTTCCATTCATTCAGTGAGTCTCCTCTAATTGGAACTAAGGCCCTTTCTGCAGGAAGACTGCATCCCAGAATAGGAGCGGAGCGGGACTGCAACAACACTTCTGTAAGACGTCGTCATGATCCTGTCCTCCCATCGCTAGCTGGCGTGATCATGGAGTAAATCATTGGCGGAATTTCCCTGTCAATGACTCATTGTTGCATAATGCTCCCGTACCTACATGCCATGGAGAAGGCCAAGAAACATGATGGTGGCACTTCCTGCCCCAGTGCAGCATGGGAAAGAGCCTGGCTGCGCTGTGGAAGGGAGGCATATGTCAGTTGCGCTCCCTTCTGGAGGCAGCCAGTTGTGTGCAGAGGGAAGCGTTCCCATCATGCTCCCTTCCTGGCAGAGGTGCTGCTGGGATCATGACTATGGGAAAAGGTACGGTGTGGAAAGGGCCTAACACTCTCCTTGTTTAGAGAAAAGGACCGTTGGCTGTCTGCACATTCCTCATCTTGTTATTCTTTGCAGGTCATCTTCTCTATCACTTGGGTGGAGAAGGAACAAGGAAAAGCAGTAGCTAGGGAGATAACACTGGAAGACTGGAGCTGGAGGAGGAAGACAAAGAAAAAGACTAGCTAATGATGACATCAGCCTTTGGTGAGGAGGTGCTCTGCTGAGGGTTTTGATCTGTTTCCTCCTTCCTGGAAGTTCAGGGGTGGGCAAGAACAATCAGTGCTATATTCTTCCATGTTTATAGTATCAACTGGTAGAGTGGACTTGCCATATTGGGGTCAGCATTCTGTTAGAGAAACGTGCATGCAGAAATCACACTATGCATGCAGGGCAAATTTTTCACCATAGTGTAACAGAAGTATTCTGCTGGCAGTGGCAGAAGCAGAACTGGGCATACAGCAATGTTGTGCAATTCACTACCCACTCAGCATTATGACTGTGCATTGCACAAGGACACCCAGTCATCGACATGCATTATGCGGTATTGCTCTTCTGTGTGGGGGTTGCATAGTGCTGGTGCAGCATATCCATATATATTTACACTAAGGTGTGGGGATGTTGGATTGCAGCCTAGGTTTAAAGGAGATCCTTGTGTCTGCATTTCACCATCATAAGGTTGTATCCAACTGTGCCCATCGGTGGCATGGCTATAGCTGGCGGAATAGAAGCTCCATTACTCCTGTGTAACCGCACCAATAAGCTATGTAAAAACGGCAGACTCTTCAAAGCCGGTATGGCAATGATGCTCATGATACAAGGGGAACAAGAAGTCACATGGTGCAATTGGACATCTGCCCAAACAACATTGAATGTCAACCATAATCTCTACCAAGGTCCTCATTCGTCTCATATTTGGTGTGCGGCTGCCTCCAAAATAGTTTTGATAGACTTAAAGAGACTGAAATATACAGGGAACTCAACAAAGCAAAGACTCACCAACATGAGGGAAATACAGAATGATGAGGTCATGGAGTCCCCATCTCAGATAGAAAGATGGGAAACAAACATTTGCAATGAAAACATCATTATGTAGATGAATTTAGAGCTCAGAGAAGTTACTTGTTTGGACTATGGTTCCCTGGACCTACCACCAACCTCGCCAACGGTTGGAAGTTCTTGGGAGTTTTAATCCAAAAGGTAATAATCTTTGCATGGAATATTGAAGTTGAAGGGAAGTGTACATTGTGGAGTTCTAGATCTCAGTTTTGCACTGAAGGAACAGGATAAATGAGACAAAGGTGAGGAATCTCATGACGTTTAGTCATAAGAGGGATGTTAACTAACTTTGAACAGGTGGAGGACAGCTCCTGCCCCTGCAGTCAGCTGTTGGATCTGGCTTGTCTAAAACAAATATTATTGTCCATTGTATAATGCAATTCAAGTAAACATGTATGCACGCTATATCCATGATTCAAAATAAAAGGTTAAGTTAAGTACATGGACATGTACTGACATGGCTAGCACAGTTCATGTGGAAGCATATTCCCAAGCCTTAAGGAAATGCTATCATGAAAAGATTTTTTTTATTATTCTTATTTGAACTGTTATCAGTGGATTAGAATGCTTTTTCACACCCTACCTATAAGGTGCAGATGACACCTAAGCCAGTCTTTATGCGGAAGTATTTACACCTTAAAGAAATCAATGGGGGTTTTCTTCTAAGTTTAATCTGTGTAGATTTACCAGTCTCCTAACAGCAGAATGGCAGATGTGTTTGTTCCTTACAGCATGATGGTGGATTGTCTGTCTGTCTATCTATGGCATTTGTATGCTACACCATAAAATAATACCTCTGGATCTAGAGGGTGAAGAAGAAGTTTGAATGGCTCATTTTTTGATAACTTTCCAAAGTGTGCATGTTGCTTCATAGATTCCATGGAAAGAACCTGAGTTTTTTTTTAATTGAATATGTGGGAGGATAAACAGAGAGAGTCTCATCCCAGCAGAAGTTTTTGAATGGTTAGCTCTTAAACGCTTGGTTTCTAGTCCCTATATATTCAATCACATTTATAGGACTGAATTAGAATTTCCCCTACCCATTTTCCCCTGATAGATTCCTCATCTTGAATAGTTATAGTCGGCTACAACATGGTGCTTTTCATACTGGGAATAACAGTCCTTACTGTATTTGATGAATCCAAATAGTTGAGTATTATGTTCTGTTTCTTTTTCAACAATATTTTGTGAGGTTTGCAAATCTCTTTATAAATTGGATGAAAAGAACATGAGATTTTTTTTTTTAATGAACATGAGAGGAATCAAAGCTGACAGATCCATCTGTTCAGACAGAGGGTGTTAAATGCATTGTTTTCAAAAGTCTGGTTTGGAAACCTTATGTATTCAACCATGTTGAATTAGGGTTACAACTTCTTTTCTCTTTCCCGCCAGGCTCTTCAGTTTAGAGATGTGCACATTGGAGGCAGCTATAGGGATGGAAGAATATTTGAAAATCTTTGAAACATGTTTTTTTTTTAAAAGGTGTTTCTCAAATGTCTTGAGAATCTTGGACTGATGAGAATCTTCTTAATTCAGGACTTATAATGGGCAAAATTCATGTGGCTTTCTTCTGTGGGAAACAGCATTTTTTGTGCAAAAAAATCACATGATATTGCACAGTATAACTCCTGATCTAAAGCATTTTCTGTTCAGGAAACAGGATTACACATTAATATTATTTTCTATGCAGATAATCCCACTTCATTCATAGAAATTGTTATTTTCTGTGCAAAAGCACCAACTGCCACTTTTGCACAAAATGTGTCCTGAACTGCAAATAGTCTTCGAAAAGAGTACTGTTTTCATAGATTTTCTTGTAGAGGGAAGAAAATTGCTGAGATTACTCATTGCTTCCTTTGAGAACAAAATTAATGGAGCATCGCATCCCTAAGCATCTAGGAGGTGATCCTCTTCCTGCTGGAAACGGCTATATCTGTTTAAGCTGGCCAATGCAAATATCTGATTTTGTTTTCGATAAGAACTCATCAAAATTCTCAGATTGCCTCACACCTTCAGTGGAAATAATTTTAAAATTTTAAAATGTAAATATGTGAGAAGGGAGATAGAGTCATCCATCCCTTAATCACAGAAGCATTTTAGCTTTTCAGGCAATCATCTCTCATATCATCTGCTGCCCAGTCCTTTTTATTGTTGTAGAATCATAGAATCATAGAGTTGGAAAAGACCACAAGGGTCATCAAGTCCAACCTCCTATAAAGGTCAAGAACGAACCTTCAGTGTTCTGCATACAAAGCAAGTACAATGGCCCTGTCCCATTTGGAAGTGAAACAATTCTATAATATCATTGTATGTCATATTCTGTAAAGAGTGTATCCACACCACACAATTATAGCAGTTTGATGCCACTTTAACTAAAATGGCTCCATACAAGGAAATCTTGAGGTTTGTAGTTTGAGGAGCTACATAGAATGACCCGAACTACAACACTAGAGCTCTGTAGGAGAGATTTCTAAGTGCCTCACAAAACTGGAAATCCCTAGATTCCGTAGGACATTAAAGTGATATCAAACTGCTACAATTAAGTGGTGTGTCTACAGCCAAATAATGTTTTCAAGCTCTCATTTCATTTTAGCTAGAAGAAGTGTTTGTGTATAGCAGCTAAATATTGGTGTTGTCTCTGCGCGCAGATGAAAATCTGTCAGTTTCTAATCTGCTTTGGAGAAGTTGAACAGATGAAGGATACTTTGTAAGAATCTTACAGTAAAATTGTAGTCAGACATAGTATGTGTTTAGACGGTGTTTTAATTGTTTCTACTTTCAGAATAATATTTAAAAGTCTAACAAAGAAATCTTTGACTGATACACGCGCGCGCGCACACACACACACACACACACACACACACTCTCTCGCCCATTTCTGTCAGCTGTGGCACCTTTAAACCCTCTACATATTTCATCAGACACTCCACTTATTTCAGTTCTTTAAAAAAGATTTAATAAAAAGCTGCAAGTTCAGACTTGTCTGAGACCTACTTTTTGTTTGTAGCTGGCAATGCACTGCGCTGCTTTATGGGTTTGACTATTGTTAATAATTTTAATTACTTACCTGTTCTAGGCAAGCACACTAACTTTTAACCGTTTATTGGTGGAAAAAAAAAATAACCATTTTGGAAGAATGCACAGCACCACCCATAAGAACAAATGGAACTGCTATGCCAAGTCCAAGCAAGGGTTCGGCTTCTCTTGTTTTTCAGCCTGATGAATATTGGTTTCGCAGAGTTAGCTATCCCTCCCTGAGTATGTTATATTATTTTGAGGGTATTATGTTTCCACAAGTGATTTGCAAACCAAGGCTGGAATTCACAATTGCAGGTACAAATGTGGAAGCTAAAAGTACGTATCTGTAACTTATTCATATTCATGCTCCCTAAGCAATAGTTTAGGGAATGTGTAGGGATCATAAAAGTCCCTCAGTCCTGGCTTAACTGGGAGCAGCTGCTGCAAGCAATGAAAGTCTGTTCTGTCCATGAGAATGCAGCAGACTGATGTTTCCACACTCTGCTGGCCAGTGATTTCTGGTGTGAGAGTTCAGAAGGAGGATCCCTTTTGCAATTCCTTCTTACACCAGAGATTGCTGGTGGGAGTAGAGTGGAAATATTGGTTTGCTGTATCCAGATCAACAGCACAATAGACCTCCCATCCCTTACAGTGGCTGATACCCAGTAAGTCAGGATTTTGGAAGGGGAAAGGTCAGGCCAGGATATGCCAGTATCTGATCTGGAATCGTGTGTGTCTTCAAGTCATTTCCAATGGCAACTCTAAGGCAAACCTTATCATGGAGTTTTCTGGGGCTGAGAGTATGTGACATACCCAGAGTCACTCATGGGGTTTCCATGGCCAAGCCAGGAATCAAACCCTGGTTTCCAGGGCTGTCCAATGCTCAGACCACTACACCACACTGGCTCCCTCTAGAATCATGGCCCAATTTAATTGTTGCCTAAAAACTTTTATGTCACCATTGCTCCAACTAATGTGCAATAATGTGTCTTGGACTATAATGATAGCTATAATTTCCTGAAGGTATAGGGAAGACTTCTTGTTTTCTCAAAAACGAGTGATGCCAGACCAATCTTATCTACTTTTTAAATAGAGTTACTAGCTTGGTAGATGAAGGGAATGCTACGGATATAGCATATCATGACTTCAGTAAGGCCTTTGACAAGGTCCCCTATGATATTCTTGCAAACAAGCTATAAAATCTGGGCTAGATAGTGCTACAGTTAGATGGATTTGTTAGGTGCATTTGTAATTGGTTCACTGACCAAAGCCAAAGGGTGCTTGCCAATGGCTCTTCCTCGTCGTGGAGAGAAGTGACTAGCAGGATGACACAGGGTTCTCTCCTGGGCCCAGTGCTATTCAATATCTTTATCAATGATTAGGTAGGGGAATAGAGGAGATGCTTATCAAATTTGCAGGTGGCACCAAATTAGGAGGTGTAGCTAACACCTGAGAGGACCGGATCAGAATTCAAAATGACCTTAAGAGATTAGAGAGCTGGGCCAAAACTAACAAAGTGTGTAAGGTATTACACCTGGGCAGAAAAAATGAAACACACAGGTATAAGATGGGTGACACCTGGCTAGATCACAGTACTCGTGAAAGGGAGCTAGTTGTTTTAGCATACGGCAGGCAGAACCTGCAGTGTGATATATCAGCTAAAAAAGCCAATGTAATTCTTGACTGCATCAATAGGAGTATAGTGTCTAGGCTAAGGGAAGTGATAGTACCACTCTGTTCTGCTTTGGTCAGACCCTACCTGGAATACTGTGTCCAGTTCTGGGCACCACAGTTCAAGAACGATATTGACAAGCTGGAACATGTCCATAGGAAGGTGACCAAAATGATGAAGGGTCTGGAAACCATGCCTTATGAGGAATGGCTTAGGGACCTAGGTATGTTTAGCCAGGAGAAGAAAAGGTTAAGAGGTGACATGATAGCTGTGTTTGAATATTTGAAGGGAAGATGGAAACATACGGAAGATGGAGCAAGCTTGCTTTCTGCTGCTTCACAGACTACAACATGGGGCAATGGATTCAAACTTCAGGGAAAGAGATAACATCTAAACAGAGAGAACTTCCTGACAGTAAGAGCAGTCTGACAGTGGAATATGCTGCCTTGGAGCGTGATGGAATCTCCTCCTTTGGAGGTTTTTAAACAGAGGTTGGATGGCCATCTGTCAGGAATTTTTTGATGGTGTATTCCTGAATGGCAGGAGGTTGGACTGGATGGCCCTTGTGGTCTCTTCCAACTCTATGACTGTATGCCTCTAGTTGCCTAGTTCAGGATGTATTTAGGTATAGGTTAACCAAGAATCTATGTTCTGATTATTTTTCTGAGCAAGGGAAGAGAAAGAGTGAGAGAAGTGGCAATCTAAGATGCTGCTAAACTCTGCATTTGTTCAATCTCAAAAGTTTCACAAGAATGAATGGTTATTGGCATCCCGGATTATCAGATTAAGGAAGAAAGTGTAAAAGCAGGGTTACAGTTGAATATTAAGAAAACAACAATAATGATGACAGGTGATTTATATAACTTTAAAGTGCACAGGGGAAGTTATCAAAATAATGAAAAGATTTTCTACACCTTGGCTCAGTCATTAATCAAGATGGGACGGTAGTCAAGAAATCAGAAGTCTAAGACTTGAAAGAACAACTGTGAAGAAATAAGATAAGATCCTCAAGTGTAAGATAAATCATTAAATACTGAAATCAGAATCATCAGTGCCAAAATATTTCCAGTTTTCTATGTATGAGTGTGAAAGGTGGACAGTGTAGAAAGACAACAGGGAGAAAATCGACTTGTTTGAAATGTAGTCCTGGAGGATAATTCTATAGATACCATGGATGAAAAAGACAAATTAACAGTTCCAGAGGAAATCAAAACAAACCTTCACCAGAAGCTGAGATGACTGGATTAAGGCTGTTGTACTTTGGATATGTCATGACATTCATTGGAAAAGATGATAATGCTGGATAAGGTTGAAGGCAGTAAAAAAGGAATCATGTACTACAGATGGACTGATTCAATCAAGGAAGCCATTGCCCTAGTTTTGCAAGACCTGAGCAGGGAAGTTGATGACTGGGGCTCTTGGAAGTCTGCCATTCATAGAGTCACCATAAGTTGAAGTTGTTTTTGTTGTTGTGTGTCTTCAAGTCATTTCCAGCTTATGGTGACCATAAGGCAAAATTATTATGGGATTTTCTGGAGCTGGGAGTATGTGAGGTGCCCAAGATTACCCAGAGGGTTTCCATGGCTGAGCAGGTAATCAAACCCTGGTCTCCAGGGTTACAGTACAACACATAAACCATTATACCATGCTGGCTCCCAAGCTGAAGTTGACTTGATGTCAATTAACAAAGATTGTTAACATATCCTTGTATTTCAAACTATGAATTAATATAAGAAATTTCAAAACTGTGAAGTTTCATGACTTTTTTTAGAGACATGATTTTTCTGTTATATTATTAGCCATTTTTCATCATTCCTTGGACCCTTCTTCTAGTCCCTGCTTCTCCGTTTCCCATCTACAGAGTGGAGAGCATTTGAAGGACTATCCCAGCCTCTGAAGGGTTCTCTAGATGCTACATGTTGCATTTACTTTGGAGTCTGCTCCATTGCCTTGAAAGTGGCACTGGACATTTTTGGGAAAACAGAGAAGAAGGTGGGGGACAAAGAGAAAGAAGTGGCTTTATTTCTGCCTGTTTCCTTCAGAGTGAGTAGGCAAAGGCAATGCCTTTTCATTCATTAATTCAAAGAACTGGCTGCTTTCAGAAACTAGGAGCTCTCGAATGCTTAATTCTTGCTTCAAACATTTCCACACTACACTGCTGTAGTGCTATTATTCCGCTTTCAACGTCCTACGGAATCCTGGGGTTTGCAGTTTAGGGAGGGGCATTTAGAATTCTCAGCTGGAGAGCTCTTTGGCCTCAGTAAACTGCAAACCCCAGAATTCCACAGGATGTTGAAAGCAGAATAATAGTATTATAACAGTGAAGTGCGGAAATGGGCTGAGTGTGATCAAAGTGGGATCAATTTACTGTTATATAACGTACACATGGAGAAAGTGTGGCCCGTGGGCAACATGAAGTTGACAGCCCTTTTTTTAGTCTCTTGCCTCCACCTGATTGCTAGTGCAAGGCCTCAGATCTGAATTTAATTGGGAGTATTTTGGGGCCCCAAATGGAAAAAAGGAGATTAAGCCTACTGTCAAAGAGCATATGCTCTCTCCAACTCTTTAGACCTACCAATGCCTCTAATCCTCCCGATGACTGAAAAACAGCCAAAGCATACTCCCAGTTGTCCCTATTCGGCAAGGACAGTCCTGGTTAATCCTGTGTCATCCCGCTTTTTCAGCTGCTTTTAAAATATTGCAGTTTCTCTCGCCTCCTCTCATTTTCCCCATTCCTTGGCTTACTTTAGTTGCTGCAAACTGAGTTCACAGCGTAAAAGTACACTCAACTCACTTAGCAGGGAAAGAGCGGAGGAAGGAGTGGAATCGTGACCTTCCCAGTCAGCTCAGTGTCTTCATTTGCCCTTTTGACCATACTCTGATATTGCTTGGCATTTGACGATTTGATTATCCATGAGTTACTGGGGGGGGAGTTATGGGAGGAGGGTGTGTGCATGTCCTCTGACTCACATGGGTGCGAGTGGGGAAGGTGATGGGATGGGAGGAATGAGGGCGTGCACATTTGCTCACTTGTGGGGGCAGGAAGGGGGATGGAGGTGGGATGGATGTCCCCTTTTTCCCTCCCCCCACTTCCCCAATCCCATCCCCTTCCCCACTTCCGCTTACACTACTGATTGAGCAAGTGAGTGATGGAACGCACGTATGGCCAGGCCCAGCTATCCCACCAGTACGGATACCATTTTGTGTTAAGTATCTTGGGGCGAGGGGACCATGTTTTTTCTCATTTTTTTCCCATTTTTTGGGAGAGTCCTGCATCCCTGGCCCCCACAAAAGTGAAGGGTTGACAGTATACCTACCCTTGAGTGGGTTTCTTTTTAATTCGGAGGCGTATTGGGGTGCAAAAAGGTTTCCATCTGTTCTCTCACTTTCTTTTTAATGTTTTTCATAGAGTTTTGTGCATCAGTGAATCAGTGAACTGGCACTTTTGTGCTATACCAATGCAACTCTTTAAACAAGAAAAGAAAAGAAATAAAGGAGGAGAAATTTGCCCTTCAAACTGTACAGTGAACTGAATCTCTCACTTAAAGTTTTTGGAAGGGCCCTAGTGCAGGTCCAGGAACTTATTACAAGCAGCCTCGAAAAAGAATGTAATGTGTGAATGCAGAGTTGATGTCAGCCAGCACAAGCCTGGAAAACCCAACGAGCTGTGTTTTGAGAATTCAAGCTGCTGTAGACCAGCTTGGAAGAGCACTAAATCACAAACTCTTTTGGCTTCAGTTGCTAGTACCTCAGCTGAAATAGCCTGAAGATGTGGCTTAGTTCTTTACTTCAGCCATCCTGAATTAGGCTGACTGCTGTAGTCTTTGGGATAGACTGATGAGAAGTAATTTTAGTTAGAGGTATACAAATCTTCAAGGGTTTTTTCTAAAAAATGGTATTTATTCAAGAGAACCAGGTGCGAGTAGAGAGAAACACATTTCCTGGTCTGGAAAAATCTATAAGCCTTATTTATTTTATATTGCTGTCTACCCACCCCTCATCTTTTTTAAAAAAAAGTTTACTCCATCCTGTCCCATTCATTGTATCTGAGGAAATATGTGCCTGTTGCTGAAATCCCAGTTTATCCTGATGGCTGCTGGTATTTGATTTGTCGTAGGGCTTTGATGTGGTCTGGCTTTGCATTTAGGGTGGGTGGCTTTTCGTTTGGATTGGCTTTGGTGTTTGTGCTGTGGTTTCTTGACTGTCGCTTAGATGCCTTGTTGCAATAGGGATATTAGAGATGAACTGACGTAACTAATATAGAATGTTTGTTGTGAAATAGTCATGGTGCTGGTGATCTTAACTATTCCCATATAACCTCCTGCATTTGAAACAATTTCAGGAGCAGTAACTTCACTGGAGAGAAAAGATGTACCTGCTCTGTAGCAGACTTCTGAAAGCAGTATGGAAAACCATTCTTTATCCTATATTTTAAGGACAGGACAACTAGACAGTAGCTTTAAACAAACAAACACAAAAATAGTTTTCAGGTAAACTGAAGATTTGGATTTTAAAAAGGATGGCCACTTAGAATTATAGAATCATAGAGCTGAAGAGACCACAAAGCCATCAAGTCCAACTCCTTGTCATGTAGGAATACACCATTGAAGTATTCCTGACAGATAGCCATCCAGCCTCTGTTTAAAAGCCTCCAAAGATGGAGACTCCACCACACTCTGACACAGCATATTCCACTGTTGAATTGCTCTTACCATCAGGAAGTTCCTTGTAGTGTTTGGATGGATTCTATTTTTCTGAAGTTTGAAGACATTGCTCCATGTCCTAGTCTCTGGAGCAGCAGAAAACGGGCTTGCTCCATCCTTCATATGACATCCCTTCAAACATTTAAACATAGCTCTCAGGTTGCCTCTTAACCTTCTCTTCTCCAGGCTAAACATACCCAGCTCCCTAAGCCTCTCCTCGTATGGCATGGTTTCCAGGCTTTCTACCATTTTGGTTGCCTTCCTCTGGACATGTTCCAGTTTGTCAATATTCTTCATGTTTATAGGGCAAAAATTGCCTGAAAATTGCAGAGGTTTTTAATTTGGGTGGTGGTGATGATGGGCTTTGGAGAATGAGTAGGAGACTTTGCTACAAAAGTGGGGTCCAGGGGCCACATGCCACTGGTAGGCCACTCTATGCTCATACCTGCCTTAGACCTAAGTGTGACCAAGTCAGTCTGGATTCATTTCCAAGAATACATTCCTATCCATTGTTGTTGTTGTTGTTGTTATTGTTGTGTGCCTTCAAGTCATTTCTGACTCATAGCAACGCTAAACTGAACCTACCACAGGTGTTTCTGGAGCTGAGAGTGTGTGATGTGCCCAAGTTCAACCAGTGGATTTCCATGGCTGAGTGGGGAATTGAATCCTGGGCCCTTTCCGCATGGTGTAGTCACTGCATAGCTGTGACAGCTTGAGGAGGCGTGCATCCGCACGACATCGTCGCTATTAAGTTGATGTTAAGTTGCGGGTGCGCCTTTGCATGTTGCTAAAGTGTCGTATTTGAGCAAAGGGAAAAATGCGTTTTCACTCCCTGAGACCACTTCTACTACGTTTCTACAACTACATGAGGAACCGTTGAAGTGCATTCTCGCAGGAATGGGCGGGTTCAGGGCAGGCCCGGCTCGGCACATGAGATGTTGTGTTTGCATAGGGACATCCTTCCCAAGATTTTTTTTAAAAAAAGGATCCAATGGAATGGGCTGGGGTGGGCCATAGGTGGAGCAGGGGAGTGGAGGCAGTCTTCGCCGCCTCAAGTGGAAGACGGTGCGGAATGCTGCGTCACAGAAACATCCGAGAAATGCAGCCATAAACTCCGCTCCTATGACGCCATGAGGCATTTCTGCCATCTTGTGCGGAAAGGCCCCTGGTCTTCAGGATCATAGTCCAGCACTCAAACTGCTCCATCATGTTGGCGCTCTGTTCTTATTCATGCTTACATGGAAATAAACTAGAGGGGCTTTCTTGTTACTTAAGGATGAATGAGATCAGGCTATGAGAACTAGTCACGTGACTGAATTTGGAATAAGGGCTCAGATTACAATCTTATTCCACTTTATCACTGTGTTCCATGCATGGTTACCATCCTCTTCCCCCTTCCATACAGCTTTCCTTCTCAGTTGCTCCAGCAGTGGGGGAGACACTTGGCGGCAGGTCGTATTTGATGGAAGTCTGGGTGAGTGACAGCTATTTTCTTTTTCTTGGCTGAAGGACCTCAACCAGACAGTGACAGGGATGCTCCAGTTCCCACTGGCCAATGGCTGATTGTGGGGCACCTTCAAACTGGAATTGCATGTGTGTTGTGGGGTGCGTATGTCATTATGCAAGGATGTTCTGTATCATTCCTTGCACCAGCATTTTATCACCAAAGAATTCCAGCCCTTATGTCTTCAAACACTCATGAAATAATATTCTGGGTACCAGGAACCCAAAGAGTGTGATGCTACACTTCCTAGGATATTTCAGCGGTGGAGCTTGGAGTGCATGGAGGGGAATGGGGCTACAGTGGGGGCGCGTGGCCACGGTGCGCAGGGCGTGGCTATGAGCTGGGACACCCCAAAAACATGGCCGCCAGGGGCAAACCGCCTCCATCACCCCCTGCCCCGTCCCTGCACAACTGGGATATTTGATGCTCAGTGCTTCTGCAAAGGGTCCATGAGGACTAATAAAAGCTGCATTGCAAAGCCTAAGACCTGCTTTGCTGTTGCAAGGTAAGTTTGGGCAAAAGGAGTTGGTGGGAAGGGACTTAGGATTTGTGTGGGTCTTACAGATTCAGAGTGACTAAAGAGGGGCACCTAGGCCCTCTTGTGCTACCTACAATATAGCACAGAGCACTGTGCTTTCAAACTTGAATTATAATAATGCAAATCTGTGTCCTCTTTCTTTTTCTTTTTCTTTTTTGGTGGTGTATAAGAGGCCTTCCCACTGTGGAGTGAGATCATATTAAAAGAAACACAGTACATTTAAGAGTTGTGTGGAAAACAGAATTCCATCTGACCTCACTAAGTAGCTAGTTCAATAGGTAACTAAGTGAAGATTGTTATATAAGGCAATGAAGCTGGTTGGGCTAGGTATTTCCACTCACAAAAAGTCCCACTGTGGTTGAATAGTGGGTGCGGCCATTTCCTTGTCCATGTCAACAGTGTCTTCTGTGGAAAACTACACCTTGGTTTGCCCAGGTCACCTGAATCTCACCTTGGATTTCCTTCTCCAAGCAAAACAAATGGGTGAGCCAGGTGACCCAAAAATGGTGGTGGGACTTCTGTTTCCTGGCAAGATGTGGGTGAGGCACTGTCACGTTCCCTTAACTAAAGGTAACAAGAATGAAGAAATACAGAGGAAGAGAAAAAATGTGTCCTTCTTCCCACTCCACAGCGCTTCTTACCAATGGCAGTCCACTTTGGCCGTAACGTTCTTCTGCCAGTCTTAGATATGGTCACGCCTAAAGTAAATCCCCCCTGTCTTCATACATTTCTAATAGGATATGGAGATGATGATGATGCTAATGATACAGACAATGATATAGATAATGACTTAAGAAAAAAAGAGGCCTTTAATCAGGAGAGGGTAAGGAGAGGCCTTTCACATATTACACTGTAGCTCCCAGCATTCTTCACCATGGGGTATACTGCCTAAGATGGATGAAGTTTTTCCCAGTTCTGTCCAGGTTTTAATAACTTAAAATTTATTTCTCTAACATGTTATCAGACTGTTCAGATTATACCTCTGTGTTTTAGACTTTTTCCTCTTCAAATTGTTTGAAATGAGGGTTGCCATATCTTATTTTCTCAAATCTGGGTATCTAATTTGCCTATTATTCGAATTACTCTAAACTGCATTCATATTCTGTAAATTCAGCACATTAATTGTTTCATTTTTTTTCTTCACCTTGGTTTTTTATACCTGCAACTGACCTGAGACAACTAATATAGGGTCGTGTTTAAAGTGCTGGGCTTGGAAAAGGGACAACCAAGTTGAAATTTCTGCTTGGCCATGGAATTCACCAGATGGCCTTGGCTAACCAGTACCTTTCATCAGCCCTACCTTATACCGTTGTTGTGGGGATTATTGGGTGGCTTTTAAAGTGTGCACGTGCACTCCTAAGCCATTTCCGCACTAGGCTGTTATAGCGCTATGATTCCACTTTCAACATCCTATGGAATCCTGGGGTTTGCAGTTTCGGGAGGGGGCGGCCGCCCCCTCCCGAAACTGCAAACCCCAGGATTCCATAGGATGTTGAAAGTGGAATCATAGCGCTATAACAGCCTAGTGCGGAAATGGCTTTGGTTCCTATAAAGGAAAGAGACCTTTTCATTTAAAAAGTAAATGGGAACTTGGAATGTAGGCCAAACGATGGCCCAGCTAGGCACCAATGATGGCTTGCCTGGAGTCCAGGTGAAACCCAGCCTGCTGAGTTGTATGGCAGCCCTTTTTAAATTGATTATATCTGTAAGTCTTGAGATCTTGTGGTACAGGGCAGGACATAACTATTGTAAAAATTAATCTGTCAGTCGTTGAATCGATATATACTACTTCATCCAAAGACTTGCTCTGATATAGCAATGCACTTGTAAGACTCCTATAAAAACAAGCGCTCCTCGTCCTTCTTTCAATTTAAGACTAAAGCTACCCTTCAACTTTACAGTCAGCCCTCCATATCTGCAGATTCTGTATCCACAAATTCAATCAACCATGGCACGAAAATATTCCAAAATAAAATAAAATAAAATGAAATAACACGAAATCGAAAAAGCAAACTGTGATTTTGCCATTTTATGTAAGGGACACTATTTTACTACAACATTGTACATAATGAGACTTGAGCATGCATAATTTTTGTCATCCATGAGGGTTCTTGGAACCAAACCCAGCAGGTACCAAGGGCCCACTGTATAGAATTCCCCGTTAAATGAAAATGAAAATGAAAAACAAGGTTCTAGCCTAGTCTGCACAATGAAAACATCTATCAAAAGTCTTACAAAATGAAAAGTTTCCAAAAGTAGTTTCCACTAGCAACAGCATTGGTGCACTTTCCAAATGTGTATCTGAGGAAATCTTTTTTCCTTATTTTTTAAAAAGTCAGGATATACCATTGAACTCCTTAAAATATTTTAATTTTTCAATATGCATGATTATGAAATATTTCAGGGCAATAGCATCCTTTCATGCTAGTTCAGCTTCTTTTTTTAAGTGGACAATCTAAACAAGGCTTGGATTTAGGAGCAAATAAATTACTGGGGTTTATTGTTGACTTTTGTTTATCACCTTGGATCCCTCATGAGAGCTAGAGTATTCTGCCGCATGGCTTTTCCCTTTTGAGACGTTAAAGAGGACTTTTGGAGTTAAAACTTCTCACAGGGCATTGTGAAAAGGAGATGGTATGGAGGCAAATTGACCCAAGGGATTGCCAAGCTCCCAATTTAGCTTTTAACCCCCTGAAAGAGCAGAAGGCAAACCTTGGAGGGAAAAAAGGCAAATGAAGGTCCCATGGTCGCACAGATGTACAATCCACTTTCCCCTATGTTTGTGTTTGCTCTGGTGTTGCAGGCGGGGAGCTAACTTTTTCTTTAGCCTCTGTTTGCTTATGTGAGGCTTAAGGCTTATGCAAAAATTGGCACCTAAGTATAAAATAGTTTCCTACATTGCAGTAGCTAAGAGTTTGGAACCAGGGGAGGGCAGCTTTTAGGCTTTACTTTAATTGTTGTGCTTGTAATCCCACAATGCTGAAAGCTTTCCTTAATGCAAACCAAAGTTCACTTGACAAAAAAAAAAGAAAAAAAAAAAGTAAGTATAGACGTAAGCTTTTGAAGGCTTTATGGAAGACACTTTGGTGGATGACAAGCCATGGTAGTTCTTAATGACTTCTGTTGCAACCCCCGCCCCAACAACCTGGCATTGAAATCGCTGCATCCAGCTCTTGGAGGTTCAGGATCATTTTGCTGTCAGATTGTGATTAAAGTGGAGCAAAGTTCCAAATAAGGAATGCAGGAGACCAAAAGACTCTTATTTGAATGCCACTTCTCTCTTTTTTAGGGAAAAAAAACAACCCCAAAAACAGGTTGAAATGAGATGCAGAATCCCGAGATGGCAGAGTGAATTGTGTGCAGCAAACAAGAGTGCCAATTTTCGGTGGAAGTCCACATTAAAAAACAAAACAAAGCCAAAACTTCACAAATTTTAAAAAATGCAGTCTGAGATCCTATACCAGAGGCTATTTGTAATTTTATGATAAGGTAGCTACATTTGTGATGTGATACTCAAAGCTTCTAGCGAATTGTGACAATGTCTATTGGGGCATCCTAGCTTGCTGTTGTAAGGCATTCATTACCTCCCTTACCCAGGCCATTTCCGCACTACACTCTTATAGCGTGATTATTCCACTTTCAACATCCTATGGAATCCTGGGGTTTGCAGTTTTGGGAGGGGCCGGGTGGCCCCTCCCGAAACTGCAAACCCCAGGATTCCTTAGGATGTTGAAAGTGGAATAATCGCGCTATAAGAGTATAGTGCGGAAATGGCCCTAGTTTTCCAGTCTCCCTTGGATTGCTTTCAACATCCAAGCAGCCGTGGGTCCAGCATACCCAGGGTGGCTCTGAGCTCTTTAAGGATCCTGTCCACATCCTCAGGTTGCACAAATTGAAATGCATCCAAATACACTAAACAAGCAGAGGCCAAGGTTAAATCCACTGGACCTGTGTCAATTACAGTATGCAAAAACCTTTCCGCACTACACTGTCATAGTGCTATTATTCCACTTTCAACCTCCTATGGAATCCTGGGGTTTGCAGTTTGGGGAGGAGCATTTAGAATTCTCAGCCAGAGAGCTCTTTGGCCTCAGTAAACTACAAACCCCAGAATTCCACAGGATATTGAAAGTAGAATAATAGCACTATAACAGTGTAGTGTGGAAAGGCCCCAAGTCAGAGTAGATTCAAGTGATTTTATTCAAAAATGCTGTGCAAGCTCTTCACGACGGGCTGCCGAGTGGTTTATATGTTGCTCTTTTGGGGCAGAATGTAAAAGACCCCTGACCACTCAAGACGGCTCCACTGGACAACACTGTGTTGATGCAATGATGGCAGTGAAGAAGGATTTCTTTGCTGCCACCTTCCACAGTATAGACTTTCCAATGAGCTCTAGTCCTTGTTCAGTCAGATTCCTTCTGAGACTTCTGCCATCATTGCTCTAGTTTCAGTCCCACTTGTTTCATCAGTGCCAGCTCCCTAGCAAACCAAGGTGTTCACTTGGCTCCACTCCATGAGAGGGGACACTTAGGAGTAATCACATCCATCACCTTGGCTATTTCCCTATTCCAAAGATCAGCCAGCCTCTTGAGGACCCCAGTGGAAATGACACTTCTCCAAAATGGCTATGGTGGGGAGGTAACCATGACACAATGGTAAGTCCAGGGAGGGTGCTGTAATAGAATTCCATCCATGGATTCAAACTCATTAAGCACCTAGAGCCCTGGATGTGAATAGATAAATCTGTCAGCTTTGTTTCCAGCTCCATTCCTTTATTTGTAAACCTGAAGGTCTTTCTATCCCAAATATGAAGAAATTTGTTGACTTTTCATGAATTCTTATCAAAAACTGACTGAAACAACTCTTAACCATCCCTCCCCAAGAGCAACCAGTGACGCTACATCTGGACTGAGCATGAAAATAACTGGCTTGTCCAACACCTTTGGATGACTTTTCTGATATTGTCTACTGGACCACAGTCATTCTGAGGTCACTGGAGCCCAAATTCCATTGTGTGGTCAGCATTTTCTTTGCAAACTCATGCATTTCTATAGAAGCCTTTAGGAAAAAAAAAAAATCCTATGAAGCTGCGTGATATTAATCTAGAGTAAATGATCTATTTCAGATTTATGCTGGGGAGCGAATTCACCAGGGTGCCTGTGAGTATCTCATCACAGACCTCAATGAATAATGTATTACACTTAGCAGTGGCAGGGCTGGCTTAGCTGAATGCAAGTCATTTCATTTCAAGCTATAAGGAATCTCGTTTTCCTTCACTTGTCATTTGGAGGCCTGTATTCCTTAGAAAGAGGACGGTATACAAGCAGAAGCTATTTTTCTTCCTGTCTGCTTTAGAGAGAATACTTTCTCTTTGGCTTAGACACACATTCATTCTCTCTAATGCTTTTTTAAGAAAGCAGAGCCTTAAAGATCAAAGATATTCAACCAACACCTGTGCTAACAGTATTTTCAATTGCTGGGGAGCATTCTTTGTGAAACTGTTTTTTAAACGCAGGTGCTTTCTTAGACTAATATATGGACTTGAAATAAATCCATAAAGGATGCAAACTGAGCATCTTCCACATATTTTTCTATTATGCTCACAGAAAAGTGGAGTTTATTTAATTGTGAATCCAGTACAAAAAGAAGAGGAAAAAATTATATCAAAGATTCCCCCCTCCTTTGCTCCTCTTTGTCAGTTCATGTTATATTTTGCTCACAAACATTGAAACCACAAATAGACAGCTGGTGTCCTCTGGTTTGGATGCAACCTGCAATGCATTTTGGATTTTGTATCCAACTGGCTTTACAACATTGTAATTGAGAGGGTAGTCATTCTTATTTATTAATTATAGTCAGCCCTCCATATTTTCAGGGTTGGGGTGCAGGACGCTCCACAAGAGTGGAAAAAATGCAAAATACAAAATGTGTGCACGTGTCCGTCCGTCCGTCCGTCCGTCCGTCTGTCCGTCTGTCTGTCTGTCTGTCTGTCTGTCTGTCTGTCTGTGGGAAAGGGACTGAGGCATGGTGTGGATCCAAACCTGGTCAGAGAAAGAAGAGGGAAAAGGAATGGGTCTGCATGATGTCCTTATACTTTTCTCCCACTTTTATCATCTCTCTCTTAACTGTTGGGCATGGAGGGGAGGCACTGGGAGAGAGTTCATAGTGCTGAGAAATCAGGGCATGATGCATCCTTAGCTGGCCAGGCAAGGGCTATGCAGTCTGATTGGAGCCACTGAGGGAAAATTTCCCTAGAAAAGAAGAGCTTGAGGTGGGGGAATAGGGGTTGGAGAAACTTGCAAATAATTAAATCTATGAAATTTAAACCCACAAACGTGGAAGGCCAACTCTATTATTATTTGAGCATATTTATAGTATTATTGGCCAGAATTCTATATTACCCTACACATAACTTCACCTTATGTATCCTTAACTATGCAGCAGAGGTGCTACAAAACCTTGGTACTGAATTGTGAAGATGTGTAACAAGACACACTGGCAAGAACACCTGATCCACATTGGCAGAGCATTGGGTTCCCTTTACCAATGTTTGTCATGCATTGGGGTGCCCAATGTGCATTTTGCCATCTTAACAGCAGTCCTTTACTGGGTATGGTTGTTGCAGAACTACCCAGTTCTAATTCCCATATACTCAAGTCCACTTACAGAGAAGTAAATCCCATACAGAATCCCAGTCACTGTTATAGTGCTATTATTCCACTTTCAACCTCCTGTGGAATTCTGAAGTTTGTAGTTTACTGAGGCCAAAGAGCTCTCTGGCTGAGAATTCTAAATGCCTCTCCCTAAACTGCAAACCCCAGGATTCCATAGGATGTTGAAAGTGGAATAATAGCACTGTAACAGTTTAGTGCAGAAATGGTCTTAAGAGTTATGAAAAGTGCAGAATCTGTGTTGGGGATCGGGTCTAGCACCTTGGATACCTCCTTGCAAGTTCAGACTGTAACTGGGAGCAGACTGACCATTCCCCTGAGGTAACAACCTCTCTGATGCTTCCACCATATATGAAATTATGTTGTGGACAAGGTGGGTAGGTGTAGAAGCCTGTGAGTATGATACTTCCACCTCTGCATGAATTGATTGGAACCATAGGAAATTTCAATTCTATTTCTAACTATTTCTCAGACAGTTCTGGCTGAGCAAATTGTTCCACTCCACCCTACTTCAGGGTGGAGAAAATATAGCCCTGGTCTACATGTGGTCCCTAACTTTGTTTTGTGGCCTTTGAGTACCCAAGACACCCCAGACTGCTTCTTTTCCAGCTATAATAAAGAGAGGAGAATTATTTCTCTTGGAAAGCTTTAGGAGCAGCTATTCACTCTTTAAATTGATTTCTATGGCCATGCTGTTTACTGCCAAAATTGGTCCATTGAATGGATTTCCAGGCACTTCCAGGGTTTGTGGGATTTTAACTTTATTTTGTTTCATTTTGACAGTCTGTGTGGCTATCTCAGGGGATGGAGAAATTCCCCTGGACTTACTTCAGATACCCAGCCTTGTCCTATTGTATCTGTAAATCAATGCAGTGGATAACTCCAAATTCCCTTCAATATTGCTATGCAAAACTGTTGGATATAAGAACATGACTACCACATGTGTAAGTATGACCCTAATTCTGAATGACATCTCTAATCCCATGGCTTAATTTAATTGCAGTGTTATAACCATCTATGCATGCATACATTTGGACATGCCCTCTTTGGTTGATGCACAATGGCCTCCGCTTTCTGTCTTCAGTGAGAATGACCAAGTGCTTTCACCACACTGACTTACAGGCCAGTGAGAAACCACACTCTGACTTTAGTAAGGGGTCATCGATTTTTGAGACCGTATCCAAACTTTTCCTAAAGAGTTCATGCTTCACTCCTCAGAGTGAGTTAGTTGGAGGTGTGGAGAGAAATGGATTGCCTGGGCAATCTATAACCACTGCACCAAATGCTCTTCAAGTTGACTGAAGAACTGTTACCCTGATTTGAGAGATGTCCCTCCTTATAGGTCTGGTAATCTATATACAAACCATATTCCTTCCATCCCCAGTAATGCGCCCATCTCTTTGACCTATAAAAAAGAGTGTGGCAACACACTTACTTTTAACTATAATAGCAGAACTGAGTGACATGGCCAGTCGTATGCCAAGTTATACAGGACACATGGTTACCAACCGATCAACCCAGCAGTGGTTTGATTCCAGGCTCAAGGACTGATTGTTACAACAGCATTCGCGGTAACACTATACACACAGAGAATTATGACCACTGCAAATGATGATGTTCATTTTCAGAACCCCAGTATGTAAGAAAAGCAATGCTGAGTTGGAGGAAATTTACCAATAGGGGGCAGAAGCAGTATTTGACAACAAAAGCATTTGATAACCTTTCCCCAGTCTGGTGATTAACTCTCTCTCTCGCTTTCTCTTTATCACACACACACACCCCCCAGAAGCCCATGATGCAAGATAGAACTGTGTGAAAACCATAGACAAAACCTCACAAGCACAGACAGCATCTCCACTTCACTACAAATTGATCAAATCCCCCCCCCTTTACATGCTGATGTTTTAAACCCAAGCAGCTAAATGCAAACTAGGGCCATTTCCACACTAGACTAGTATAGTGCTATTACTCCACTTTCAACATGCTGTGGAATTCTGGGGTTTGTAGTTTACTGAGGCCCAAGAGCTCTCTGGCTGAGAATTCTAAAGGTCCCTCCCTAAACTGCAGATTCCATAGGATGTTGAAAGTGGAATAATAGCACTATAACAGTCTAGTGTGGAAATGGCCTAAGACACAATGCAACTGAGGCACTGTGGACTATTACCAGCTCAGACTGACTGAAGAAGGGTCACAGCTAGCTTAGCAAAGGGATTTATGAAATAAGAATAAAGCAAGATTGTAAGTACTGCAATGTAATAATGTAGCAAGGTAAAATAATAATGTAACAATGTAACAAAGCAGTAAGGTAACAAAGCAATTGTCTAACCATGTAAGATGTAACAAATCCCTTGAATAAGCAACAATAATGTATGAATGGAATGGATACACGCAGATTCAACTGGAAAACAAGCTTGGAAGCGGGGAGGGTTTTTTTTAAAATTAAAATCTTTAATAAAAATATTTTAAAAAGTAAAGGGACTTATGCAAATTCTAGGAGGGGATGAAGTGACCACCCTAAACCTAGATGAGAAGCAGGCAGGTTAGGAATACCTTGTGGTAAAGTAGTGCATCTTACTTTAGATTTCTTTATGAACAAAAATTGAGACATCAGCATAGAAATACTTAACCAATGCTATGTGAAATTTAGGAAACCATCTCAATTTCAGCAAACTGTTCTGACAGTGTAATCCAGAAAGTTACACTCTAATATTCATTCTAATTTCCAAACATGCCATGTAGTGACAAGTACTGAGGTTGCTATTTATTCAGGAGACATAGAGTGTATACTCTATTAACCATAAGAGTGGCTTATATAATTTAAAAAAATTAAAATAAGAAAATAAGATAAGCTAGCATAAGCATTAAAACAATAAAGTCTGTAAAGCAGATAGAGACATAAAAGCCATTTTTTGTTAGTTAAAAACTTGGGAAAGCAGGATAAGCGCAGCTTGGCTGCTACACAGCAATAAAGCAGTGGTAGTTTCATTGAAGGACCCAGCCCGGCGCAGTGATTTGAGCATTTGACTGTGACCCTGGAGACCAGGATTCAATTTCATGCTTGGCCATGGAAGCCCCCTGGGTGACCGTGGGTGTGTCACACACTCTCAGCCTCAGAAAATCCCGGTTCACCTAAGGTTCACCTTAGCGTTGCTGTAAGTCAGAAATGACTTGAAGGCATACAACAAGAAGAAGTGAATCTCCCTACCAAAGGATTTCTAAATCTGAAGTGTCACCACAGAATGTGGCTTCTCAAACTACCCACCTAATTTCTAATGAAGGGAGAGTCCAAAGAAGGACTCTCTGATGAACTTTAATGAGTAAGCAGATGTGCTTGGGAGAAGACAATGATTGCGGTAGATCTTCATACCCTCTGAAAACACCTGATCTTGTCTTATTTCAGAAACTAAGAAGAAATAGGTCTGGCTTTTACTTGCATGGGAGACAACCTGGAAATACCACTATACACTCCAACATTTCACAGCTGAAAACCAGGACACATGTGGTCAAGAAGAATATTAAGTGTGATCAAGGTGGCAACATTATTAGTGAAAAAGAACACATAAGCTATGAGTAGCTGCAGGAGTTTGCTTTTGCCTTAATCTAATGGGAAAGGCAAAATTGCGCTCCCTGCTCTCCTCTCCCCTGCCTTCTGCAGAGGTTTTTGCATACCAATTACTTTGCACTTTGAACACAGCTTGCGGTGACTGAAGTAAGCCGAAGGCAAAGGAGGAAAGTGGGAAAAGGAGAGAGAAATGTACAATTTAAGAGAGGCAGAAAAAGTGGGATAGCAGAGGATTAGTTAGGAGAGTCCCTGCCAAATCAGGACTGAGGGAGAATATGTACCAAGGATCTCCAGCTAGGGCTAGGAAGGAATTCTGCCTGAAACTCTAGAGATTCAGGGCTTTTCTGCATGACATTTTTGCAGTGCTATTATTCCACTTTGAACATCCTGAGAATTCTGGAGTTTGTAGTTTACTGAGGCCAAAGAGCTCTCTGGCTGAGAATTCTAAAGGCCGCTGCCTAAACTGCAAACCACAGGATTCCATAGGATGCTGAAAGTGGAATAATAGCACTATAACAGTGGCCATTTCCGCAGTAGCCTGTTATAGTGCGGTGATTCCACTTTCAACATCCTCTGGAATCCTGGGGTTTGCAGTTTTGGGAAGGGCTGGCCAGCCCCTCCTGAAACTGCAAACCCCAGGATTCAAGAGGATGTTGAAAGTGGAATCATTGTGCTATAACAAGCTAGTGCGGAAATGGCCAGTGTGTTGTAGAAAGGCCCTCAGTGCTGGTCAAAGAGTAAAGCACTAGGACAGATGAACCAATGGTCTAACTCAGCATAAGACAGGTTCCTATATTCCTGTGTAACCTCTTGCAAGAAGTCATTCTGTCCCATATACGAGCTCTGTTTGTGCGTCAAAGCATACCTTGAGCTGTGCATAAACTTGCATTGATTGAGCCCCACCATTTGTAAACAATGAATTCTTTCCTTTCTCTTTTTGATTCCCCCCACCCCCTGCTTTGCCATCAAAAGATGCTTGTTATTGTCTTCATTTTCCTGGATGCATGTAGAAAACATTGCAGCATCTCTTTTTTACTGTCAGAGGCGGGCGAGGCTCTTGGCTCCCTCCGCTCTTAATCCTAGTGTCGCTCCAAGGAACTTTTGTCATTTCAAGGATTGTTTCTTAAGTTGCTACAAAACGATTGCCTGGAATTTCACAATGTCTTCTCTGTTTAGGTAACTTTGCTACACGACAGCTTTGCTGAAACAATGGCATTGCCCAAAGAGGCAGCAATGCTATGTCATGATGTCATTCTTGCGTACGTATCTGTTACGGGCAAAATAATTTGGATTGCACAAGTCTTTGATCATAAACTTATGCCAAATACACTGCTTGCTGGGCATTGTTGTTGTGCATTTTTTTTTTTTTAAAAAGGATCATAATACCACACTAGTGGTTGATAGGCTAATCATTCTAGCTGAAGAAGTGCACAGAACTTTTAACAGTTTCTGAAGGATCTTTATTCCAGTTGTGATGCACAAAAAGTTACCTAATCAGGTGACTTTCAGAGGTGTTGGATTACAACCCCATCATCCCCAGCCAGCTCAGTTGATAAGACATGCTGGCTGTGGGTGATGTGACCTTTAGTCCAACATGTCTTGCTGATTTTTATATAGTGAAGTTTTTAAACCATTTTTCATACATAAGGACACCAGGATAGCACACAAACATAAGTGAAACATTAAAAAATAATGAAGGCAATGAAACCTCCAAATGTCACAATCAGACAAAGAAAAGCAGCCAAAGCTAATCTTAAATAGATGTCTCACAGTTCCTTGGCTAACAGAAAAAGTTTTGACCTGGCACTGAAATGAAGGTAATGTTGGTGCCAGTGATACCTCCCTGAAGCGCATGTCCCATGGTTGCAAAGGCTGTGGTGGAACATGGTCTAAGAGTTTCTAGATGCATCTCATCTTTGTGAGACTTACCAAGGCAAATTTATGCTTTATCACATAAATTGTGATAAATGGGTATAGATACAAAATGGGTGGGATTGTGTATTTTCTTTTAATTGTGAATTGTTTTCAGTGGTTTTAAAGATTTTGAACATTGAGCGTGGCTGTACCACACCGTTAGAGAAGTTAAATCCTACTTGATCTTATGGAATCTTGGGAATCTTGAGACTTGTACTTTGGTGAGGAATTCTCTGCTGTAGCTCAGGAGAGGGGACTAGAGCTCTCCAGTAAAGAATTCTAAATAGCAAACTACAGCTCCCAGGATCCTGTAGGGTCCCATGATGAAGTGGGTTCATAGTATTGCAACAGTGTAGTGTGGATACACCTCTTGTTTCAATGATTGCACCCTATCTGTGATCTTCAGGTGTAGGGCAGCCTAGAAGTAGTTTCATAGATGAGCCTATCAAGAAAACTATCTACTTTGGCCAATATGTAACTGAGCTCATTTTCCTGGCATATCACAGTCTTAGATGTCTCATAATTTATGGCTGAAACCCTTTTTCTGCAAAAATTGGAAAAAGAGCCAAGCATTTCCACAGAACATAAGCTGATCAAATAAATGTAAGAAACTGAGATTGGATTGTTAGCATAGAGTAAAGAGAGATTTTAATAGCATTCAACTTAAGGGAATTATTTTTAGGTGTTTTTTTAAAAAATGTTTTCATATTGCATTTTTGTATTTTTACTGCTATTATTCACATGGTTTGGTGACAACACAGAGACAAGTGTGCACGCAGGGCTATTTCTCTGAAGAAATGCAGGCAAATATCTGTACTTAGTTGATTTCTGTACTAATATAAGTAAATACCATAAAGCAATAAATAAAAATAAAAATAAATGATGGGATGTTTTTGCCTCCAAATCTTGTTCTTAGGAATCAGCATATTCAATTATACAGTCGTCCCTCCACATTCGGTAGGGTAAGGGGCACAGGACCTCTGTGAAAGTGAAAAAAAAACCGTGAATAACTCTAGGCCTTCCCAAATCATATTTAACACACACACAAAAATCACCATTGATCACCATATTCAACCCACCGTGCATTCCTTTGAGGCATCAGGGTTCCTTCACAAGGCAGAAGTAGGTGGCTGGTGGGGCTTACTGCCTCCTCCACTGCTGCCCCACATCATTTTTAAGAGGGACTTAGAAGCCATATTTGCAGTTTCTCTGTCTCACAAGGCTTGCAGTCCCTATTAAAAATGGCATAGGGCAGAAGCAGAGGTAACAGCAAATAATCTGTGAATAATCAAATCTGCAAAAGTGAAACCTGCAAATGTGGAGGGCTGACTGTAACAGCTGGGCCTTGCTAGTTTCAACATAGCTTCTGATAAATTCCAACCTTGGCTGTTCAAAAAAGTGCTATAACTTGAGGGCATAACTTGGAAAAATTACTTTTTCAATCATAACTGCCAGAGTTACCTGGCCAGTATGGTATGTTCATTTAAATCAGAGTAAATATTCAGAAATGTTCATGTATGCCTATTTAAGCATATAGGGCTTCTCAATTTGGTATGGAGCTCAGTTCTGTGGTTCAAACCTGAACTTGATTTATCCTGCATCAATCCAGATCCAGTCTGTCCAATCTGAACCACAGATTTGAATAGAGAATTGAAAATACAGATCACCATTGACTTGCATTGGGAAACCAACAATGGCAATAATTTTATTATTTTTCCACATATCCACATAATATTTGGAGATGTGGTAGACTCAAAAAATGGAGATAAAATCAATCTAATTTAAGATGGGTAATTCGAAGGGTTACTGGGCTAGTTGGCTATAAAAATGGCAGTTTTCCACCAAAAAAAGGGAAAGTTTTAAAAAGCTACTCATGGTTCAGTCTTCACCATTCATTTTATACTTCTTTTGCCCTGTAACTGTTCCCCAGAGCATCCATCAGCTAAGTTAAAGTTAAATTAAGATATATGATAATCATAATGATGATATTCTACTTGATGAGAGGGTACTTTTTTCCACTTCATTCTGCCAACAAAACAGCTGTATAAAGAAGTAAGATGATGAGAGCATGCTTTATTTATTATACCCAGCAATCCAAGTGATCGGATCCCCCGATGATCCCTCTCCTTCCCCTTCAGATATTTGGTGATCTAAGCTGGTATGGGAAACTTCACTATCATGGTCCCATCTCATTCCATCTCTTCATAGTTGACTGCCTAAGCCTCCTGCAGGAGATGGGAGGGTGCCATCAACCCTTGTTCACCCCACTTTATTTCCGCACCCTTGTTCACCCCACTTTATTTCTGGAAATCATACTTAAAAAAAAAGAGTAAACTTTCCAAGCTCTGTTCTCATCTGATCTTATTCGTTATGCTGGAGAATGTAAAGACAGAAAGGGTCTTGAGGTTGCTAATATGATAATCCTATATAGAGGTGATAAATCTGAAGCAGGCAACGGGAGGGTGCGAATCAACCGTACATAAGGTAAGTAATACCTTAATCAATTTTATCATAAACTTCTGATTCTGACTGAATGAAGCTAACATAACACCCTTTAATATTTCCCCCTTACAGTGGTAGAGCCATTAAAAGTCTTCTTTTATAAAAACTGTCTGAAGGACAAAAATTATTGGTATTATATTGCCATTACCCACAGAAAGTGTAAAACCCAGCAGGACTGTGAGTGGCTATATAGGGGGTTTTTTTCAATCCAAGCTAGTTATTTTAGCTATACAATGTATATGAAGATTGAGTCTTCCTTACTTATATGCAGATTAATTCTTTCATGGCTGATAGGTCCAATAAAATGAGTTGCACTTAGTCTTTTGGAGCATTTCACCCATTTTTATGTTTAATTTTTTTTTCATTAATAAAAAGCATCCATTTTTCAAGGGCAATGTGTGAAATAAGGACAGAGAATTTAGGGAAAGATGGGATTAAGGTTTGGTAGTACCAGCTACAGGAGTTCCACTGAATTGTTAGACAATGCGTCAACATCTATATAAATCACTTTCAGTCAATAGGTCTGCGCTGGTTGGAACTATCAATAAAATTCGGGGCTAAGCGTTCAAGGATCTTGATCACTGTTTTTTAAACAAGCGGTCAATATACAGGCGTATGTCACTTAGCAGCGTTTCTGATAAAGCTGCCCCTTTTAATGAAGGGTCTTTCCGCCCTACATTGTTACAGTGCTATTATTCCACTTTCAACACCCCATGGAATCCTGGGATTTGCAGTTTAGGGAGCGGCCTTTAGAATTCTCATCCAAAGAGCTCTTTGGCTTCAGTAAACTACAAACCCAAGAATTCCACAGAATGCTGAAAGGGGAATAATAGCACTATAACAGCGTAGGGTGGAAAGTCCCAAAGTCTTTTTATGCCTCACCCCCATTTCCTTTTTTGTCCTCGGTCTACCTGCAAGGTTTTGAGGAACATTGGCATTGAGATGATGACGAAGCAGAATTGAAGAAACACCGACTTTCAGTACTGGGTTGCAACTCTGTGTCTACATTAAACAATACCAGCTTGAGCTGGGAAAGAGGGCTACATGACTCTGTAAGTTTGTTCACCAAAATGGAAATCATAAGAAGAATGGAGGAAGAAGCCTTCAGCTAGTCTCTAGAAGATTCAACATGTTTTTGTTCACTTCTGCAAGTCTTATCTGACCTGACCATTTCACATGTGCATATTGTTAGTTCTGAATTAAAACGTTTGCTGAAATATGTTGAGTTGCCTTTCTTTTTGTGGTGTAGGAATCTATTCCTATTCTTTCTGTGTGATTTCTGCCTCTGGTAGCACGTTTTTATTTCTTCTCAATAATAGCACACAGACTCTTTGTATCCATAGACTTTGTGCACTGTCAGTTTAGAAAAAGTAATACAAAAAAATCTGAACACTTGTAGAGTTCATGAACATATCAATAACCATGGATGTTTTTTTTAAATAATTTTATTCAAATTTCAACAGATATAACAAACAATAATTTCTGCAGTGTTTACATGTAATGTTTTTCCTTCTTCCTTTTCTTTCTAGATTACAATTATTGATATTCCCTCTATTTGTTATGTCTCGTATCGCAATAAAATGTTAATAATCTATAATTTGTTAGTTCCTGCTATATATCTCTACTTTACTTGTTACACGATATTTCATTAACTGTTAACTGTATAATAATTGTTATCATGAAAAATGTATTGCAATCTGTCTACCCCCAACCCAAATCTGTAACAATCTTCCACTCTTTATTAATGTTCTCATCTGATTTCCCTTTGTGTAAGTATATCCGCATTTCTGTTTTCCATGAAAGCTATCCACCACTGTTTCGTTGTGGGTGTAGTTTCGGTTTTCCAAAGTCATGCATATTCAATGCGGGCCGTCGTCACCATGTACAATATAATTCTCCAATGTCTCTTGGCTGGTGTTCCGTCTAGTGTATGTGTCATGTTTAGCAAGTAAAATTTGGGTGTCATCATGAATTGAATCTTCAAAATTGAACTTATTTTCTTATGTATTTCTTTCCAATATTTTTGTGCTCTTGGACATGACCGCCACATATGAAATAGTGCACCAAAGTTCTCTTGACATTTCCAACATTGACCTGTACCTTTAGTTTTTCTGGTGTCATGTACCATCTATGTAATAGTTTGTAGTAATTTTCTTTTAAATTTTGGGCAGCGGTAAATTTCTGTGTACATTGCCAGCTCTGTTCCCACCATTTCAACTGTATTGGGTGTCCAGCGTTTTGTGCCCATTGTATCATTGCAGCTTTAACTGTCTCTACCTCACATTCTTGTTGTAAAATTTCTTTATACAAATGTGCTAGTAAATGTGGTGGATTTTCTCTTAGTATTCTCAATAAATGAATTTGTTCCTTTTGTTGTATTCCATAGGTTTGTACATCTATCTGAAATCTTTCCTTTAGCTTTCTATAGGGAAACCAGCTTAATTTTATTCCTTCAGTTTCCAATTCCTCTCTTGATTTCATCTTCACTCCGGAGTCATCTGTTATGTCTAATAAGTCTTCATATCGTAGCCATTTATCTGTGTCTTTCCATCTCCCAAAAAAGGCTTCTTGCGGGGAGACCAAATTAGGTAACTGCCTTATATTCTTCTTCTTATAGTCATTCCATATTCTAAGTAGCGATTTCCTTATAAAATGATGCATAAAATCTTTGTCTACTGCTGCTTTTCCATAAAACATGTAGGCATGCCATCCCATTCTTAAGTCTGCTCCCTCTAACACCAGCATCCTCGAATTTTGAAGATTTAACGAGTCTTTTAGCCATGTGAATGCCGCAGCCTTATAGTATGTTTGTAGGTCCGGCAGGCCTAAACCACCTCTTGCTGTTGTGTCCGTAATAACCATGAATGTTTTAACAAATACAATTCAGACCAGATTTTACTTACCTTTCTTTCTCAGTTCATCGGATTTTATGGGAAAATTGGCAAAGTCAGGGTTAGGCAAAGTTACTTTGTTGGACTATAACTAACCCCTTGGCCAAGTATGGCTAGCAACCACGCTGGCTGGGAGATTCCAAGAATTACAGTCCAAGGAAATAATTTTTCCAAAAACACTTTCTCTGGCTTTCTGGAAAACTACATGTTGCAGGGATGTAGCTGTGAGGCAGAGAGTGGGGCAAAAATAAATTTTGACCATCCCAAAT
Organism: Iguana delicatissima; assembly: GCA_948472985.1. Taxonomy (NCBI): domain Eukaryota; kingdom Metazoa; phylum Chordata; class Lepidosauria; order Squamata; family Iguanidae; genus Iguana; species Iguana delicatissima. The sequence continues at coordinate 342,522 of CAOKZL010001126.1, read as the reverse complement.
AAGAATTTTGGCCCTGAAAATGAAATTTCCCTTCAGCTCCCCATTTTCTAGCATTGCAGAGAGTCAGACATTGAAAACCATTCACACTTGAGACTGTTGTATTGCCTGTCTTTTCCTTTCCTCGGTTATTTGGCTTGCTCCTTTGCTTTAGATGTCTAAACCATTATTTCAAAAGGCTCGACTAAAGTTGTAAATTACCACAATGCTGTAAATTTAAGGATTGAAGGAAACTTTTTTGTGAGGGGAAAGAATTGTTATTTGGGGGCAATGTCCTCATTTTGTGCCACTGTCCCTCCCTCCACATAGCTACTCTCCTGATGTCTTCTGTGTTTTAATTCAAACCCATTTGGCATCTGTACGATGATAAGTCAATGCTGTAAAGGACTTTGATTTTTCAAATAGATATTTTTTTAAGTGGGACTTGCAAACTGCAACAAATTGTTTCAGGCATTCTTTATCACCTAATAAGAAGACCTCTGTTCAGGACGCCTGCCAACCAGCCAGTTGTTCCCTTTCCCAGTATATGAGGGCATCTCCCCCACCCTCCCTGCATCCGCAGTTTCCCAATTTTCTTTTCAAGTTGACACTCAACATTCCACGTCTCTGGGAAGCCACTAATCCTGCTGAGTTCTCATTGGTCTGCTTAACTTTCTTTCCCCTCTTTTTGATTAATTTTTTAAAAAATTTTGTCCTGTTGCCGACCCTGGGTTTGTCTTGAGCGTGTAGTGCCTCCTGCTTGCTTGTCAGCGGGCTGCCTTGGGCTCCAATCCTGTTGGCACAATGGGTTTCAGTATTAGTGGGAGTGATAAATAGGAGGAAAAAAATTGGGAAGAAAGTGCCATTGGGAATACAGAACCAGTGACAATTCTTCTTTTGGCCTCTTTGTAGGGAAAAAAAAAAGATCTTTTCAGAAATCATGGTAGAGAGTGTCTCCCTATGATTGTGTAAACTGAAATGAACGTAACACATCAATTCATAATTTATTGAATCAAAAGTATACCAGGATATACAACGATAGCTCCGTGATACGTGAGGAACATACTGAGTTCACTTCATCTGTGGGTAGCTTGTACGCAGAGACGTGCCCTTCACTTTGTTCTTTGGTCTTTGAGGCTGTGACTTAGGTTTAAGGTGAGCTTAGAACTTCTTCCATTGATCTCTTTATTCTGCCTCCATAAAAGAAATCGTAAGGACATTGCTATTGATTTTCTTTTTTCCCATTCCCCAATAGGTGGTCATTAGAAATAAGAAGTGAAGGAGAGGTGGGGCGGGGGGGAGAGGGAGAGAAATAAGACTCAACCACACTTCTACCTTTTAATTAGGCATTTAGCAGGACAATGTTTGAAAGCAATTAATGGAGAAAAAACATTTTTGTCCTGTTTTATGCACTGGGGCCTCCAGACCAAAATGGAGCAATTATGTGTATGCCAGGAAACTGTTGTCCTTTTCAGTTTTTTTCCCCATGTCTCCATTTTATTCATGTCATTCAGTGCTCCAAAATTACAGCCATGCCAATTGTCTCTCTGTATGCGTAGAAAGCCAGTTTAGGGTTCTTTAACACCCACGCTCCCCCTCTCTGCTTTCACTCTATGCTCGGTTATTGGCTATTCCTCAATAACTAAGTTCTGTTGGGTGGGGGGAGAAGAGAGTACGATCTCCAACAAATACATGAAGAGCCCGGAGTGGTATTTGGGTACCTGTGAAGAGGCTCCTTGAAACTGCTTATGGCACAATGGAATATTGCAGCTAGCAATGGTTTATTTTGTCCACATGGTTTATTTCACACGCACCCAGGGAACGGGTGAATGGAGGATTAACAGAAGTTTTCACCTTATTGAAAAGGACGATTCCAAGCAAACAAATAGGACAGGCCACTTTGGAATAAAAATTAAATGTTCTCTCGCATCCTTTGGTGTCGTCTTAAGTCATGTTCAGTCTTAATTAGGAATAGGACCATGGCTTGGAAGACTGGCAGAATTGGTGCATTGTTCACTGTACTTTCAAAGTTCTAAACTCAAAACCTACTAATTTATTGAGATTATAGGATTATTTTTTTTTAAAAGAGTAAAATTTAGAATAGTTGGATTTTAACCTAGTTTCTTTGTGGTTCAGTGAAACTAAGTTTGATTTAAAGGAGGCAGGGATTCCTTACTGATTTTTGAGTGGATTTGCTCTTTCTCTGGGAATTTCTTCAAAAGAGTAACTGTTAAAGAAAGTTGGCTATTCGGCCACCCAGTTGTGGTACAACTGATATTTTATCATATATCCAGCATGGTAAACTGGTGAACGTGGTTGATAGCTTTAATCGATAGGACCAACTGAAGTAGCTGTTGTTATCAATAATCAATAAATCAATAAATAGCAACAGCAGCACCAACAACACCTACTTTTGCTATCATCATCAATAGTTACTTTATTTGGATGACCTCTCAATTAAAACTACCAACCATAACCACAAGTTTACCATGCTGAATATATTGCATATCGTGCATTAAAAGTAGTAGCAATAGTAATAACAACAACATCCCACTTTTTCCCCACAGAGCTGGGACTCCAGGCACGTTACATTTATTTTGAAATAGATCCAGGTTAAAAAGAGGTATACGAGATAAAAACATACAAAACTTATTGTTAAGCTATAATTAAATTCTCTGGAGAATTAAAAAAAAAGTTTTCCATGCATTTGTGAATACAGCTCAAGTTACAAGTTTTAAACCTTTGTTTAAGCAGTTCAAAATTGTCTTTTGATTAATCTTTAAACGCAAAATTTTATTCAGCTCGCTGAAAATCAAAGACAAATTTGTTTATTTGTAGAGATTGTTCTGTTAGTGATGACTGAAAAAGGCAGAATTAAAGTTGATCTGCTTGTATGATAAATATCTGTCTTATATACATTAAATTGTCATGGATCTTTCAATAAAATATTTCACTTCTGTTCAGGTTTTCATAATATGCGAATTGATCAGTCAGTGAAGAAACAGATATTAGCTACCTGTACTTCTTGAACTGATTGATGATGTTATTTTTAAACAGCAATATCTATTACAGTAACTGGGATGGCTAGTTACTAAATTTGTAACCGTAGTTATATTCACAAATGAGCACATGCAAACTCAGGCATTTCTGTACAACTCTTACTTCTGAGTTCTAGGTCGCATGGAGGCTTCTTTTGAAATGCAACAGAGAAAGAATTGAATTCTGCTTCCTTCTCCTGACTGTTCCAGAGCTCTGTGCATGCTATTTCCATAGCAAATGAATGACTCAATGAATCGATGAATACATTGTTGTTGTGTGTCTTCAAGTTGTTTCCAACTTATGGTGACCCTGGGGTGAATCTATCACAGGGTTTTCTGGGACTGAGAGAATGTGTCACGCCCAAGTTGACCCAGTGGATTTCCATGGCCAAGCAGGGAATCGAACCCTGGTTTTCAGGGTTGCAAGTTCAACCCTCAAATCACTGCAACACACTGGATCTCTACAATGAATACACACATGCATACATACTCTAAAGACACTAGATCCAATTTAATCTTGAAAGCTAAGCAGTGTCAGTCCTGGTGAGTATTTGGGTGGGAGACCACCAACAAATACCAGTTGATGCTGTAGGCTATATTTCAGAGGAATCATAGAAGCATAAAATCATAGAATTGTAGAGTTGGAAGAAACCACAACGGCCATTGAGTCCAACCACTTGCCATGCAGGAATATACCATCAAAGCATTCCCAACAGATGGCTGTACAACCTCTGTTTAAAAACCTCCAAAGAAGGAAATTTGAAATATTATGTGAACTGGAAAAACATTTATGTGCCTCTTTGGATGTGTGGTTTGCATCATTTAATCTGAGTGCAGAGGTGACCTTTCTTTGCTTGCCTTAGTTGTCAGGCTACAATTTCTATTTAAGTTCCCCAAAGTTGTATACTTTTTAGCATTCTGCCTAATATTTAGCAGGCTGATTGTTCATCCACCCAAACACTTGGAGTCTTCATGAGAAAAGCTCCCCAATAGGCAGACATTAGTAATCTTTTATGAATAGAAACCTAAGTGCTCATTAGCTATTGCTCAATTACAGGGATGGGGGTGGGGGAGAACTCTGCAGAAGTAAATATGTCATGCACATGAATATCAATTATGCCCAGTATGCGCCCTGCAGCCATGCATCAGGAGAGAAATGTACCCAGCCTTGAGAAACTAAAAGGCAAAAGAAAGAAAAACATCAACATAAAAACTTTCTGCATTTCTTTTCAAGATATTCTATTGAATGTATGGTATTCCTGAATCGTGCTCTTTTTTTTTTTGAAGAGGAGAACATGGCAAACAGATTTTTCTTAGGTGCCACTGAATTCTTGCAGTGCTTCATTTCCTGGGCCCAACTCTGTTTTTCAAAAGGCCTGAATGTTTTAATTGAATCATGTCCTGTGCTTCCTTTCATCAATCTGTGTTGTGTTACAATTAGTTGCTCTTTGTTTAAAGACTTGCTTCTAGGGATTTGCATTTTAGATGCTTCAGGTTTTTCAACAGCATTGTGGTATTTTGTGTTCTTGTTGGTGGTGCTTTGTCAGAATAAGCCATATTGAAAGCCTGGGGGCAGGGTTCTGATTCCTCTCTCATTCCACTGACTGGGAGCTTACAGATATACTACAAAATTCAATTACTAGTCCCAACTAGAGTAAACCCATTAAATCAATGGGATTTACATGAGTATTGATTTACCAAACAGTAGCCAATTCAATGGGGCCTATTCTCATTGAGGACTAGCACTTGGATTTGGCTGTGAGTCAATGCTTGCCTTAGATTGGCATGGATGTTGCTGCTGCCAAGACTTCCATGGCTAAGTGTAGTCATCATAAACGGCATGGGATGTAACAGCCAGTAACTCTCTGCATGAGGTATGTAGCTATGATAATGTGGCTACGATCTTTCTCCCAATCTGACCCTCTAAAACCCACCTTAAAAGCCAAGTAGCTGCACCAACTAGAGGAGCTTTGTCAAGCTGATGAGTGGATCTGTTACCAGGCCGTACCCCCACATTTTGATATGGTTTAATTGCCAAATATTAATTGGCACAAATATAAAATAATACACTGTTATGGTTGCCTGGCCATGCTGGCTAAGAGGAAGAACTGGCTGAACACATGCAAGAACTAAGGTCAGACAGGACCTCAAGGCACGGCCAGGTCGTAATTAGGAAATCATTAAGGAACTCCAGCGACAATGGACTTGCAAATGTCCACCAACAACTCAATCCTCAGAGACAATGAAACCCCAAACTAAAATAACAATCTCCAACCCTCTTCCCACTCCCTGGTAGAGACTTCCTTTATTCCCTTTCCTGCCCAGCAATCAAGGAGCTATCATAATTCCCATGAGTCCTTTGTCATCTAATGATAAGGCCATTGGCTCATTTCAAGCCCCATTTCCCACTCTGCAGAATCAATTGTCTACTCTGCCAGAGAGCCATTAACACTTTCACCCTCCCTCCCAGGCAGAAGTAGGGTATTTAAAACCCGAGTCTGGGCTAGCCAACTCACAGTACAATAGTTGCTGGTCATCACTCTGCTGTTCTGATTTCTATCTGTGTACTGTCCTTGGGCTTCTAGTCTAAGTCATGATGGTGTCTTCATTTCTTCTCTGCTCGATTGGTAAATATCACCCAAGATACTCTAAACTCTTGCTATCCAAACTTTTCCTCCCTTTCCCTTCAGTTAGCCTTGTGCGATTGTGGGACTGCTTGGATTTTGTGTGTGTGCAATTGTTAATTTCTCCAATAAAACAAATAAGCTTATTTTTGACTCTCAGGCTGGTTTTTCTCTGCACTAGTATACACAGGTGTAAAAAATCTTGTAAGGTTACCTTGCCCTCCCCCAAGGCCTCCTCTTTGAGCTAATATTCCTCACTGTTTCATGGAGGCACTGGCATCATGGGTGCACACCCATTTTGGAGTAACAGACCATTAGATGATGACATATATAGTCCCCTCATGTCACTGAGTTTCAGTGTGACTAACAACAACAGGGACCCCTGGAAGTCCTATTGTATCTGTTTCTGAGCCACAGCTCACTGGTGGGAGAAGGCAGGATGTGTTGTCCTTCATCACCCTACTCACTAGTGCCGCAGAACTACTTTGGTTGGTGTACCTGCCTAGTTTTTAGGGGGCATCTGCAATTATGCCAGTGGTGCCATAATTGGAAATTTGAAAACCAAAATGTATGAGGTTGTAAGTCTAGTTTACAACATAGTAAATCCTGAACAGGATGCCAGCCTCTGTGTTAAAGATGTCAAAGGATATCAACAAGAGATGTCATCTTTTGTTATATGTGACAGTTTTAGTTATAAAACTCATCAGAGACCTAGTTGTTTTTTCCCCCCACCTTAAGACAAAGACTTTGAGATGAACTCAGTTCATTTAAGGATCTGAGAAATAGCACGGTATGCCTGTTGCTCTTTGATCTGACTTTGCCATTCTGTCTATAACTGCTGTGTTCAGTTAAGGACCAATCCTAACTACAAAAGATGTCCAAGGACCGACTAAATTGGCATTAGGTCAGCTGAAGCTATGTTGACTCCGACCCTCTTTCAGCCTAGAGGAGTTGGAAATTCCTGAAGACTGCCATTGCCCTATCCTAATTTTTCACTGTGCTGTGGTTGTGTCCCTGGGCTGGAGGAGGTTTGGATTTGACATGACTTGGCTCATCCTTCATCACATCTCTCTCCTGACCCCTTTTGGCTTTTTTCCTTGCAGATCTTAGCCCAGCTGTTCTGCTAGATCTCTAAGACTGTTGGCAGATCTCTAAGACTGGTCAGCAGAAGAGAGTTCTGTTTACAGAAAGAGAATTTCTGCTGGCAGAAAAGGCTTGTGCCTAATCCTATTTTTCTCCGGCAAAAACACTTAGATTGTACTGTCAACCTCTGAAGAAGAAGGCATTCTTCTGTCCCAAAACAGGATTTCTTGGCAGCTGCCACTCCATTTTACTTCAAACCCCCCACACCTTTTAAAATAGATGGGAATTACCATTTATGAATCATCAGACGGACCATGGCTGAATTCAGAGAAAGCCGTGCATGCGGCACATATAATTGTGGGTTCTTCTAACCTAGAGATAGGAGGAAGAGTTTGCCATAAGCAGAAGCCTGAGGCCTGAATTCTGTTGCTAGTCCTAAATAGACTAGATCCGTTGAATCAATGGGGTTTACATATATATTGTCTAACTATACAACAATTGATTGAATGGGTCTTCTTTAGTAGGGGCTAACCAAAAGGATTCCAACCTGAGTCTGAAAGAACAGTGTGAATAGTTAGGTGAACCTCTCTGATTAAACTCTCCTTGAATCCTTTAACAGGACTCCTTATGGGCATTACTCTCTGTTCAGAATGTATTGATCTCACTTTTCTTCAGGTAATTTCCATGCTAATCAAGAAAGAAGTGCAGCAGTTTAAAACCTCTTTCTCTTTACCATCCTAAGCTCCAACATAGCTGCATAAATATAAATAAGATTAGCACCTTAGCAATACTGTTAAATTCATTCCAGAGTCTCCAGGAAATACATCTATATCATATTATGTTTATTGGAATCACTCTTTGGAATAGAATAGGCATGACAAATTGGAGGGGGGGGAAGGGAGAAGGCAGAAATGGGATATATCTTATAATGAAGAGCTTGCGTTCACTTTGAAAAACGTATTTTAAGCAAATGTTGCAATTATCAGGCGTGCTTCTACAGAGGTGTTTGGAATCATGATCATTGGAAAATATTATCTTATTATACTTCATAGCCTGGGGTGGAGTGGGGGTGGTGGCGAAACCATTATTTAAACTGGAATGGAGCATTATTGTTTTCCTGGACACTCTTTCCTATAGAGCTCTGTTGAACACATTCTCAAACTGGGCTGCTCCTGAGCTGCTAGGCTTCCAGATGTGTTGGATTACAGCTCTCATCATACCTAGCCAATGGGGGTTGATGAGAGTTCAAATCCAACGTATGTGGGGGACCCAAGTTCATGGAAGGCTGTGTTATGTTCTAAAATAGATGTATATTACAAATGATTACTATTAAATCAGGTAAAAGTTGAATGTTAGGGCTGCTGTGTCCGGAACATCCAATGTCCTGAATTTTCAGTACCAACATGACTTTGGGTTCTCCCCTACTGATATCATAGGGGGCAGGCCCTGCTGATGCCATTAAACATCATACACAAGGCATCAGCCATAACTGATCAGATAACGTCATTCAGATTAGAAACACCAAAACTAGCACAAATTAGGTATGAGTTCTCTGTTTGGAAATTCAATTCTCCAAACTCTGCATCAAGCAGAGAAAGCCCAGCAGACATACTTCCCTCAGCCTCCTTTAAAACATCTTTCCAAGCACTGTTTTTAAGGGCTCATTGGAGCTGTAGTCCAATCAAATAATGTCTTCTAAGCTCTGCTTTGAGCTGAAAACAGTCTACATAGCCATGAAGGATCCTTCTTTCCTTCCCTCCTTGCTTCCTTGCTTCCTTCTTTCCTTCCTTTCACATACAAATTTCAAAACAAAGCTTGAGATTTCTTCTCTTTGCCCTGGATCAGAAAAAGACAGCAAATGAGGGTCTAGAACAGAATTTTCCAAACAGTGTGTCACAACATGTTAGTGTGTTGGCTGCGATGTGTAGGTGTGTTGCACAAATGTAATAGGTGAAGGGGCTGCCTCTGCTGCCACTGCTACCCTGGGCCAAGGAAGACCCCAGCGAGGATGGCAGCGGTGAGCCAGACTTGGTTGGAGGGGCTGCCTCTCCTGCCACCGCCGCCTTGGGCCGAGGAAGACCCTGGCAAGGGTGGCGGCAGCAGGGGGCCAGGCTCGGGCGGAAGGGCTGCCTCTCCTGCTGCCCAGGCTGAGGAAGACCCCAGTGAGGGTGGTGGTGGGCCAGGCTTAAGAGGAGGGGCTGCTTCCAGTTACTGAATTACTGTGTCGTGAAATGATGCATGTCTAAAAAGTGTGTCACCAACATGAAAAGTTTGGAAAGCTCTGGTCTAGGAACTGAGACTGCAGAAGCTTAGCATTGATAAAATTTAGGAGGAGGTGGGCAGAATTTTTTTCTGGCTGATGTATTTGTGTGTATGTGTGTGTGTGTCTTCAAGTTGCCTATTGATTGATGGCAACCCTATGAATGTCATAGGTTTTTTTTAGGCAAGGAATAATCAGACATAGTTTTGCCAGTTCTTTCCTCTGAAATATAGTGTATTGCACCTCATCCAAATTCTAGGTGACATTTTCCTTCTCAAAGCTCCTAAAAGCTCCTACCTCTGACCTTGACCCTAGTTCCTCTCCATATCACTACCAAAGATCTAACTCTGGTACTGGTACAGCAAGGTCTTCCAGATTTTGCTGGACTGCAACTCTTTAACAAATGCTGGGAACTGTAGTCCAAGCACCATTGAAAAAGCTACACTTTGCTCTTTCCTGGCCAGCTTCTGCTCCTCTGATGTTCACCTGTCAGCATAGTGAAAGAAGCACCTTCTCTAACCATCCGTGATAAGAATATAGCTTGTGTCAAATAGAATTACTTGTCCTTATAGCCAAGAAGTTGGGAGAATGCAGCCTATGGCTACAAATAGCCCCAACAAGCCCCAGGGCTCTCTTTTTTAAAAAATGACCTCAAAAGTCCCCAACAGGGACTATGCCAGGGGCATAGGGGGCCATTTTACCATGATTTTGGCTCTCTAGCCCATTTTAGACCTATAAGAGACCTTCTTCTCCACAGGAAGTGACCTGCAAGTTGACTTCCAGATCAATTTTAGTTAGAAAAAGTCCACTCCTGAGCCTAAAATGGCCTGGGGAGGAAGCATTACTTCTCTCCACATCTCATATGAGTCTTTGGGGGGGAGTATTTGATGGAAAAATTAGGGAATGCAACTCTCCACTTTTCCCTGGGGGGTAATGCAGCCCCCAATGCCTGACAATTTCAAACTATTATTATCATTTACTAGTGTATACACCCAGTGTTGCCCAGGATTTTATTTCCTCATAGGTAATATTTGTTAGAAAGATTTTAAGATCCTGTGTCTCTAATTCCCCAAACTGTCTTGTCCAGTAGCTGTAACTTTCCCCCATATTCCCCAGTCCAATCTGTATTCAGAGTTATTAACGTGCAGAGATTGTGTTCCTGAGGGAATACACTGCCCTCCTCCTTGCTGCTAGGCCTTATCTCCATAGCAACCAGCCAGGCCCAATAGCTCTCTGGGTGAGAATTCTAAATGCCCCTCCCTAAACTGCAAACCCCAGGACTCCATAGAATCTTCTCAGGCAGCCAGTCATATGAGATCTTCGCCTCACCCAGCCAATAATATGGGGTCTTCACCTGACACAGACAAACAAACATACAAATGTTGACTTTTATACAGTAGATTTATATAGCACCGTCACTGTACCTGACACTTTACAAGTCAAAGAACAATGAAAAGCGTTCCCTGCCCTCAGGCTTACAATCTAATTAAGACATGACACAAAAGGAAAAGGGAATGGCAGTGCAAGAAGGCATTGAGCCCAGCAGATATTGCCTCTTCTTCTCTCCCTCTGCAGCCAAGGCAGTGGTAGCTGGAATGGAGGGAAGGCCTTTCATCTGCTTCTGGGGACATTTCCGCACTAGCCTGTTATAGCACGATGATTCAACTTTCAACATCCTCTGGAATCCTGGGGTTTGCAGTTTCAGGAGGGGCCACCTGGCCCCTCCCTAAACTGCAACCCCCAGGATTCCAGAGGATGTTGAAAGTGGAATCATTGCGCTATCACAGGCTAGTGCGGAAATGGCCTGGGCCTGGGCATAATGGAGCTGTGCCTGCCTCTCCTTCTCTCTCTTCCAAGCCAGAACAGTATCCATCAGCAGCTGCTGTGAGCACCAAATGATGAAATAAAAGCTAGGAGGAGCGAGTATGTTTTTAATGCATTAAAAGCAGCCTCGAAAGGAGCCAAACATAACCTCTCCAGAGAACAGAGTTCACCATGGACAAAACCCTATTTTCAGTGCCTGTTGACTCTTTTGATCTTGGCAGCAGATTGAAGAGTGCAGTCTCTGATGGCAATCATAAGAAACAGCCAGTTTTATGCAAGTTGTAGGTAATTTTTCAAATAACTTGGCCACAAACCATTTAAAGTTTTAAGGTCAAAAGCAGCATATTTAGATTGGGCCTGGAGATGTGCTCACTTTTGGGCTGAAGGAGAGGGAAATATTTGTATCTTTAATAATCAGACAGCTATGTGGAACATGTTCTGTGATCTTTGGATGGAAGGAGCTCCCGAGACACAGATTTTCCTTGCCTTACAGCTTGGATGCTTAACTGGAGATACCAGGGAATAAACATTGGATTTTATCCAGCCAAAGTATGCACTTGTTTGCTGACTTAATTGTTTCCAAGACATTCATGTGTATGTTCACACACAAAATCAAATGTGAAAGATAATGTTTGAGATGTTAGACTGGGCAAGAAGAGGAAAATGTGTAACAGCAACACGAAGTTCAATCAGATGTAAATAGTGTGTATGAAAAAAAGCCCACACCTTTCTCCTTTCTTGTAACTTTTGTTTTTTCCCCCAAATGTTTTGAAACTTCTCAAATTCAGCGCTTGATCTTACGACAGCTTATTTAATTATTTTAGATGCTCTTTTAAATATTTTGTTGGATGTTTAAAGTATGATTACAAAGAGAAGAAACAGAAAGGAAAGAGGGAAAAAGAGAAGAAAATATACCCTCTAACATTTCACAAATGAAAACCAGGAAAAATATTTCACAAACAAAAACATGTGGTCAAGCAACATCAGAGTGGGATCATGATGGTAAAAATGGTTAACAAGGAAGAATACACAAGCTGGGAGAGGCTGCAGAAGTTTGCTTTTGCCCAAGCCCACTGGGAAGGCCAAAATTTCCTCTTCCCCTCCCCACTGAGTTAAAGAAGTTGAGAAAAACTAGGAGATTTTGAGAGCTATTGAAAAAGTGAGGTGACAGAGGATTGATCAAGACTGTCCCATCCAAACTGAAGGGTATGAGAAAAAAGTAAGAAAAGGAATGGAAAGTACAAGGGGATGTACACATAAACATTGATATAAGCAGACAATATTTCCAAAAATGCATTTTTAAAGTCAGTGTCTGTAAAATATACATTCATGTATAGCCCAAGCAGTAAGATCTTCTGAATGCATGTTTACCTTTCCAACTTTGGAGTAATTGCTCTTTGAAGTAACTTACTGGTTTTAGCTATATTTTGTTTTTATTCATGTTGTAAGCCACCATGAGTCTTGCACTATCAACCAACCAACCAGTCAATCAGGTTCTGCGTTTCTATCATGTACTGGATAATACACAATCCACTAAATTCACTCTGAGGTAGACAGCAGTTTTTATTTGTAAAAACTGCAAACAACACGGCACACTTCCAAAGTTGCTGAAACAAGGGCGTACATGGAGCTCCCACTTTTTATAGACACAAATCCTAATTTGAGACACATGAAGCTAGGACTGGAGAAAATCATAAATCTAACATCACCCCATTTCTTTAGACAGTTCCCAGACCTGTGTTTTGTTTCTACTTCTTATCCTTGGGACAGGAAGATATTTTCTTACTCTTACCTTAAACACTTTTTTTTTAAAAAAAATTAAAACTTACAGTTTTAAATGATGAAAAATAGATTTGTAAAAAAACCTGTCAAAACAATAAAAACAGTCCAGCACTCTCCTAAAAGTGCTTTCTTTAAAGACCATTTTAAAAAAACCCTTTAATTCTCAATAGTCTGTCAGAATCCAAATTCCTTTCCCAGTTAAAGAAAGAGGCCCTTCTAGCCTTACTAAGAAAGTAGTCCTAGAGCCTGGGGGCAGCCACTGAGAAGGCCCTATTTCATGTCCCACCACTCGTGCCTGTAAAGGTGGTGGGACTGAAAGGGGCACCTCTGCTGAGGATCTCTTAAGGGTGAAAGCTTACCTTTCCAACTTTGAAGTAATTGCTCCTTAAGGTAACTTACTGGTTTTAGCTGTATTTTATTTTCATTCATGTTGTAAGCCACCTTGGGTCTTGCACTGTCAACCAACCAACCAACCAACCAACCAACCAACCAACCAACCAACCAGTCAATCAAAACTTTGGCCCTGGATGAGTGAGTCTGTCAGTTTTGGTTCTTCTCATATCCAGACTTTTAAAATGTTAAGCTCTTTCAACTTCAGACACAGGGAAATGTGCAAATTCTGGCAAATTCTTGTCAAGGCTCAGTTGAAATGAAATCCTCACCCATCCCTCTGAGTGTTTCCTGCTGCTGAGGCATGCCTCACTAGCAGGGAATGTGAACATCTGTCCATTTCCTACTACCTGGTGTTTGCTCTTCTGCTCATCTTTAAGTTCTTCATATCTTTGACTTCTCTCACTTGCCTTTCTAAACTTCTCTCTCCCCCCCCGCCCCACATCTTGTGGCGTTCCATGAAAAGTCTCTGCATAAAGGCAAAAGCTGTGGTTGCTATGGCAATAGCCAATCTGATGGAGCTGTGACCTAAATCATGATGGAGAAAACTAGTACTTTGCCTACTTTGCTGCAGTGAGAATGGACTTGAGTTTTGCTCCTGGTCATGGAATTGTTATTATCTTGCCACCACCAGCACCACCCCATGCTCTAGAATACCAGATGTAATACACTGTTAGTGTACAGCAAGCTTAAGGGTATGCCTTATCAGCAGTCCTCCATATGCAATACATATGTTGGTTAGACTTATCAGTTTTAGAAAGTCTGAAAATCCCTGTCTATCTGGATCCAATGAATGTAGTCTAGAAATTTCGTGTGAAAGAGATGTGTAGGATCAGCCTACATCACCATGTTGGTTGTGGCTGAGGTCTCATTGTCTCAGATGCTTCCATTACACATACAGACAAATCTGTTCATGGCTTTATAAGCAGAATTCTTCAGGAGTAACCATTTCACATAGGGTGGTGCCAATTTGTCAGTGTCTTCACTTTCATGGCTGTTGTGTAACATATGTATTCAAAGAAATAGCCTTGTCAGTCTGTCACAGCATAAAAGGGAGGAAAAAAAAATAGCAAGACTAACATTAATTTTAGCATGAGCTTTATCAATGTCAGTCTATTTCTTGCCACATCGGAGCATTTTAGCCTGAAAGCTCAGGCTAAAATAACTCAGACGTTCACCATTCATGGTTTTGTGAGTTCAAGTTATAATACAAACAGTTGTATCTTCTTGGATGGCATGTACCTGTTTATCGCTTTCTTCACTGGGCTTTCTGAAATAGCCTCTATGCATGTCCCATGACACACTATGTGCACATTAGCACTTAATCCTATCGGCTGTACAATTCAGCAGAAGGACGGTATGGTATAACCACTGTGCAATTGCATGAATGTGCTGTATACAGTGGTCCCTCCACATTTGCAAGAGCTTGGGATGCAGAACCCCAGCACTCTTGTGGGGAGAGAAAAAAGACAAGGTAAAGGACATACTGTCAGGACCCTGGAACTCCAGGACACAAGCTCTGAGTCTGAGCCAGAAGTCCTGGAGCCTGCTGCACCAGCACAGCCCATCCCAGAGGCTGCCCCAGGCACAGAGCCCTTGGCCCCAGTAGTCCCAGCAGCAGAGCCAGGGGCTGCCTCAGACCCAGCCAAGAGTCAGATAGTGAGATTCAAGAGCAGGTGCCTACTTACCAGCAGCATCGGGAGCAAAAGAGTGCTCTCAGGAGGTCAGAACATTTAAATAAAAAACGCCAGGCAATCAGGGTCCAGCTGAGATAACACCTGGAGGAGTGATCTGCCTATAAAAGCACTCACTCAGCCTTGGTTCTTTGTCGGCTCACAACCGTCCATTTTGGGGGGGGGCTTGTCGTGTATCTTGGATCCCTGCCCTGCCCCGCCCTGCCCTGCCCTGCCCCACCCCGCCCCGCCCTGCCTCTTGGAAAGCTGCCCGACCTGCTGGAACGTCGCCACCTGTTGATCTCGGACCGGCTCTGGTAACTTCTCTGCTTGAACAGACTCTGACTGTGTACTCCCTGGCTGTGACGTAACAGCCAGGGAGTCTCCTTGCTACCAGAAGCTCTTTTGTTTAATGCTGTTTTTTCTGTTCATTGGCGTTCACATGCTGAAGTAAAGCTCTTTTAATTTATTGCCTGCTTTATCTGCAAAGAGACCTGGTAGCCAGCTCCCTTGGCTGCTCGCCAGGCCTTGGCATTGACACATACTAGCACTTTTACCCTCAGATGGAAAAGAGTGAAGCACTGAGTTCTGGCATTCCAGCTACTTCTGGTCGCTATCTTAGAGAAAGGAGATTCCTCACAGAGGGGAGGGGTAAGAGCAAAGAGAGCATCTGACCAATCAACGACCATTACACAGCAGAATGTGCAGCCACATCGCAGAGAAGGCATGCCTCCAACAGTGGAGGGGGGGAGCTTTGCTCACCATCCATTTTAAACACAAGCTTTGCTAGCCTGAGGTGAGGAATGCAAGGGAACGGGAGGAGGAGAAGGGAGAGGGAAGCCAAGCATGTGCCTTGTGAATAATCAAATTCGCGAAGGTCAAACACACAAAAGTGGAGGGAAGACTATACTTATAGTACACAAGCATGTTGTAGTATCTCAGCTTGCATATTTTACTTTCCTATGTAATATCTATCTGTCTGTCTGTCCATCTATGACTACAGAAATCTAGCTTCTCATGAGAAAGCTATGTTAATCAACAGCTAACATAACAATATACTTTTACATGTAAGTATTTTTTATTATTTTTAATATTGAGTTGTGAGGTGCTTTCACTTGTATTCTGAAATGGTTTTGTCATGAGAAAGCTGTTACATTTTGAGCTACTTGGCTTATCTAATCTGCAAGTGAATATGTCTGGTATTGTTGTGGCAGGCTGATTCTTCCAAAGGCATGCTAGTAGTTCTAATGGTTCACTCCTCCTATTTCTTCTGCTTCTGTTTTGGGAATATGGCTTGGAATTATAACATATAAACCATGTAGAAGACCCTCAAACACGCATGCACATGCACATTCCTACTCGTGAGATACTCCTGAAATACAAAAATACTTAGAATAGCACCAGTCAGTCCATTTCTTTCTATCCTTGTGATATGAGTCTGTGTTCTATTCTGGCACACTTGCAGCTGATTCCTGGCACATTACAATATAATTTATATTTCCTGGAAGTGCTATTTTTTTTCTTTGCACTCACAATATTTTAGGGACTTGTTTCCTTTGCACATTATATCAAGATGTGACACTGAAGGAATATTGACCCTGAGGTGTCCGGCATAGCTGGCATTGTATAAATATTCAGATGCACTTGTGGAATTGCCAACGTGCTCATGTTGGTATTAATCCAAAGAAGCCTTCTCAATAATTTCTTTACTAATGATTTGAAAGCCCAATGCAAGTGAGCAGGGAACTGTGGCGTACCTCTCAATCTCCTGCCAACAGGGCTTAAACTGAAGCTCATGGATGCTCGTACGCTGATAACAATGAAGTTTGCTTACTGATTGCTTTGAGTTGTTTCTGACTTAACCCTAAGGTGAACCTATCATGGGGTTTTCTTGCCAAGCTTTGTTTAGAAGAATGTTGCCATGGTCTTCCAAAGTTTTCTTAAGTGTCCCTTAAAGGCAACAAATATCCTAACATGACCAGTGATGAACGGGCTCAGTTTCCCTAGAGGGCAAAACATCCCAAAGACATTTGAAAAATGTAGGATCCACTCCAGATAATATGTTGCTCAGATGCTGGTAAATAGCAGTTACTTGTTATTATGTGCCATAAATGCTCACTGTGTTTTCTTGGCAAGCCTTATTCAGAGAAGGCTTGCCATTGCTTTCCTCTAAGACAGAGAGGGTGTGACTTGCCCAAATCCACTGAGGAAGTTTCCATAGCTGATTGGGGATTCAAACCCAGGTTTCCCAGGGTCCTCGTCCAACACTCAAACCACTCCACCATTGTGTTTCTTTGTTTATCGATAGGATTTATATCTTTCCTTTGCCCAGATGAACTCAAGACAGTGGACATTGCTCTTCTTATCTTCTTTTTATCCTCATAACAACTGTGTAAGTCAGACTAAAAGACAATGGCTAACTCAAGTCACCCAGTTAGCCTTAACTGTTACCCCCAAACATGGGTGAGTCAGAGGTCCACCTGCCATGCCAATATCTCTAAGTGGTGATGGGGAAGTAATTAGTTCAATTAGGAGGCCTACAAGAGGGGGATAACCTAATGAGATCTTTCCACCAATGTTTACAGGGTCCTAGCAGGAAAGCCAGAGATTCCAAAATAAACAAAATCATATTTTATTGAAAGTTCAGTCATGCACACAAAAGATCCTGACACTCACACATTTGCACAAGATCTAAACGACGGATAAAGGGAGGAAAATTATTGATAGAGGAGTTTTAGGGAATAGGTGATAATTACTGATCCAGAGAGCAGCAAAATGATGTGGCTTAGACTTGTGCCTAAGGACAGTACTTGTTCGGAAATCAGAGTGACAGCGTGGCATTCAGCAAGCCAGATACTGCATTGAACTGCTCAAAATGGAGGGTTTTTATACCCAAAATCTACCTGGGGAGAATGGGTGCGAATGGCTTTCTTGCCGAGCAAACAATGGAGGTTGCTACATGGACAATGGGGTCCAGAAGGAGTTAATGGTCTTAGTATTAGGTGACAAAGAGTCACTGGCTGTTATAATAGCTCTGTAATTGTGGTACAATACAGTGAAACATCCAGGTGTTAGGAAGAAGGGCTGAAACAATCAGTGTTTGGTGGGAACTTCCCTTTGCTATTGTATGCTATCAGAGTCATTGCAACTTCATCTTAAGCCTATTATCTGGAGCTACCCAGTAATCTGCTTGTCAATGACCTTGGCTACGCCTAGAGGGGATCTTCTAACCTACTTTGCAGTACATGTGTTCAGTCAGTAATTTTCCTCTGCCCAGCTTGACCTTCCAGTCACCTCAAGATCCATTTTATATCAAGGCCAATTAGTGTGTTTTGCCAATTAAATCGTATGTTGCCAATTCAATCATATCAAACCTGTGTGTGTGGAGAGGCCAGTTAACATAACAGTTCAGTAGATAGTTAAACCTGGATTCCCCAACCCTGCAAATTTTAATCTAGTGATCTAACCACTATATCATTCTACCTCTTGTATGTTCTACTTTGAGAAAAATTAGCTTAAATGGGGAAAGGGAGTCGCACCAAAAGGAAACCCAACTAGAAGATCTGGAGATATGAAATGCAGGTGGGTGAAACTCTTTGCTAGCCAGGGAAAGATATGATGTCTGGAAATAATTTTCTATGTGGCTGCCGAACCTCCATGGGCTGTATGAAGTAAGTAACACTTTGCAAAATGGTGGCTGGTGGCCCCATGTTGGTGTGAGGGTGATCCACTACAAGTTTTAATCTAGAACCTATTCAAGGTGATGGATATCATCCCACAAATAGTTCCTTTCAAGGTTCAGATTAAAACCTGATATGGATTCAATGTCTCCACTGACATCAGAGCTGCCATCTGCCATTGCCCTTTTCTCCACTTAACCAGGAACAAATCAGAAGGTTTCTTGGAAGAAGACAAACAGCTTCAATGGGATTGGAACATTAGCCAATATGGAGGACAGTGCATAGAGGCCAAATCACATGGAGTATGCCAGGTAACTGCACTGAATTTTCAACTTTACTTAAAACATGGAAATAAATCATCTTTTACTTCTATAAATGTAAAGAGAAATAACAGGAAATAATCTATCTGGATAATCCCTATGGAACAATATGGCCTTTATTAATTTATCCTTGCTCTGTGATGTTATTTCATGTTTGGTGGATAAATTTCATGCTGTTTATTATTTCCTGTTCAGAAAAGTGCGTCACTTTGCTTATCTGGGGGTATGATGAGTATCTGGTTCTGATGTAATATGTAATGAAGTTTAAGATTTTTGAAACAATGAAGTAAAGTTGTGATAGCAAAATGGTAGCCCACTTGCTTTGCATACAGAAGATCTGCTATCAGGTGACAGGAAACCTCCGTCTGTGAAACCTCAAGGAGCTCCCATCAGCCAGTGCAGACACAAGCACTTTGACATGGTAAAATGCAGTTTTCTGAGTTATTCTGTGCTTTTTTGGAGATCTACCATCGGCATGACCAAAATCTCTGGTTGTGGGCTCCTCAATAGAATTGTCTCCTAGATTGTTTACTTTTTATCCAGAGCTTGGAAAAACTACTTCCCAGAATGTGCCAGCCTTCAGTGACAATGATGGCTGGTGGATTATGGGAATTGTAGTCCAAAAACAACTCTTCTAGGTCCTGAATTCAACTAGCATTCTCTTTCAAGCTCTCAAGGGTTTGTAAGATTTTGCCCAAGGTGAAACCTTACTCAGAAATAATGGTTTCTCACAATGTGGTATTGCAGCTTGACTAGTGCATGGAGAGATATCAGTTAAAATCCGCACTTACTATGTAAACTTCTCTCAGCCTAATTGTTCTTACAGATTGTTCCAAGAGTAGCATGGGTGCAGAGAACCTCCCATTCTCCTCACAGCTGGCTGGACAAATTCAAGGATACAAATGTTATCCCAGTCAAAGGAAAGATGGACTAGAGTGGGATCACCTAGTTCCTTCTGACGCTTTCTTGCTAAAATCTGGGCAGGAGATATAGAAACGATACACAAGTCTGACTGCTGAATTATTCGGAGAGCTCTAAAATTACCCTTCTCTTGCAGCCACCTGCGCTCTTGAAACATCTGCTGAATGTTTTGGCTCAGATGCTTGCTTCTGTTTGAAACCACACTACCCATGACATCATCCAACAAAAGCTGTGCAACACAATCAAGGCACCTTGAAAAAGGAAGAAAATATTTCATTTTGCAGATGCTGAAAAATTGCAATCAGCCAGCACAAAGCAAGGACAATGATATCGTCAGTGTAAGACAAGTTTCCATTGTTGCATTTGTGCCTTAGCAAAGTTTAACATCCTGTGGTGGCTTTTTTTTTAAGGAGGTGTTTCTGCAAGTCTGGATTCTGCAGAGTGAGGCAACTCTTAGGAAGGCCACTGTTTGTCTAGGGCAGGATGAGGCAAATTGCACCCCCTGGTTACAGGCAGCCCCTTTTGTGGCCTCTGAAGCCCCCACCAGTTTCCCAAATGCCCATTAAAAAAATGTGATTTTTTTTGGGCAGTTGTTCTCAAATCACACAGAAAGCCCCCTCTACATATGCATGGAAAAATGTAAAAGTATTCCCACTCTTAACAAGCATCCCAAAACCCTCTACTACTTTCAAATACTTCTGTTTTCTTCTTCAGATCCTCTCAAATAGGAACAGGAAGTGATGTGATATCACTTCCTGTTGCCATTTTGAGAGGGACTGCAGTGGAAAATGGAGAAATTTGGGTTTGCGCTCTCTCTCTGTCTCTCTGTCTCTCTCTCTGTGGCCTGTGAGGGTGTTTTTTGGCAGTGGTGAGGGGAGGAATTGGCCCCAGGTATCCAAGCAACTGCCTACCCTATGAATGGCAGCCAAATCTTTCTTCAGTCCTGATGATGAAGCAGTGTTACTACATATGAAGCCTCTAACACCTTTCTGCCACCTTCCAGCATCTGCTGCCTAAGGCAGCTACTCATGTTGCCTAATGGTAGGGCCAATCATCCTCTGAGGCCCTTTCCGTACCAGGCAATTAGAACAGGGCAGTGCGTCCTCTCACGGAGGTCGTCTGCACCTTGGAGCGGACTAGGAGCGGACTACTTACCAGAGATCCGCACCTCAGTCCACTCCATGACGACCCCAAGTGGTCCTCCAGCGTGTTTTCAAAAGACCACAAAAAACAGGCCTTTATTTTCCTGGAACGCGCCATTGCGTTCCTGCTCCCTTGCGCAGATTTGCAGGCTCACACAAATGCGAGCCTGCAATCTGCGAAGGGCGGGTTTTAGGCATGGCGAGCTTCAGCGGTTGGTCAGGACCCACAACCAACCGGAAGCTGCCATTTTGGAAGCCGGAGCCAATATTTTGGAAGCTGGAAGCTGCCATTTTGGAAGTCGGAGCAGTGTGGATCTACAGACCTCGCACTGCTCCGATTCTCCCTGGACTAAGGAGGAGCCCTGCAGAAGGGCTTCAGGGACAGTCCGCATTGCTTCGGACCCCAGAAGAAGCGGTAGATAACGGCATGGAGCAATTCCCTCGCCTCATGCTGAAAGGGCCTCAGAGTGGATAGATCCAGACACAGTTGCATGAGCTTCTGGGAAATAGGGACCAGCACTCGTTTACAGAAGCCTCCTTCCCATCAATGCTGTAAATGGATATCTGGATTGTACTACTTTGATGGCGGGGGTGGGGGCTTATATGATGATTGTTGCGTTAAAACAAACAAAGGCTATAATCCTGTTGTGGGCTTACATCTCTGTAAGTGGACTTATTAGAATTTGGAAATGGGAGGTAAAAATGATCCCATTCCCAACTTCAGAAACTGTCCAGACCCGAAACTTAACTTGAGACTTGAAAGTATCTTGCAAGGATATGAGACGAGGCTTGAGACTTGAGGCTTGAGACTTGAGGCTTGACTTGAGACTTGTAGTAGAAGACTTAAATATATCACTAGGTATTATGTAGGGGAGACAGGAAAATGACCAATGCCCATTGGGACAGTGGCTAGGTAATGCCGATGCCCATCAGAAGAACCTGATGCCCATCAGAACACTCTGATTGGTGTCCCATTACACATCTTTGCAATTCACTCACAGGATTTCTTAGTGCCTCTGCTACGTAACTAAGTATGCACCAAGTTACATGTCCATGCGATAGAGGATTCTGGCCAACATCTCTTCAACACACAAAAGTAGACCTTAGGGAAGAAATTAGCCTAAAACCTCTTCCCCCAAGACTAAATTTTCTACATGGCTGGAATTTTTTCATAGGGACGAGTATTCAAGTCACATGAGCCCGTATCTTCAGATAAAAGTGTACCATTCCCCTATCAAGTGAATGTTGCAATGTTACTAACTTCTCTTCATCTTCTGGCAAAACATTGTGGACTTAGAATACGACCCAAGTCCCAGAGCTGTAGAATGCAACCCAAGTCTCAGAACCACTTTCTTGCATGGCAGCTCTCTAAATTCCCCTGCCAACATGGCCATGGCTAGGGAGCTCTGTATTGTCCCATATAATGATGCTGAAATTTCATCACAAGCTAGGAATAGTGGAGGATTGGACTACCCATAAATAAGCAGACTCTCAAATAAATATACATGGCAGCTGGTTAGTTGTGGTGCTGTTTTGGCTTAATTCATCAGGATGAAGCAGCTGTCTGCGAGCAAATGAAATTGAGTGCATTGCTGAGGCTGGTAGCTGCACTTTTCCAGTTCCTAATGGGAGCAATCATCAATCAGATGCTAGCATGGTAAAGGTGGAAAAGCACTTGGATAATTAAAGAGACTTGTGGTTTCTAAAGACAGAAGCAGCATCTCTTTGTATCTCTGACTGCAGATTTTGTGTGCATATATCTGCCCCAGACCCAGCCTAGTGTAGTGGTTTGAGTGTTGGACTATGACTTTGGAGACTGGGGTTCAATGCCCCACTTGACCATGGAAACCCACTGGGTGACCTTGGGTACATCACATATTCTCAGTCACAAAAACTCCTGTGATAGGTTCACCGTAGCATTGCCGTGAGTTGGAAACAACTTGAAGGCACACAACAACAACAGCAAATTTTTACTCTTTAGATATTTATTGGTTGTGTCGTCCTTTAACTGTAATGGATTCTAAAAGATTCCTAGAGAATGTTACTTGATGAGAGCACTGGCAGACTCTGATTCAGAAGTAGGCAATCTAGTGTCCTCTGGATAGTTTGGGCTACAGTTCCCATAAGCCCAAGTTAGCATGGCCAAAGATCAGAGTTCTGGGAATTGTAGGGAAAACCAGTTAGGTTGCCTAATCCCGGTTTTACCTGATCTAACAGAACCATTGATTCCATGGCTCTTTGTAAGGAAGTGAGGGATGTATAATGACTTTTATGCCAGTTTAACTCCACTGTGTACAGTTCCCTATCTGAATGCTCAAGGAACCAGGTATGATTTATGGCATTGATTACACATGCTGTGTTCCCCATGTCTGTTCTCCTGAAGATCAGTGCTTCTCTTTTGCTGCCTGACTGTTGGATGTTGTTGTTTTGCCTCCACAAGCCTTGACTTGTAGCAGGATTGGGAAGTAAGAACAATGTTGCCTGCAGTAATCCAGTGTACACAGAATTCCATTGGGAGGGGCTGAAGTTCCATTGCAGAGTGCATGTTTTGAATGTAAAAGGTCCCAGGATCAGCATCTCAAGGTGGTTTCTCTTTCTTTGGAAGACCATGATGATGCAGGGAACTTTCTCTCAATGAGACTCTGGAGAGCAGCTGCCAATCAGAGTCTATCATGTTCGGTTAGATGGGCAAAATCTGATCTTTTATAAGGAAGATTTGTCTTTGCCGTAACTTCCTTAGGTTTTCCAAGAAATTACAGGTATACTACTAATTGGATAATTTCTGATAACCTAATTAGCATCTCACAGATGCAACTGGTGATTGCTGGGGAGGGAGTATCTCTGACAGAATTACTGGCGGGCTGAATCTATCCTCCATAGAATCATAGAATCATAGAGTTTAAAGAGAACACAAGGGCCATCAAGTCCAACCCCTTGCCATGCAGGAACACATCATCAAAGCATTCCCGACAGATGGCCATCCAGCCTCTGTTTAAAAACTTCCAAAGAAGGAGACTTCACCACACTCCGAGGCAGCATATTCCACTGCCGAACTTCTCTTACCATCAGGAAGTTCTTCCTAATGTTTAGATGGATTTCCCCCCCTCAAAGTTTGAAACCATTGTTCCGTATCCTAGTCTATGGAGCATCTGTTGTATACTGGCCCAGTTCATACAACCACTGAGTGACCATTCCTCATTTTATTGTTTTAAAAAAATGTCCAGAGATTGGGAAGCTCAGCTTTTGGACTCCAGCTTCCTAAAAATTTCTTTTCAAAACTTTTTAAAATTAAAGTTTTAAAAATAACAACAAACCTAAACAAATAAAGATGTAAAGATGTCCAATTACAATCAATTTAGTTCCAAAAGAGAAGGAAGGAAGGAAGGAAGGAAGGAAGGAAGGAAGGAAGGAAGGAAGGAAGGAAGGAAGGAAGGAAAGAAAGAAAGAAAGAAAGAAAGAAAAAAAAAGAAAGAAAGAAAGAGTGACTATACAGAAAACTATAGACATTTAACAGAATAGTTTCCAGCTTTCCCAATGAAGACTATAAGTCCCCTATTAAAATAAGAAAAACTTCTCTAAATACTAATATTAGTCTAATATTTCCATTGTTATTCTTCTCAGGCTACTAACTGCTGTATACTACAGTCAACATATTGTACTCTTTATCTTGCAAAAAACATACTAACAGATTTCTGCCTTCTGCAAAGAACTTCCTAATATTCCCCAATCCAATCTTCCACTAGGAATTCGGAAAGTTCTATGTCCAAAAAAATAAGTTCTGGTATGTCAGTCTAACAGTATCATGAGCACATAGTATTATTTGCCATGCCTACATTTAATTACTTTTAGAAAAATTTGTAGCTCTGAATCAATCTGTGCTATATTTATGAGTGACTGAAATCAAAAGACAAGCAGAAACGTGTGCATGATGCATACATGTGGAGACACACACAGCAGGGCTTGGTGGCTCCCATGTCAGTTGGGCAGTGAATCTACTCCAGGTTGTAGTATAGATGTTAAAGGAGTTATCTAAGGTGCTGAGCCTATGGGAGGGGGTAGATTCAACACCTTGGGGATATCTCACAAAGTTCAGACTATAACATAGAGTAGATTTACTCCTTTCACTGGCATGGAAGCCACCACAGACCACTGGATGGACGGACACACATACACACACATACGCACAGTTGGATCAAATGCACTGGCCTTTAAAATATTTTAACTCTGTCACCTCCTAATCAGATTCTCCCTTCATGTATTGTCTCCCTGCTCTATTGTAAAGTTTAAATTGCAAATGCTTTGGGGCAGAGTCCTGTTTTCTTTTTTGCACATGGCTCTCTACATTTTATTCTTAATTATTTATTCCAGTGTTTTTCTCTTCTGGTGAACTCACACATGCCATAATGAATCTTAGGGATTAGCGATATACGGGAAGGGTGTCTGCTCTTCCCGTAGCCACACAGTACTTGATTAAAGTATGTGTTGGTGTTAAGTTAATGATACTTTTCCTGGTTTAAAACTGAGACCCTGGTTTACTTCCAAGGATGTGATTTGGAGAACGGGATTGCTCTGCCTTCTCAGTTCATATTGTGGCTGCAATATCCTATTTCAGAAGTGTCATCACTTTCATTTTCTTACATTCTGATGTAGTCTGTAATCAGCACTAGCTTCAGCTCTTCTCATTACTAGCTCTTGAAATGATTGCTCAGACTCAGCAAGAACAGTCTCAGCATTAGATGACAGCATCTGCTTCCTCCAATTTCAGTTTTGTCTCTGTAACCAACATGGCAACAACCACACACATTTGCATTTGAGAGTTTTCATGGAGTTGAGGTGATCCACAGCTGAAATAAGGAACCAGGAATCTTTTTATAAAGAATATTCTTAAAATTGTATATTTAATAAATCCTAAAAGATATATTTCTTTGTTGATGCTCATATACACTGCTAGATCTCATTTGTACTCTTTGATGGAATCATAGAAACCACTAAGAAACACAGAAGACACCAGATTAGGTCTGACTCACCATATAAGCAGATAGACAGACAGATAGACAGACAGGCAACAGGTTTACATTATAGACTCTAGAAGAATCCATATGATATAAACTATTACTGAGACTGAAACTGGACAAGACATTAAGGGATCCAAGTTCTAATTTGCACTGAGCAATGAAAACTTACTGGGGATGCATTCATACTATCCAAACATGATGCTATATTTCACTCTAACTGCCATGGTTGCACTTTGTGGAATCCTGGGGCTTGTAGTTCAGGAAGGCATGGGAGAGTTCTCTGACTGAGAATTCTAAATACCCTTCCCTGAACTTCCAGACCCAGGATTCCATGAGGTGTTGCCATGGGAGTTAAAGCTGAATAGAGTATTACAATTGTGTAGCATGAATGAGCCTTGGATGATCTAGAAACAGTCTTTCTCTTTCATCCTTTTGTCCTTTTAGCAGTCCATGGTATCCATTTAATTTTCCTACAGTGTGTGTGTGTGTGTGCACATACGTGCACATGACTTCAGATCACCTTTTGACATGGCGACCCTATGAATTTCGTTGGATTTTCTTAGGCAAGGAATACTTGGGGTGGTTTTGCCAGTTTCTTCCCCTGAAATATAGTCCATAGCACCTGGTATTCAATTGTTATTATTATTGTTGTTGTTGTTGTTGTTATTCCTACCTGCCTCTTCTTTGAATCAAAGCAGGGCACAACAACAAATAATGTCTGTACTAACCAGAGCTGACCCTGGTTAGCATCCAAGTTCAGGCAGGATCTGGTGCCTTTAGGACCACACTTCAAATGAGTTGACTTTCCTCTTGTCAGCTTTCTTCACTGTCCAGCTTTTACACCCATGCACAAAAATTGGAAATATTGTATGGATGATTCTGATTTTGACATTTAATGATGCATCTTTACACTTGAGGATCTTATCTAGTTCCTTCAAGCCTATTCTTCCAAGTCTAATCCTTATTCTGATTTCTTACATTTTGATTAATAACTAACCTGAGGTACAGAAATGTTTTATGTGGATGTCTCCTTTATCCACTTTAAAGTTATGCAACTCATGTCCACCTTATTCAACAAGGAGAAGGAAATTCCTCTACATCTCTAAAAGTCATTAGGAAACAAGTTCCGAATATTTCAGTGGGGTTTGTTTGCTAGTAAGTGTATAGGTTTCTAATCTTATTCTGTCTGATGTCAAACCTTAAGAAGAAAAATCTTAAGATGTACTTGTCCCATTTATTGGTCAGACTGTATGATTCTCTAGAATATAATGCTGACATTTGCTGGGTAAGAACAATTCACCTCTGTACCCCTCAGACATTCTATTTCTGATATAAAATTTAATCAACAGTTGCTTAAAGTTTCTCTCATTTGCAGCTGAACTTAGTAAAAACACAAATTAAAGGTAAAGTGTTTATTACACCACACACATCAACATGTAATCTCTTTGCAATTCACCCTAATAACAGTCTTCCAACCTTTCATTTTTACAATAAACTCTTTTGCCAACATTAAAGAGTGCTAAATTATCAATCCAGGTGCTTCCTTTAGTATTGCAATTTTATAGGAGTGATCCCCATAATTCCAGGGTGTTTAGAAAACTCCTAAACCATGTATTTTGTGTCAGACAAAATAGGTACAGCTATTGTCACAAATAGCAGAAACAAAATAATGTTTAGAAGAATGTAGCACTTTCACCCTCATTTTTTTAATTTGGAAAAATTTTCTAGTACCTGAACAAGTGAAAACTACGGCCAAGATCTTGCATCAGGAAATGTAGCTGTGACAACAGAGCTCTTTTACCATAGTTGCATCTTCTGACATGGATTCCCCCAAATCCATCTTAGAAGCCAAAACCATCACCATCATAGGGGTTTCTGAAGTACTGGTGAGCAAAGAAGTAACTGAAGAGGCATGTTCCTATCACAATTGATTATTTCTAAGTGCCTTGCTGACATGAGACGGGGTGGATCCTTCTGTACTCACTGCCCCCTCCACCTTGGAAATCCCTATGTTGGTGGTGCTCTCTTGCTACCAAGGTGGGTTTTGGGCGTACACTCTGATGTTTCACTGGCACAACAAACATAAATGTGAATTTAAAACTTTTACAATGGTGTAGGTCTAATGTATGACATCATAAACACTGAACAGGATTTTAGTTGGCATTTTATTTGTTGAAGCAAAACTTGCCCATCATAAGTACTGTATGACTTTTAGCAATTAGACTTAACATTACTATTATTTTCTTTGTTCTGAATTGGTTAGGTTCAGCTGAATCAGACTCATTGAATATATTGTTGGACTGTGAGGCAACATGTAGGTAAATCCCATTGATTTGGCATGTCTGCTTTAGACTAACAATAGGATTCAAGTCTTAAAATCCAGGGAGTATGCACTGAAGTAAGGCCAAATCTGTCTGACAGACTCATATTAGATATGATACCCTCTGACATATCAAAAGCAATTTCTTTACATGATAATCTACTAGTGAAATACTTATGGACAAAAACTAGAGCCATCCTAAGGAAGTAAATTTCATAATAACTTCTAATGAACATGTAGTGTACATTCAGGTGGCGCAACCTCTGCACACATGAATGCAAGGTCATGTGAAGCCTCAGGTCCCATTATCATCAATAGATGCACTAGGCATGCTCCTGCACTGGCATAGGTATGCACATGTTGTATCCATTGATGATAATGAGACAAAGCATTTGCATTTTTTGTTTTACCCAAGGTTTCTTGGAATGGAAAGCCCCACATATATGGAGGATGTCCTATTATCTTTCAAAATGGGGAATGGTCTCATATGGTTCTCTCCCTTTAGAGCTTGGTCATTATGAGTAACAGGTTACACAGGCTGGCATCCTGTTCAGTAATTCTGATGTTCTAAGCCTGCTTTATGCCATCACAATTCACTTTTACAGTCATTGCACATGGAACAACTAAAAGCCCCCACTTTTTTAGCAGCATAGCCTCCCAGCACAGCCATTTCCATGTGGTTGGAGAGCAGGGGGATGAGCAGAGACATATCTCACTCTTTTCCAAATGCCTGTCACAGCATGTCCAGTTACAAGAAGTGAGCTGGACACATCTCTTTTCACCTGCACACACTCTGGCAACATGGGAATGGCTGTGTTGAGTGTGGAGTGGGGTAACATGGGGAGATGTAGTTATGGAAACTTAGTTAACGTGTCTGTCACTATGCATCCCAGTGCAGGATCTTGGCCACAATTATGTGTAGCAAGTTACCATTTTTAAAAATTTTTTTGGAGAAATGTGTCCAAGGATGGACTTGTTGGCACTGCAGGAGCATAGTTATGGAGGTGCAGAATGAGGGCACATTCATCAAATACAAATACTTCCCCTCCATATAAAATTTTCCTTCAGGTATAGTTGTGTGACATGAAAAAGCTCCAGGACTCGCCAAGTGGGGCAAGGAAAAACTCTTGCTTGGTGAGAGACCAGTAGTCAGAATGCTAGATGGACCAATGGTCTGAGTCAGGATAAGGCAGCTTCCAATGTTCTTAGGTGTTTAAGCCACTGAGGTACATTACTCGAAGGGGGAGCAGAAGAAGAAGCAGCCAAGAGCTGACGGACAAGGCACGACTTCTTACTGAAATCTGGCCATGAAATTGTTGGTACTGAAGTTAGCACATAATTTGCTACCTACAGGCAGAGGGTACTAGGTGTACTCTGAGTTCTACTGGCCATAGCTAGCAACATACCTAACTAGAGAGCTCTGGGGCTCTTTCACAACATATAATTATAGCAATGATTCCTCTTTAACTGCATGGGCCAATCCTATGGAATCCTGGGATCTGAACTTTAGGTAGGGGTATTTAGAATTCTCAGCCAGAGAGCTCTAGCATCCCATCAAACAACAAACTCCAGGATTCCATAGGACTCAGCCAGGGCAGCCAAAGTGGAATCATAGTCCCTTTCCGCACGAGGCCAGGAATCGCTCAGTGCTGTTACTTACTGTTTCTTCTGGGCTCGAAACAATGTGGACTTTCCCTTAAGCCCTTCCTCAGGGCTCCTCTGTTTGTTCCAGGGCAATTCGGAGCAGTGCGAGGTCTTTAGATCCACACTGGCGAGGCTGACAAAACGGCGGCTTTCTGTTCTTTGTGGGTTCGGACCAACCGCTGAAGCTGACCGCACCCACAGCCCGCCCTCCGCTGATCGCAGGCTCGCATTGGCGTGCATCTGCACAACTGAGCAGGAATGAATTGGTGCACTCTGGAAAATTTAAAAACTGCTTTTTTCCGATCTTCACATAGCGCGCTGGAGGACCACTTGGGGCGTATTGAATCGGACTTAGGTGCAGAACTAAGGTAAATAGTCCGAACCTAGTCCGATCCAAGGTGCAGACGACCTCCGTGACAGGATGCATTGGCCCGTCTTAATTTCCTCGTGAGGAAAGGACCATAGTGTTACAATGGTTAAGTGTGAAAGAGCTCCTGCTATTAGCTGGTGGTCTTCTATACTCTTTTAGCTTCTATAATCAGGTAAAATTGGTACGTTTAAGTGCACCTAAAGAACTGGACCAAAACACAAAAAAGAAGCAGAAATCAAATAGTTTCAGAGGCAAAATAAATGAAATGAATGCATGAAAGGAACTCATTCCTAATCTGCTGCCACACAGGTAGAGCCAAAGATTTCACCACTCAGATTCATGGAACAAAATAGATACTGACAAATGTCTCTACTTGCAGTTGTAGAAACTATTTGGTGCTCTTACAAATGTGAGCAGTGCTAGCTGGAATTACAAAAACGGGAACTGGGGAATATGCTGGTATTATAATTCCTGGAAATAAGTTATGCATTCATTCTCCTTAATTTATGCCCTGAGTCTGCTGGATATCTGTTCCTGAAGCTGAGAAATGATGAATATTAGGCCCAAGTGCGAATTTCAGTCCCAGTCTCCACAGTCTAATTCAGCACTTGACCCACTAAACCATACTAGTTCTGGGTGAGGTCAAGGGCAAAAGGCTGTGACAGAAACCTCAATTTATTTAAGCTTAAAGCTCTTCTTACCACTAACTAAGTTATAGGACAGACATTTTAGTCTTTAGAATGGTCCCACTCCCCAAGGCTGTATTATCCATTAGGCAGTTTAGGCATAGTGCCTGGAGCATATGGAAATTTTAGGGCCTATGAAAACAGGATTAAAATATTTCTTTTTACATGAATTGGGAAGGAAGGCAACATTTCAGAATAAAGATATTTCATATATTCATCCACAAAAATTATAAAAGAAATTTTAAAAAATAAAAATAAGTTTATTAAACAACAGTTCTTGAAAACATAAACTAATGTGAATCACATACATGAATCAAATACAAGAGTACCTATGACCTACGAAAACCTTATGGCCCTGTCTTTTCCAGTCTTTCAAAGCTGAGAAACCACAGTCTGATAGTGCCATGGGTGTCCACAGGTCTAAGTTTTCCCAGCCTGTTCTTGAGATAGTAATGGCGAGGGATGGGAGGAATCCAGAATTTTCCAAATCTGGATCTGAATCCCTGGAAGGTTCTGGGAATCCACAAATCTCACAAATCTCGAATCTTTCAAATCCTTTTTTAAAAAAAGGGTTAAAAAGCAAGGGAAAGAAGGGTAATCTTGAGCAAGACACACACTCTCAGCCTTAGCAAAAGCCTAGGCAAAGGCAAACCTCCCTCTGAAGAAATCTCGCCAGGACAATTGTCACAGTTTTGCCTCAGGATCTCCCCAGATTGAAAATGACATAAAGGCCCTTTCTACACAGGCAGGAAAATGTGGATTAATCCCACATTTTCCTGCCTGTGTAAACAGGACCACATATTACAGTACAGAGATAATCCAGATCAAAGCTAGCTTTTCTTTGCATAGCTCCTTCTGGCATCCTAGGGTTTATAGTTTGATGATGCACCAGCGCACTTTGGCAGAGAAGGCTATGACACCTTTAAAACTACAAACCCCAGAATTGTGTATGAAAGAGCTTTGCAAGGGAGCTATGCACAGGAATGTTTCAGCTGTCCTTGAAATCTCAAAAAGACTGTATCTTCCAGTCAAGTCTCAAGTCCTGCAACAAGAAAGGCACTTCAAACAAACAAACAAACAAACAGTCTCTAGTCCAATCTCAATTCTGCACCCTGCAGTCTCAAGAGTCAAGTCTCAAGTCCTGGAACAAAGAAAGCACTTAAACACACACCTACACACACACATACACACACACAAACCTCTAGTCTAGTCAGTTCTCTACCCTCAAGTCCTGCAAGGGACACTCAAGTCAAATCTCTAGGCCTGTCTCAACAATTCACAATCGCTACCCTCCAGTCTCAAATAAAAAAATAATACAGATTAATGCATGCTCAGTAAATGATTCTGGAGGCAGCTACTGTTCACCTTGTTTGTTGTAGGCAACACACACTCCTCCTATAGAATCAGATAAGAATAGAATCCCATTCTTTCCCAGCTCAAGTTTTTTGGCATCATTGTTTACCACAGACATGCTGCTGCAACACAAGACCAAAAGTCTGTGTTTCTCCAGCTCTCCTGTGCAACCTTTCCAGTGGCAATGCTGCTTATAAACTTGCAGCTAGACAGAGGAAAAAGAGGACAAGGGCTTGAGAAGCATAAAAAGACTTTCTAAAAGGGAGCTTCAAAACAGGTTAACTGAAATATTCATGTATTCAAGACACAGAAAGTAAGAGAGGAAGTGGCATCATGACAATCTTAGTCTCGGTATTGACCAAAGAAAGCTGGTGAAGGGAAAAGTACGGCTGGCATGGCTTGCATGGAACCCCTGAAGCCCTTTTTGCAGTCTTTGGAACTCCCTGGGACATTCTCACAAGCTCCTAGACCCCCCACAAACTCAGTTTTGCTCCTCTGTCCCTCACCTCCTATCTCAAAATTATCTTGCAGAGAGAGCAGCAGCAGGAAGAGGCAGCACTAGGTGCACAGGAGGGATAAATGGCGGGCTCCAGGGCATGCAAGGCTTTATGCCAGTCTGTTGGCCAATCACCCGTGCCCACGTTGGGTGGGGAAACATGTAAGGAGCAGGATCCCGTCCTGGTCCTGAGTTTTAAGGCATCCTGGTCTCCCAGGTTTTCAAGCGTCCCGGTCTCCCAGGTTTTCAGGCGTCCCAATCTCCAGCAGACTGTTTGGTGGATTCGAAAGAATCCGTTTGCCTATTTTGGCACAGGGATTGGGATTCCCAAATCTCGAATCCCTGCCAAAAATTCAAGGATTTGAAGATTCGGTTGGCCCGTTCCTAGTAATGGCTAACAGCAATATTTTTTTAAAACATAAATTTTGCAAGAAATACTGAACGATTCACCAGGAAGGAAGTCTTCTGATCTAGAACCGTGGAGTCCTCATAATCTATCATCTAATTCAGCATCCTATCGACCACCATGAACAGCACTCAGAAGTTCAGGTTAATGTAAGTTATTTAAATGAAAGACATGGATTATTTTTTTAAATTATTTTTATTGACACACTGAACATATACAACATTTTCTGGAAAACAAGAAAGGATTGGAAAGACTGCAAAGCTATCAAATGGTATGAAGACCCATGCTTTGGAGGATAGTCTTTTGGGGAAAGAAATCTAATGGTTTTAGCCACATAGTAAGTATTGCTTCTTGACAATCTTAACATATGGGGAAGGCAACCATTTATTTGAAACTCTGTTTTCAGTCAAATGCTACTGAGGCCAAAGTAAAACTATAAGGATCAGAGTATAATAATAATAGAACTGTAATTCTGGCATCATCCTATAGAGTTAAACTGATTTAATCCTTTGTCCCACCCCTCTCAAGGAACTGTAATTCAGGGGAATGAATGAGAGCTTTTCAGTAGAGAATTCTATGGTTAGAATCCTATTGGGACATTATTTATAGTTATGCTGGAAGCTGTCCTTTTTACAACCTTGCTTTTGTAGGGAGGTATCTAGTATCTCTTTCTGCAAGCAATTCCATTTTGCCCACAGTTGGTGTACAGGTGCAGTCTTGCCCTCCTTCATCCCATAGCAGTAGCTGTAACAATCTGGAAAGTAACTGCCTTTGTTGGTCTGGGTTGTCCACGTAAGTTTGCTGGCAGAACGCTCTACCTCTGTTGAAACGATTCCTGACCTAATTTCCTCACCAAACTACAAATCCTAGGATTCCATAGCATGGAGCCAGGACAATTAAAATATGAAACTAATATGGCTAAGTAGTACAAATACAGCCATCATTAGATAGCACCCTTGAAGCATGAAGCTCAGATTGTCAAGCTGAAGTATAAACAGAATCTAGCTCCAGAGTTTAATTTCAAGATGTCTGGTTTATGCCAACCATCACTCCTCCTAGGACCTTTTAGACAGATATAAGAGTCAATGTTTAAATAATGACCCAGCCAGCTTTGCATGGCCAAGTAGGCTTTGGCTTTCTTCTTCTTGGACAGCAAACCTTTACGTCTGTGGTTAAACCAAGGAATCTTTCCAAAGCCATTGATGACTTAGCCCCACCTGAAGGGTGAAAATCTTCACTGGTCACTGTTATGCCTTAGGGAATGCTTTGTATTCCAAGTCTGGATTGCAGGAGTGTATTCAATTTCATACTACAGTACACAGTTATAACACTTTGGTGACATTTTAACTGTCATGCCTCAATCTTATGGCATCCTGGGATTTGTAGTTTTGTGACATATTTGGGATTCTTTTCTAGAGAGCGCTAGGGTTATAGAGAAATACACCGGAGAATTGTAATTCCCCAAGCTACAAAACCCAGAAGTTCACAGGACAGAATCATGGCAGTTAAAGTGGTCTTAAACTGCTGTAATTGAGCAGTTTGGATATCCTTTCCTTGATTATCTTCATATTGTATGCCAGATATGAGATTACATTGGAACAGAGTGGTTTCCATCACAGTTTTCTTAAGCAGAACTAAGGTGGTTCCGCCCCATGCTGTTTCTACAGGCTTCCTGGCCAGAAAAAACTATAGTTTTTTTCTGGCTTTCTGTATATTTGCCTACAAAGTAGACCAGTATCCTTTCAAAAGGACTATTTTCACTTGTATATTTGTTATTTACAATCCCTTTCAAATATTGCAAAGAGGAATGTAATGCAACTGTCAAAAAGATAGAAAGTATAAACAAAGATAACCAGTTCTTAATAGTATTTAATCTGAAACTGAGAAGAAACCAAGGTCATGAAAATGCCAGATCAAACATGCAACAACTACTACTTTTGAATAGATTTTTATCATACTATTAAATACATTTGCAGAAGGAAGGAAGAGGAAGGGAAGAAAAAGAAGGAACATTCCTTGAATTGTTTCAGTTCACATTGTGTATCTCACCTAGCCCTGAACATCTTATATGATTTTCTTTTACAGAATATGGCCACTTTCAGTGGAAATGCGTAACGATATATCTGTATCGGAAAAGAAAAATAATCACTGATTTTGCAGATTTGTACAGAAAGCTCCCGCACAAATTCGGTTGCTCTATTATAGCCTCAGATCTGCAGGCTAATCTTTCCTTGAATGTTTTCATGCCTCAAGAGATGCTTCCTTGTGAAGACCCCACACGTGAAAAACAGAACACCACATGAACAACTACAGGATGCCTGCTATAGCTCTTTGACCTTGGCCAGTTTTTAGTGTCTAAGTGCTACAGACAGATTTTTACGACTATCAACCTGTGCTGAAGTTCCTGGATTTACAACATGTATTTAAACTTATTAGCACCAAACTTTCTTGGTTTCTTCAAATGAGTGATATTTTAACTTACTTGTAACTAAAGATGTTAATGGCCAAAGTTTTAGTTCAATTGATTTAAGGGATGAATAGAATAGCTTAACTTGCTTGAGGAGCAGCCTAGATGGTCCCACTGGGATCTGGCAACTGCATGTGTGGTGTGATTCAGTGCAATATAGAGGTTTAAGGGTTGGACTAGACATCTGGGAGACCAAGCTTTGAATCCCCCCTGGGCCTTGAGCGCTCATGGGTAACCTTGGGCAAGATACACCCTCTCAGCCTCAAAAGAAGGCAATGTCAACCCCCTTCTGAACAAATGTTGCCAAGAAAATCTCATGATAGGTTTGCCCTAGTGTCACCATAAGTTGGAAATGACTTGAAGACACATAGTGGCAGCAAAAACAACTGCTCTTGAGGATGGAACTTGGGGTAACATTTTTAGAGATATTCTGGTTGAGCAGACAAGTGCTGGCATTGGTGATGAAAGTGGAGCAAAGCCTTCACCATAGTAAACCGAGACCCCTTTGTTTTAAGTGCTTCTCTGGATCAGTGCCCAGGTACAGCTATTGTAAGTCTTTTTGGGGTTTGGATTTGCACTAATATTTAGTTCTCAGTATTAGAGTGCTACACTTTCCTTCTCCTGTATGTGGAGAATCATGGCTAAAAAGCCTTCTTGTTTTCACATGTTAAAAAGTCAACTCTGGGCTCAAGTAATCCCAGTAAACAATTATTTTACAAAACTGTGCATTTCTAGCACACGTATAATCAGATGCTTAAAATGCCGAAAAGACAAAGACAGAAGCAGACATTAAAATGATCTTAAAGATTTAAAATAAATAAAAACAGTGATTAGGAGGACAGAAACTATTACCGTAAAAGTTTGCATTATTCAGCATTACTAAAAGAAAACATTAATTAACCCACATCTATGTAGGAGGATAGAAAAAAAAGCTTTCCTTAATGTCAGATTTTTAAGCACCATTTTAAAGCTATTCAGGTTCAGATAGTGGGGGGAAAGCAAAGGAGCTAGAGGCTCTCTCCAGTTTATTTGCTGTCGCAGAGAAACTTAATTTTAAGTAACACAGAAAGGAAATTATGAAACTCACAACCACAACAGAGCTATGTGGATAGCTGTGGTTTTTACCTAGAGTATCTTCTAGCTGCTGTTTTCATTTTATAGTCCTCGTATTTTCAGGTATGACACTGAAAGTAGCATCCTCCAAAACATCCCTTTAACTTTCTTGATACTTATTCCAGGATAGACCATGAATGCAGTAGAGATGCTAAACCCCTTTTAATCTCTGCATCGATACCTTTGCATTTGTAGCTGCCCTTTCATAAACTTTGGGGAAGGGTGATAATAAATTAGAAAACATACAGTATTTCTTTAACGGCAAATTTAGTTCCAGTTTAAATGTGTTACTAATTTAAGGAGTCACTAGAGATGTCAAAATCTGTCATTTTTTGTTATTGCTTTTCAGAATCCTTCCAGCATTCTTGTCCTGTTTTGTTGTGTGCTTCCAGAATTCCCACTCCACACTTCCTGCATGGAAACTCATGCATATATTAATACATGTTTTGTCTAATGTACACATTTGTGTATGCATTGTTCCCAGTGCATTCATTTCCTCATCAACTGAAGTGTGCTTCTATGCATTTTTTTCAGATATATGCTGCTTTTGTCACAGACATTTATTCATGTGTTAATAAAGGAAAAGAAAAAAAAGAAAGAAAATCAGTTCTTGATTTCTTCCTAATAACAGGGAACTAAAAGATATAGATACAGTTTTGTTAACAGTCTGTCTTGCAGATCATGACCAGATAAAATTGTAAAAACTATTGGAAACAAACAAAAAATCCTCAGATAATGTGAATTTCTTTCCTGTCTCTGTCAGTAATAATAGTTCTGAAAGATACAGGTTAGCTCTGTGTCTTGGTTCTGACCAGCAGAGCTCTGTGCAGTCACCTCAGCAAGACTAGAGCACTATGCCATGAGGGGCAGGAATCTGGAATAAGGAGACAGCTGAAAGAATTATGCATCCATAGCCAGACAGTGGAGCATTCAGGACCTGGGTGAGCTCCCAAGGAATACAGATGTTCTGCTGGAAGCCAGCATCTATTAGGGTCTTAACACATCTTAATGCAAACTTACTTTTTTTATTTGCAAACCAATGGCTGGATAAAATGTAGTTATGCTTTGAAAGGCACACTTCTACCAAATTTTGCAACAGAATTCTCCAATCAAACAGTGCATTAAACAGGTATGCATTAGAGGAATGAGCATGTAAAAATGTGTGCCTTAGGCAACGTGGCACATGAAAAATTCTCATGTTTAGGAGAAACAGGCACTTGAAATGAAATTCTTAATGTTTGCAATGAACTAAACCAAACAGTGGAGACCTCCTCAACATCAGAATGAACCAAATTTAAGGCTGGAAAAATGAAACACTGAGAGAAGCCAACACTGATGGATTTGTTCATCCCTTCCTCTTAATCTGTAGGATAAACTTGCCAATTGTACGAGTGTTAATCCTTACCTGCAAAGTGATGGGAACTAAAAAAGGGATGAAATGGACTACACATTGGTGGTCAGAAATTGTTTGTATGCTGTTAGTCAGAACCTGAAAAACTGTTAAAAGGTGCAAAACCAGGGAAGCAGGACTGAAGAGAAAAGAGATAGTTCATTGGAGGAGAATGGAGCTATGCTGGGAAACCCAAGGAGGGAACTGGCCATGGGCAAGCAAGGACAAAGGCCCTTTCTGCACGTGGGAAAGGAACTGTGAAAAAATGGGACTCACCGGATTTCTTCAGCGTCCGGGCGAGTCCATTGGCATGAGGAGCAGTGCGAGCTCATTGCTCTGCACTGCTCCGGCATCCAAAATGGCGGCTTCTGGTTGGTGGAGGTTCTCCACCAACCGGTGTAGCTCGCCAGCCTAAAGCCCGCCCCTGGCAGATCTGCAGGCAGGCAGGCACTAGTGCGCGCCTGTAAATCTGCACCGGAGTGCGGTGACAGAGCGACATGGAGTTGCGCGCTCCGTGCTTTTTAAAAACCTCTTAAAAGAGGTTTTTAAAAAGCATGCTGCACGGCCAGCTCTGATCGCTCCGAACTGGACCGAGGTGCGGAATTGCACAAAGTAGTCCACCCCAGTCCACTCCACAGTACAGAAGACCTCCGTTGGAGGTCGCTCTGCACCGTTTTAATAGCCCAGTGCGGAAAGGGCCAAAGTATCAAGGCAACAAAGGAAGGAAGGGGCAACCACCATTTTTACCCCCCAAAAAGGATTGAGTTTAATCCTGGACATACATTAATTTAGGAGACACTTGTATGTATGTATTTGGTAACTTTCCTGGTAGTGGGAACAGCAGGGTGAAGAACAAACAGAGGTTTCTCAGGAGCAGTTTCTTCAAACTGCTGATGTTGACTAGGATGGTGCAATTTAATGGACTGTGGTAATAAATGTACCTGACATTGTGATAGTGAATCAGTATCTCTCTCTAAATATGTTTTGTATATCAGGGTGTGTGCTTTGATCTAGAAGTGATTAGAAGTGCATACTTAGTTGATTGCTGGCAGACTGTGAACTGCAGCTACAAACAGGAGACAGCTACTTCTCTGTCAACATGCTTGTGGAAGCCCACAGATTGGAGTTCACTAGAAAATTGGTTGCTCTGGCTATCTTAGAATGAAGTTGACACGGACTGGGTACTTGCCAGAAGTCAATGTGGTCTTCGAGTCATCTAGAATACGTGCTATATTACATGACGATGGTATATACCACTGCTCAGTCAGTTTGTGTCTGTGGTACAGGTAAAGAGGCAAAGTTTCATGGGAGTCTTTAGGATGAATGAGTGCCGTGTGGTTCCAATCAAGATATAGTAAATCCATTCAGAGGTTATCTAGGTGGATTAAATAAACATGTGAAGAAAGCAAGCATACTAGCTGTATTAATAGCATGAGAAGGAGACTCTTTAATCATGGAGATGATTTATAGGGTGATTTCATATTGCCAGACTATCACTCTCCATGTGACAATGAAGACAATAGAGCTGGCAATGAGTGGGGCCAACACACTCCCTATTCTCTATGCTGGGGCACCCTAAACTATTTCAGGCCAAAGTAAGGCCTTTTTTTAAACAAAAGTTGACCAGCTTTTTTTTTTTAAATTTTCAGTTTCAAGAGGGCTTCTCCTGAACTTAAAATAGTTCATTCCAAATTGTGAAAATTGTATTTTGTTTTTTTTTTCTGAAGGTGAGGGGCTCAAGAAGGCCCGAGGGGGTACGTGCAGCCTTCCAGCTTGCAGTCTCTCCATCTCTGGCCCAGATGTTTTGGATATAGCTGTTCTCGTTTTTTGCCATTGACTAATCTGGCTAAAGCTTCTGGGAGTTGAAGACCAAAACAACAGGAGGACCAAAGGTTCCTCATCTCTCTCCTAAAGCCATTGTGATTTGAAAGCCCTGCCTGTGCTTGTGGGATGTCAGGTGCTAAAGAAAAGGATGGGATGCCTGGAGAACATTTCTAATTAAGTAATATTATATCATGGTGGGTAATTTCTTCAGCCTCCCGACCAGTTATTGTCTTCTGCCCTAAAGCATGAGAGAACTGAACACACCCTGTTGAGCTAGTCCTTGGCTTCTTATGACTGCTCAGGCTTTCATCTGTTGCCACACCTCTCTCTATTTTTAGGGTTGTTGTTTTTTAAGGTACTTCTCTATTGCACTACTTTGCAATCCCCTCTTCAAATAATATTTACCTGAACAGGATGAAAATTCCTGTCCTTCCCTATTAGAAAGCAAACTTGAATGCTGATGATCAGACCTCTTGGTTCAAGTTTGGCTTAGCTGATTGATTGATGCAATATCTTTGTATCGTAATCTGCAACCACAAAACGGTTTTAACATCAACCTAGCAATTAAAGCCATTAATCTTGGGGAAGGTGAATTTGGTCATAGTGATCTGTTCTTCATTTAACTCACAAACTACTGTGATGAGCCGTATGCGAGGCTGCCTTTGAAAACATTCAGAAAGTACAAGTAGTGAAAAATACTGGCTACTTTAGAGATCACACATCACTAGTCCCAGACTAACTGCACTGGCTTCTAGTATGATTTTGGCTTCTGTATTCAAGATACAGGTATACCTCAGTGAACAAAGTAGATGTGTTCCTGGGCATTACTATTTTAACAAAAATCAGAAAGCTAAAGGCAGAAATAACCTGGGAAGAATAGGGATAGATTCCTACACCACAGAAAACAAGAGCAGCTTGAACATGTTTCAGCAGACTTTTTATTCAAAACTAAAGTTATGCACATATGAAATGAAACCACCAGGTCAGGTAAGCATTTCATGGATAGACACAAACATTGGGAATCTTCTAGAGACCAAGGCTTCTTCCAAAATGCATCTAGGAATGATTTGCTTTTTTCTTTTTAATTTTTATTAAAAATACAAATATTCAATCAACAAACAATGCAAAACAATATAAAATAAATCTTCACATTCAGAACAGTCACTTCTGTTGTAAATTGAACAAAGTTTTAAGTGTTTTATGATTTTATATCCTTTTAATGTTTTTAACTGTTTTAAATGTTTTTAATGTGTATTTATTCTTGGAAGCCGCCTTGGGTCCCAATTCCAGGAGAAAGGCGGCCTACCAATATAATAAATAAATAGATAATTCTTTACACTCATGTATCCGAATTATATACTTCCTCCTGATTTGGGATGGTAGTACCTTAGTTATACAGCATATTATCTAAACCATCTTACTAGCCCTATAAGTATACAGAATCTACATAATTTGTCTATCTGTTAGATGTAGTAAAACGATTATATAAAGTTTTCTTTTTAATTTCACCACCCTCCACTTTTCTACTAATCTCTATTTTGGTGGCCAAATGCCCTCTTCTGAATAAATCGTACCAAGAAAATCCTAGGATAAGGGTTGCTGTCAGTTGATGTCAACTTGAAGGCATGAAACAAACAAACATTAAGAGGTGAGACTGTGGCCCTTTCTGCACGAGGAAGTTAAAACGGGCCCAGGCGTCCTGTCACGGAGGTCGTCCGCACTTTGGATTAGAATAGGTTCGGACTATTTACCTTAGTTCCGCACCTTAGTCCGATCCAAAACTCCTCCAAGTGGTCCTCCAGCGCACTAAGTGAAGGCCGGAAAAATCCAGTCTTTCAATCTTCTGGAGCATGCCATTGCATTCCTGCTCACTTGTGCACATGCACACCAATGCGAGCCTGCGAT
Source organism: Iguana delicatissima (assembly GCA_948472985.1). Lineage (NCBI taxonomy): Eukaryota > Metazoa > Chordata > Lepidosauria > Squamata > Iguanidae > Iguana > Iguana delicatissima. The sequence goes on along the minus strand of CAOKZL010001126.1, from coordinate 300,820 downwards.
CAGCGGAGGGCAGGCTGTGGGCATGGTCAGCGTCAGCGGTTGATCCAGGCCCAAGAAGAACAGGAAGCCACCATTTTCAGTCTGAGCAGTGCGGATCTACAGACCTGGCACTGCTCCGATTCGCCCTGGACCAAACGGAGGAGCCCTGCAGAAGGGCTTAAGGCAGAGTCCGCGTTGCTTTGAAGAGAGAAGAACCGGTAGGTAACGGCACGGAGCGATTCACCCGCCTTGTGCAGAAAGGGCCTGTGATATTGAAAAGCATTTCATCATGAACTGACCATGCATATGTGAACGATTACCTCCATGCAGAGTGAGGATTTCCATGTTTGAATGTCCTCCCTCCCCCCAAAAAAACCCCCACCACACATAGAAAACTATAATTCTCTGGTTATTGCTACAACATAACACTAGTATTCTGAGGCAATGCCTAGCGTCCACGGATCCTGGAAGAGCTATTGGTCTTGATGAAATCTTCCTATTTTCATTATTCTTCCTTTCCTTTCCGTTCTTTAAGACAGTTGCATCTGTAATCATCTTAATCCCTTCCCCCCACCCCCATGGATGCCCTTGAACCCTGTGGTGTGGAAAATAAAAAGGTAACAGTGGCTACTATATCCTTTTCTCATCTAGCACCTCTTTTGAGGACCAAATAGACTGCTACCTCTGTTCTGCTTCACTGTCTACTCCCTGGCTGTGTATTAACCTTGCTGGGTGGGAGAAGCGCTAGAGGGTAATGATCAGGACTCAGCATGGCACTTAGGAACACTTTACGTTTGTAACAACCTTACTACAGACTCCTCACTGCTTTGGTTGTACGGCGTTCCTGTTGAAGAAACCAGCCAGTGCCAAACATTTCTGTTCACGCAAAAGAGAGTAGTGAGGCTGCTCACTAGAACTGGTGCTGCATCTAACACAGAACCTCATCCCGAGTTTCCTTTGGGTTCCCAGATTACATGGCACGGCTCTGAATCACATGTCCTTGGCCACCTTCTCAATTTCTCAGGACAAGAGGGAAGAATCCCAAGGTGAGAGTGTTGCCTTGAAGAGTGTGTGTGTGTTTTCCTCATTTATTATGCATGGCATTTTTAAAACTACTCTGTTTCCTCACTAAACTGTTATAGTGCTATTATTCCACTTTCAACATCCTATGGAATCCTGGGGTTTGCAGTTTAGGGTATCATACTTGATGAGATTGAGGTCCTGCATCAAGTTCTGAATATGCAGAAAATATTTGGAAAAAAATTGTCAAAAGCATGTTTTACGAGCCTTGAGAAACCCTGAGGAAAAGAATCCTAGACTGACAAGAATGTTTGCAGTTATGGCTTATCCTGAGTAAAATTCACAAGTTACTGTTTTGTGCATATAATAGCACTTTAAGAATGGAAAATAATATTTCAAAACAGAAATATTAAAATAAAAATTAAATTGTTTCTGCACCAAAAAAGCTGTAATTGGGGATTTATGCAGCATAAAATTTGCACATGGTTGATCTGCACAGGCAACAGCATTTTCTGTGCAGAAAACAGCATTTTTTGTGCAGGAATTAATATTTCTGTGTTGAATTATTCTTTTGCACACAGAAAATGCTGTTTTCTCCACAGAAAATATTGGTTGGAGAACAAAACAACCATGTAGCAATTTTGCACAGAATAAGTCTTGAATTGTGAATGGCTTCAGAAAGCTACATTATTTTTGAAGACTTTCTTGCATCAGGAAGAAAATTGTCAAAATTACTTGTTGCTACCTTTGAGAAGAAATTTAGTGAAGAATTACATCCCTACTCTATGATATCACCTGTATCTCAGAGTTTGGCCCTGAAATCCTACCGGCAGGGATGGTACTAACTATCTGCAACTGCACTGTTTTTTCCCAGTCCAATTGAAAGAGTAGGATGCTAAATACCTAAATGGCTTAATGCCAATCACCTGAAGGTGCACCTGCTTCCACATGTTCCTGTTGGTTAGTAAGGTCATCTTCAGGGAGCCTTTCTAGGTGCTGCGGTCAACAGTGGTGCAATGGATAGCTACTAGAGCAGTGGTTCTCAACCTGTGGGTCCCCAGATGTTCGTGGACTTCAGCTCCCAGAAGCCCCAGCCACTATGGTCAATGCTCAGGGCTTCTGGGAGCTGAAGTCCATGAACATCTGAGGACCCACAGGTTGAGAACCACTGTACTAGAGAAACAACCTTCTCAGCAGCAAGAAAGATCTGCCTGGGATCCTTATTAGCAGCATTTAGACCCCAAACTAAGGGCCTTTCAGCACAGCACTGATACAGTGCTATTATTCCACTTTCAACATCCTACAGCAGTGGTTCTCAACTTGTGGGTCCCCAGATGTTCGTGGACTTCAGCTCCCAGAAGCCCTGAGCATTGACCATAGTGGCTGGGGCTTCTGGGAGCTGAAGTCCACGAACATCTGGGGACCCACAGGTTGAGAACCACTGTCCTACAGAATCTTGAGGTTTGCAGTTTCGGGAGGGGCATTTAGAATTCTTGGCCAGAGAGCTCTTTGGCCTCAGTAAACTACAAACTCCGGAATTCCACAGGATGTTGAAAGTGGAATAATAGTACTATAACAGTGTAGTGCAGAAATGGCCTAACATACTGTGCAGTGACATGGAAGAGGTGCTTCCAGTTGTAGAATACCTTCCCTAGGAAGACTTCTTGCTGATATCAAGCTAAAACATGGCTTTTTATCAAAACCCTCGAAGTGTAATGATTTTCCCTGAATCTGCCAAGTTTTAAACTAATTTGATATGTTCCAGTTCTTGAATAGTTTATTTTTTTAAAAATTGCTGATTTATAGGACTATCACCACTACACCGTTATAGTGCTCTATCTCACATTCCATGGAACCCTGGGGTTTGTAGTTTAGTAAGGCAGAAGAGCTCTCTGGCAGAGAATTCTAAATGCTCCTCCCCGAACTTCAGATCTCAGGATTCCATACAATTATTCCATGGCAGTTAAAGTGGAATATAACACTACAACAAAGTCATGTGATAGGGCCTTTAGATTTCTCTTTGTTTTAAATTTAAGTTGTTCTATGCATCTTTAATTTTACTTATACATCACTCTGAGATCCTATGATATACAGTGGGATGCAAATAGTTTAATAAATCTGTAAATAAACTGGGATGGGATATATTAATTTTAATTAATGATCAGTCACTATTAATTTAGCTAATGTATGTATTTAATAAAAATACAGTTATTCATAAAAATGTCATCATACTTCACACAATAAAAGAATGAATACAATGTACAATCAAACAAGAAATCACATCTGTAAAGCAAACTTAATGAACAGCAGCAGAAGTAGAACAATTAAGAAAACAAGATTCACCCAGGCCTTGGAAAGAGTTTGCTGGATTTTGACAGAACTGGGATGATCTTTATGTATTTATTGGTTTATTGATTTTGGCCAAGATTCTAGTTCATCTACTTAATTAACAAAGTTAACAAAGTTAACTAATTAGCATCTCCTGACTCACTGGCCATTTCCGCACTAGCCTGTTATAGCACGATGATTCCACTTTTAACATCCTCTGGAATCCTAGGGTTTGCCAGCCCCTCCCGAAACTGCAAACCGCAGGATTCCAGAGGATGTTGAAAGGGGAATCATTGCGCTATAACAGGCTAGTGCGGAAATGGCCACTCATCGATCCTGACTCAACTGGGCAGCAGCTACTGTGAGCAATGGGGATCTGTTCTCCAATTAATCAGGGTGCAACAGACTCACGTTTCCATGCGTATCTGGCCAGCAATTTCAGGTGTGATAGTCAGAAGCTGGATCCCAGTCACAATTACTCCTTGCACCAGAGACTGCTGGAAGGATGGGATTGAAATATCAGTTTGCTGCACCCCAATCAGGGGAACAGACCCCAGTCACCCACAACGGCTAGTGGCCAGCAAGTCAAGAGTAGAGGACTTTACAATCCCAGTGCATTCCCTATACTATTAAATATGTAGGGATTGTGAATATGAATAAATCACAAAAGTGTAAGCCTGGGTTATGCATTCAAAACTGTGACTGTGAATTCCAGCCTCTTTGTTTTAAGTACCTACAAACCATTCTAGAAGCAGCTGATAAAAGGGAAGTATATAACTATTACATCAAAGAGATATAGCATAACTTTATGTTCATGGAGTTCTGTCTCAGTTGAGCTATGGCACTTTGTTACATTGACCAACCAGATATGCACTGTGCATTAATGTGCATTGTGCAAGGCACAACCATGTACAACCATTGTGCTATGTGCAATGAGGCAAAATGTCACCACATGTGTAACTGCACTTTTGTAACTTTCAGCTGACCATGGCCATTATGCAGCAGTTAAAAACGTCCATGTGTTTGTATCCACCTGTTTCTCCATCTGTTTGCGTGTGTGTAAAGCACCAACAGAATGCCGGCCTACAATGTATTGTGTTGTGTGGTTGCCTTTAAAAATAGTCCTGGAGATTTCTGGGTGCTGTAGTAATAATAATAAAAAAAGAATATTTTTTTTCTCACCGCGCTTTGTCCTTATCTGTTACCTGCTATCTCTGAAGGAATATAGGGCTGCCTGGGTAAAAACTGGAAAGGGGTGTTGTACTTGCAATGGTTATATAGAGGAGGAGATTTCAACAGGTGTTGCTTCTTACCTGGTTGAGTAACAAGCAACACCTAATGAAATTTGGCTTCTACCCAATCATTAAAGATACAAGAACCCTTTCCAGTTTTCAATGCAGCAGCCCTAATTTAAAGACATAACCTATGCAGCATGTGATATGTTATCAATGAAACCTTCATAGGCTTTGTTGTTGGTCCACCAGTTCCCATTTCTAGGCAGATCAGCTAGTTCAGACTGAACCTTCATTTGGTTAAATTTTAATAAATGTGCTGAGGTTTTGGTATGACTGATTTTTGAAAATAAAAATGATTTCTATATCTGTTTATTGCAGTCACTGAACTGTTGCTATCCTGTATATTGCATCATTTGGAATGTTGATTCCAAAATGCTTCCTTTAACAGAAAGTTATTATGATGACTTGTTGTTTCAGACTTTCTGCTATTAAGAGCTTTCTGTGGAAGGCCCATCTATAAGATAAATAAAATTATTGTGACTAGGCTGACTTCTGAAGAATAGTATTACATAGTGGTTAGATGGCTGAGATTCAAATCTCCATTCAGAGCAGCTCTCTGTAGGCTCCATCAACTGTGAACACTAGATTGGGGCCAGACCAAGAATGTGGGGTCTCTTTCAGTCTCAGGGTCAAATTCAATTTCAGAGAATCTGTTTATTGAATTGAATTGAGAAGCTCAGTGTGTGTGTATTTATGTATGTATGTGTTGTGTTGCATTCTGCTGGCGGCTGGGACCAAAGGAAAATTCATGGGACCCAAAATACCAGCATATTGTATCCTAAAGCTCTATTAATGTAAGCCTTAGGAGATGTATTACAACTTTTGGAATGGAGAAAAAGCTCATACTTACAAATCCTCAGAAACCACCAAACAGTGGAGTCATCTGGGGTAGTGTGGCCATCAGAGAAACCACAGAGGGCTGGACTGGGATCCCAGAAGGGCTTGATTTGGCCTGAAGTTCTTCACACCTGTTGATTTATCTTGACCAATCTACTAGTAACACTGACACGTAATAGCTTGCTAAGGTACTTTCCCAGGTAGGCAACATGAAATCCTTTCATAAGCAGAGATGCTACAGGTGAGACCAGAAACTTTTCTGCCTGCCAAATTATGTCTTCTGACACTGAGCTATGGTCCTTCCACTTACACAACCAATGTTCCCCAAACTTTTCTACAGAGCCACATAATGCAATCCAACCCAAAGGAAATGGAGCTACCAATACACTTCTCCCTATTTTGGCAGCTATACACTCTCTGAAGCCATCAGGTTCTTGAAATGATCTCTGTTTTGTTCAGCTAATTTACAATACAGTGGTTCCTCCATATTTGTGAGGGTTCGGGGCAAAGGACCCTCAAGAAAGTGGGAGAACCATAGATCCCCCCCCCAGATTTCCTTCCCATTCCCTTCTGGAGCTTTCCCCCTTCTATTCCTTTCCCTTTGGCCCCAGTGTTGGGCAGGGAAGAGAACTTAAAAGGCTTACTGGTACTTTCACCTCAGACAGAGAAGAGGGGAGTTCTAATTACTTCTGGTGGCCATCTTGAGAAAGAAGCACCTGACCAATACACAGCGGAATGCGCAGGCACATGGCAGAAAGGCCAGGGCTTTAGCAATGGGAGAGGGCTTTGCTCATCTAAGCGGAAATTTTTTTTTTTAAACACAAGCCTCATGGACCTGTGGTGAGGAATGCAAGGGATAGGAGGAAGCAAGCACATGACTCACTAATAATCAAATTCACGAAGGTTAAACCTGCAAATGTGGAGGGAGGACTGTACTAGTCTTGGACCACAAGCTGAAATTATCTCTGGGGAAACACATCTTCCCAACTATGAAACATCTTAAATGTTGGGTTATTTCTGACCAACGTTCAAAATGCTGGTGTTCAAGGGGGCAGCCAAAGATGCCTTTCTGCCTGAGGCAAAATACAAAATGGTGGCCCCATCCCCATTCTATGCAGTTGAATCCAATTGGCCTGGGGGCATTTTCCTTCACTGCTCCTGAGAGTAGGAACTAGTTTAGGGGAGGCAAAGGGGAAGGCTGACTTGCTCTCCAAGGCCTGTCTTCCAGCTCTTCACAGCCATTCCCAACCTCTCAGCATCTCTTACCTGAGACACTTGGTTTCTCTGTCCCACTGAAGGACAAGCTCTGCTAGTACTTAAATTGAAAAGATCTAAAGTCCATGGGATGTCGATACATTCTCTCACGTGTCCCTGCCTTTACTAAAAAGACTATTTAAGGGTCTCTCTTTCTAGGTCTTTCCCCACATCTACCAGGATAGAAAGTTTTTGCTTTGCTGTGACTCTCTAGTTCTGGAGTTTTCTCCAAAAGACTGAAGTATGTGGTTTGCCTGATACCTTTGAGCAAGATCAGATGGGCTGTAAGCATGGCTGCCAGACTGAAAACTGGAGAAGGCTCGGGTCCTGTTGCCAGTTGTTGAGATGAGTAAATTTCAACAGGTATGGCTTATTATCTGGTGATGTGAGAGGCAGTGTGGTGTAGTGGTTTGAGCATGTGACTGCAACTCTGGAGGCCAAGATTTGAATCCTGACTCAGCCATGGAAACCCAGTGGATGACCTTGGCCAAGTCGCATTCTCTCAGCCTCAGAGGAGGGCCAAGCAAACCCATACTGAACAAATCTAGTATAGGTTTATCTTAGGTTCTTCGTAAGTTGGCAACAACTCAAAGGCATGGAGCATACACACAACACACAGTGTGACAAGCAATAGCTACTGAAATCCTCTCTTCTATACAACTGTTAAAGTTACATGAGCCCTATTCAGTTTTCAGTCTAGCAACGCTATCTAAGAATCTTTGCGGATGGGAAGCCATACAAATCCAACAGATAAATAACTGGTTTTATACACAGATGCACAACCAGGGACACAAAAAGGCATTTTCTGTGTGCTCGCTTAACAGGGAGATAACAAATTTTGGCAACTGAGGGCTCAGTTTGGAGGACCAGAACTGTCAAAAATAGATTGAAATGTCCAAATTAAGCTAAAGTTGCTCCTTCTATGGTCCTCTTGAAATAGGTTTCCAGAAAGCCTGAAACATTACACATATTCTTTGTGCCAAGAAAACAAAATGAATAAAATCGTTTTAGCGTATTAATGTTTAGGTTTTATTTTCATTTTTTTTACATATAAAAATGAAAGGAAAAGGAAGGGGGCTTCCCCACTGGGAGACATTTGATGAACAAAATTAAATATTATAAAACCATATTATTAAATTCTGTCAAAAAGGTATTAATCTTGTTACACTGGCACAGAAGCCTTGGGTTTTCTATAATTATAGTTTGCTGTAAACTTAACCTTTTACAGTGTTTTCTGCTAAAAATAACAGGGAAAGGGGCAGCTTGAGTTCTCTGGAAAGACGGAGGCGAAGAGTTAAAAGAAAGAACCAGCAGTAAACTCTTAATATAACATCCAGTTATTCATTAATTTATTAAGTGTTGACAATACGCTGGCTGTTTCATAAGGCTTAACATGAAAACAAGCCTGTGTCTAATTAGCATTAATGATGGAAGAGAAGACATGCTCATGATTCTTGGAGCAGGTAACTTGGAGTTAAGATCCAACCCCTCTTCTAGGTAAGTGGCACCACCTTCATATAGTTCAGCTGAACAATGTATACCATCCATCATTATGTGGGTGTTATGATTTGGCTAATGGCTAGAAAAGTGGTGGCAGGTTTAGAACTGCTATGGAATTTTGACAGAAGTGGAGGCAAATGGAAGAACGTCATAGAAATGCTGATAGAATTTCTGTACTGGTCTTTTCCAGGTGTGAATGTGACCCATCTCTCCAAGACAGTTTGTATGTTGCTCAGGAGCAAGAGTTAAAGCTTTGTCTGGATGGAACCTCATTTAGCAAGGATGTGTCTCTGCATGATGTTGTATCAAGTTTGCATGCTCTCTCTTCCCTGTGTACCATGCTGCACATAGGAAAGATATGGACAAATCTAGACAAGGCCTCTTTCATTCTTATGTCAGTGTCAATATCCACTAAAGGTTCTTTCAATTACACAATTATAGCACTGCAATTCCGCTTTAACTGCCATGATTTCATCCCATGGAATCCTTGGATTTGCAGTTTAGGGAAAGGCATTCAGAAGTCTCAGCCAGGGAGCTCTAGTCTTCACCGAACTCCAGACTCCAGGATCCTGTAGAATGCAGCAAGGGCAGTTAAAGTGAAATCATAGTAGTATAACTGTTCAGTATATTCAGAGGATACCAAATGTAACAGGGTAATATGAAACTGCTCCTACACTGGCTGGAGGATTCAGGGAGTTATAACTGAATTTTTTCTTCTAATCTCTGCAACCATGTGATGTCTCTGTGTTGTCTCTTGCCCTACCCTTGCCTCATGTTATTGGCTGTTTGCTTCAGGAGGGTTGCAATGAGATCATTTCACATGTTGCATTTATCTGGATGTTCATGGGGAAATCAGGGTAAGAGACATGGTAAGATGGCAGATCTTTTTTGAACACTGGCAGGACTTACAAATAACACGCATAAGACATGATAATCAGAGAAATAAAGAGTAACAGATATTGTAATGTTGCTTCATCTACTAATATATAAAAGTCAAAGTTTGTGTCAGGTGAGAAGACTTCATATGATTGGCTGTGTCAGGTGAAGACCTCATATGATTGGCTACCTCAGAAGATTCTATGAAATCCTGGGGTTTGCAGTTTAGGGAGGGGCCTTTAGAATTCTCAGTCAGAGAGCTCTTGGGCCTGTCTTGAATAGGCTGGTTGCTATGGAGACAAGGCCTAGTAGCAAGGAGGAGGGCAGTGCATTTCTTCAGGAATCCAACCTCGGCATGTTAATAGCAATAGCATGTGTATTTCTATACCCCTGATCAGCTAAGTGCTCTCTAAGCAGTTTACAATGTGTTAGCTAATTGCCCCCAACAAGCTGGGTACTCATTTTACCGACCTACAGAAGGATGGAAGGCTGAGTCAACCTGGATCCCGGAAGGATCGAACTCACAACCTTGTGGTTGCAGTATCAGCATTTAACCACTGCGCCACCGGGGCTCCTTAATAATTCTGAATACAGATTGGATTGAGGGATATGGGGAAAAGTTACAGGTACTGGACAACACAGTTTGGGGAACTAGAAACACAGGATCTCAAATCTTTCTAACAAGTGTTACCTATGAGAAGATAAAATCACAGACAACACCAAGTATATATGCTAGTAATTAATATTCTCTGGGTTTCAGTCAGAACTTTAAAGGAACTGTTGAAGGTGCTGAAAGCTATCTCAAATTAAGTTCAGTTTTCTTCTGGGCATTGTTGGTGACAGTACATTGCAAGATCACTTAGCGGCTACTCTAGGTCCAGGGACAGGTGCCCTAAAAAGGAACCCTTGAACTTAAGAATAAGAGTTGAGTTATATGCCTTCAAATAGACCATTATGATGACCATGCCCTAGGATTTTCATGCCAAGATTTATTCAGGCAAGGTTTGTCACTGCCTTCCGCTGAGGCTGAGAGACTGTGACTTGCCCAAGGTCACGCAATGAGTTTCCATAGTTGAACGGGCTTTCAAACCCTGGTCCCTTGGAGTACTAGTCCAACTCTGAAAGCACTACTCCACATTGGCTCACAGAAATAATGACACCTCACAAAATCTAACATGACCTGGGTGCCTCGTATCCAAAGCAGGAAGTAAGCTTGCATACCAAACTGTCTTCAAGCAGAACCTATCACAGTCAATGTTTTCTTCTAGGAATTTTGCTGTCTACTCCAAGTCCCCAGGCGTCTGGTTCAGATGTGCCCTCCCTCCCCTACCGCATTTGAACCTGGACACCTTACACAGCCCTGTAGTTGTCCAAGGGGGCAATGCCAGCCCTGTAAGGTCATGAGGACTAGCCATGATACCTCCTTGACATTTTGAGCTTGCAGACGTCAAAAACAAAAACAGCATGTAGTCCAAGGAAATAAACAGTTCATAATTGCTAATGTTTCCTTTTTGATGAGTAAAAAGCATAAGCACATTAAATGATATATTTTAGAGATTTCGTTTTTAGTTTAAATACAGCTGCAGTAATTCTTATGAACTGCACAGCTGTTCGGCATGCTGGCAGCTGTCCATGTCTTATGTGTCCTATCATGCATTTTCTACTATTGTCTTTCTGACACATAAAGAATGTATCTTTAACTCTTGGGGGGATGAAGAGAGTCAATTAATTTGTTTTCTCCAGGTAGCCTTTGCCGCAGAGTGCAAAACATCTGCGGTTCTATGGCTCTGCACCCATCAAGAACTAGTCGGGATTGTTTGTGGAAAAGGATATTTAGCATTCCCCATTTCTCCTTGCAGCTGATGAGCAGATCAGCAAATGGCATTGATTTCATTGATCCAGTTCAGGCATAAACTGAGTAAGATTTTTTTTTCTGTTGGAAGAGCCAGCACAGCCCTGTTCTACCATGCTTTTGTCTACCGTGCACTCAACAGAGGCTGTGTGATGGAGGCAGACATGCACAAAGCTAGGGGTTGCATTGTTCTTCTCCTCTTCCAAGAATGTGTATATGTGAGATTGGAGGTGATTGCACAAATCAGGTTTGTGTATGTGTGCACTTCCATTTGGAACACCTATATGACATATTACATTAACTGTATATGGGCTTTCCTCTCCTCACCACTGGCACTGGAGCACATGTGTCAAACACAAGGCCCGTGGGCCGAATCTGGCCCACCAGACTATTTCTTGTGGCCTTCACACCTCTCCTGCAGCTGTGGCACTCCTCCCACCTGGTGAGCCAGATCCCCACATTGCAGGCCCCCAGCTGCCAGTATTCTGAAGAGGGGCCTAGCAGCCAGCACTCGTGATCTACTTCTACTTCTGACTGCTCCTCTGTCCAAGTCTTGTCATCAGAGGGTTGCTGCAGGTTACCTTGGCAATGCTCAGCACAGTTTGTGAGAGTTAGACAGAAAAGCAGTCAGAAGTAGAAGTAGATCACGAGTGCTGGCTGCTGGGCCCCTCTTCAGAATACTGGCAATGGGAGCCTGCAATGTGGGGATTGGGCTTACCAGGTACAGAGAGGGTCAGGGGGGCAGAAAGAACCACAGAAGAGGGAGGAGCAGAAGGAAGCACAGAGCCAATTATTTAATATGACAAAAGAGTAGATACATTTGTATAGTCTTACAGATACGACCAGCCCTTTGAGGGCAACCATAATGCTGCTGCAGCCCAAGATGAGACTGAGTTTGACACGCCTGCACTGGAGCATCCCCATCAGGAATTCAGGGGTGATCAAACTGCAGCCCTTTAGTTGTTGGTGGACCACAACTCCCAGAATTCCTTGCCATTGGCTATGCTGGCTAGGGCTGATGGGAGCTACAGTCTAGCAATACAGGGAGGGCCACATTTTGCCCACCCATGCTATCAAGTGTATGAAATATATTGTACAATACTTTATTTCAAGCTAGGCAATGCAGTCAGGGAAACAGCAAAGCAGACCAAGAGCATCTGAAGGACATATAAATGTTCTTGTACTAATACATGTCAGCGTTTGAGGGCAAAGATTTGTCACTTGACATAGGCAAATTCAGATTTTTTTTTTTTAAATAATGGCTGAGACCCTGCATCAGAGATGTAGCAACGGTATAGTAGCTCCTCTCCAATCCTTGAACCTGTCAGCCATACCAAGTAATGGGGCTCTGTGTTGCTGGTGAGTGGGACACCGCAGGATGATGTGGCCAGCCCCTCCTGCCAGTGAATGATGGTATAACAAAGAGTTGTGACCGGACCTTGAAGGGATCCCTGTTTCTGCTCCTGGTGCCATCACAAACTGGTAGGAGGGGGCTGGTCAGATCATTTTGCGATATTCTGCTCATTAGCACTGCAGAACTCCATTGCTGGGGTGGCTGACTGGCTAGTAAGGAGAGTTTTGGGGATTTACAATGTACCACAATTGTAAATGTGACTAGGAAACAGCGACATGGTCTTAGCAGCATCATAACTGGACAGTAGGATGCCAGCCAAGTTTTAATATTTTAGGTAAACAAAAATAATGATACAGAATAACAAACAAAAAAACACCATTAGCTGACAAAAGGTTACGTTATGTTCCAAAGGGTGTGATATTGACTGGCTCTCAGAGCCTGTTCCACTACAAAAGAACATTTATTGTCTCTGTGTATTTTCATCCCTTAGCTATAACTGCTCTCACCCTTGATAAGAATAGGGATACAAGATCTTTATGATGCAGAGTTGCATTATGATTTCTATAGCAGATAATAATAACAGTCTCTTAATACATTGGGAGCAATTCTATTTATTCAATTTAATACACTTTCCGAGAAGTCTCTTATTTTGGGACAAGGTAGCCATATATGAGTCAGAGTTCCTCTGTATCTGCAAGAAGAAGATGATAAATTTTTATTAGCTGATGACAGCTGAGGAGTCGAATGCCATCTATATACGGTTTTATATATGGTTTCTTCCAAATGGCTTTAGAAGAGTTGAAACGGTTTTAAAAGAGGAGCAAGACCCAACACTGTTCCAATCTTTATCTGAAATAGAAGTGTCTAGATCTATTTCAGAGCCAACATGGTGTAGCAGTTTGAATGTCGAATTACAAACTTGGAGACCAGGGCTCAATTCCCCACTTGGCCACAGAAACCCATTGGGAGGCCTTGGGTGCATCACACACTCTCTGTCCCAGAAAATCCCATGATGACTTGAAGGCAAACAACAACAGAAGATCTATTTCCTAAGCAGATTGAGAAGAAATCGAAGAAAAAAGATTCAACAGCTATTTGTTTAATTTCTATCCTGCCTTTCTAACTCAAAGCCACAATAGTTCACAATGTGATTGAAAAAAAGATGCAACTTAAAAACGCAACAAATTTTAGTGTTAAAATGCAGTCAGACAGATTGTATCACATCAAAACAGCAACAGCTAGTTCTGCATGCATGGAATTGGGCATCCTTTTTTTTCCCTCAGTGGAAACTCTTTTGATGATGATGCTTTTATTAAGAACCATTTGAACCTGAAGACCACTACAATACAAAAATGAAAGCTTACCTATGCATAGATGGGTTTGGAGAATATTAAGGCTAGTCAGATGGAGTACAAAATGTTGCTGTCACCCTGCTTTCTTACCAACTGATTTGGGAAATCACAGACTCTGTATTGTTAGGATCAATAATAATAAAAGCATAATTGCTCCTATCTGTGGACAACTATTTTTGATCTATGCAGGCTAGTATATAGTTGTTTTTATCTCTTTTGCTGATAGACATTGGCCAGAATTGTTCATGCACTACTTAGTTACAGAACTAAGTTACTTATTTGCATAATTAAGCAGAATCTCCCAGCCCAGCTTTTCCAGTCCTGACTTCTCAGACAGTGGTCACTTGAGAGATGGGGGTCTGTTCTTTTGGTCAGCGTTCAGAAAACTGATCTTTCTTCTACTCTTCCACCAGCAATCTCTGGTGCAAGGAGGAATTGTTAGAGACTCTGCTTCTGACCGTCACACCAGAAATCCCTCTCAAGAGGTGGGTGGAAACATCAATCTGCTGCTTACTGATCAACAGAAGAACAGACTACAATCGCTTGCAGCAGCTGCTGCTTGTTAAGTTGGGACTGGGGGACTTTTATGATTCTTACATATTCCCTACAATATTGAATACATAGAGACAGTGACTAGGAATCAGTTATAGACATGTTAATTCTAGGGCAGTTTCTGCACTAGACTGTTATAGCCACATGGCCCCTCCTGAAACTGCAAACCCCAGGATTCCATAGGATGTTGCAAGTGGAATAATAGCACTATAACAATCTAGTGCGGAAATGGCTCAGGTTATGTATTTGTAACTGCAATTGTGAATTTCAGCCATTATTTAAACAACTATTTCATACTGGATATCACACACTGTTTCTCAAACTTTCTTTGTTTTCATGATTTAGCAATAGAAGAAACCAATGATTGTGTTTCACTTTTCCTGCTATGCCTTTTCTAATATTAATCTATCACTTTCCATCATTCAGTTTCATGTACCTTATTTCATAGTTCTGTTTCCATGTTATTTTGAGCCAACTTCGCCACTTCCACTGTTTTCTTTGGTGAACAGTTTCAAATATGTATAGACAGCTATCATGTCGCCCCTTTAGCTATACATATTTAGCTCTTTTAATCTTTCATCATAAATCAATCATTCAATTGGTTCGTCATTTGTCTTACTCTTCTTCTTAGTTCTCACCAGATGTTTTCACATCTTGTACGAGCACATGAAATACCACAAATGAATTTTTAAAAGTAGGATTTAGGCTGCAAATCTCTACTAATTTCCCTGGGAGCAAGTCACATTGAACTCCTGCAACCCCTTAAAAAAGTGAATTGCTATTTCTTGACACTTCCAAGAGAGACAATTTAGTTTTTTTAATATTCAAAAAAATAGTGGTCTGGAAAGCTTGCAGGGGTCAGGCACCATGCTTTGCTCAGCCCGGTGTATAGAGAGAAATTTTGTTAAGACTTTTTTTAAAAGCAAGGTTGCTAGTTTGTAAGCATTATTATGGAATATTCCTGTGTATTTTATTGCTCTTAAGCCTAAATATCTTAAAACCACAAGATTTTGTCTGATCTTGGAAACTAAGCAAGGTCAGCTCTGATTAGTACTTGAACGGGAGACCTCCAACAAATACCAGATGCTGTAGACTATATTTCAGAGGAAGGAACTGGCAAAATCACCTCTGAGTATTTCTTGCCTTAGAAAGCCTTATGAAATTCATAAGGTCATCATAATTAGATAATGACTTGAAGGTAAATTGTTGTTGTGGGCCTTCAAGTCATTTCTGACTTATGGTGACCCTAAGGCAACTGTATCATGGGGACTTCTAGGGCTGAGAGTGTGTGATGCACCCAAGGTGGCTCTCCATGGCCAAGTGGGGAATCAAACTCTGGTCACCAGACTCATAGTCCAATACTCAAACCATTACACCACACCGTGTATTGAAGGCACATACACACACACACATATACACACACGCACATAATATTGGCTGTGTTGAATTTCACTGAAATTCTATATCTTGTCAGCATTTCAGTAGCATCCAGTCTGAATTTGTGATCTTGGTTCATTGTTGACTTATTAGTCATTTATCTTCACTGGGTGCTCAGAAACTATAGCCTATTGCACTTGGTGTTTGCTGGTGGTCTCCCGTCCAGGTACTAACTAGGGCTAACCCTGCTTAGCTTCCAAGATCAGGTGGGAGCTGGGCCTTTAGGGTATTTAGGCCCCTTATCAGATCTGTGCAACTCTTAAAATACGAAAGCCTTTCAGCTTTGGGAAATGGCAATTATGTCCATAATTCTGGATCCATAGGCCTTGAATATTAAATTTATAGGTTGTTCTCTGGCAAGGGGAATCTCTGCAGTTTTCAGAGGGGTTGGGATAAAAATTCAGCCCCCAATTTGACAGAGCAGAAGCATCATCTGGCAGTTACAATAAGCAAGGAAACTTCATCCTCTTCAAAGGCAAAACAGAAGCCAGGAGAGTCTATTTATAATTTGGGGGATTTTTGAAATCATAACTCTTTCATTAGAAACTGCCTTAAGCCCACAGACGTAGCAATCAAACACTGTAATATCCGGTGTCATGTAAGAAGCACCTTGTGTATTTGAGCAAACATCATCAAAGGGCTTCAGCTGAAATTAAGCATGTTTTCAGAAGGGTGCTGAAGGTTTTTAAAGGGCCATTGTGGGTGAAGACGTTTATCAGGAAAAGGACATCAAATGAGTTATTATTATTCTTTTTTTAAAGAGGAAAAATTCTGATTGTTGGAATCCTTTTTCCAGGCCTCAGGTTTGGAAATCACTCCTGCACTTGCTTAATTTGCAAAAAATGCCCATGAAATGGTCCATTTCACTTTTACTGCTAGACGGGTGGGAGAACCCCTTTCCCACAGCAAGATCCCACACTGTTATAGTACATGGCTTAACATCAAGAGCTCAGAAAGTTACTTTTTAAAAGTAATCAGTGCCCGTTGTACTTCCAAGGCCCAAGGAAGCAGTTCCTTATTGTTATTTATTCATTCATTATTGATTTATTATATTTGTATGTCGCCTTTTATCCCAGAAGACCGGACCCAAGGTGACTTCCAAAAATAAGTTTAAAACATTTAAAGCAATTAAAAACATTAAAAGCATATAAAATTACAAAAACCTATAACAGTGCTTTTTTTTAAAAAAGCAGCTTAATAAATAAATAAAAAGCTCCCCAGCTTACATAGAAGCCTACTTAAAGAGAAATGTTTTTGTTTTTGTTTTTTTCCTGCCGGCAAAAGGAGAGCAGGGAGGGGCCCGGCCTGCTCCCACCCTAGTTCCACAGGGTGGGAGCAGCTACTGAGAAGGCCCTCTTCCATGTCCTTACCAGGCAAGGCTGAGATGGTGATTTCCCGTGCAAATCTTTAGGGCTCTAGCAGGTTTGTATAGGGAGATATGGTTTTTCAAATAGTCTAGATCTAAGCCTTATAGGGCTTTATAGGTCAGCACTTTGAATTGTGCCTGGAAATGAACAGGTAGCCAGTGAAGCTGTTTTAACAAAAGAGTTACATGCTTCCTGTAACTGGCCTGTTCAGCTTTCTGGTTGCCACATTTTGAATCCAATGAAGTTTCTGAAAAGTTTTCAAAGCAGCCCCACTTAAAGCGCGTTAAAGCCGCAATTTTTAAAAAGGCATCTCATTTCTTGCCTGTTTCTAAAAAGTAACTAGAAATTTTTCTTTCAAAAACACTTTCTGAAAGCTACAAGCTTCTGGCATGTGGTACATTCCCTTTCCATTCACCTTATCATCACTTCACCATCTATAACAGAGGAAGAAGCAGCGACATGAGGCATGGCACACGCCAACACCTGAACCATGTGATATTCCTCCTCCATCCTGTACTGAGGCCACTCCTCTGTAACCAAGAAAATCACTAAAGATTCCACTTATACCACCAAAGGAATGACATTATCCTTTCTTAAGGGTAATATCATAATATAATGTAATCCTTTGTTAAGGATAATGTTGTTGTTGTTGTGTGCCTTCAAGTTGTTTCCAACTTATGGCAACCCTAAGGAGAACCTATCATGGATTTTTTGGGGCTGAGAGTATGTGGCGTGTCCAAAGTCACCTGTGGGTTATCATGGCTTAGCGGGGAACTGAACCCTGGTGTCTAGAGTCATAGTCCAATGCTCAAACCACCACACCACGCTGGCTCTCAGTGTCTCTATCATGTAATTATATTTTGTGTATTGGTATATGAAATCATCATATGTAACTAGTCTGTAACTATTTACTTCTGAGTTCTGTTTCATATAAGAAGTGTGGAGATGGAAGTACTGGCCTTTGTCCTTCAAACTTCATCGTTTTCCAACTTGGAGTGGGGAATGAGGTCCAGTCATGTGAAGCAGTCCAAATTATGCATGTGTTTGATGATCTTGACCAGATTTAAGTCTTTTACTCCAAGTCTCAAGTCTCTACCTTCAAGTCTCGAGCGAAGTCTCAAGCCCTTGAAGATACTTTCAAGTCAAGTCTCAAGTCCGGGAACCAACTTTATACCCCAGTCTAAATTCCAGAATTTTGGGACAGAGTTGAATAAAATCACTTGTAACAATTTAAGTAGAGTCGGCGCTCCAAATTTGTATTTTTGCCATCTGCAGCTTTGGACACTGGGAACAAGATCCTTCTTACTTCTCATTTTGGAAGCTGGAGGATTTTTCAGAAATTGTAAATAGGATCCTTCTTACTCCCGATTACTGAAGCTTCTAAAGCTTTAGAAGGAAGTGTTCTTCCTTCTCAAGTGTGTTGCCTAACACATTTGCTGTTCCCTTCTGAGAAATGCACCCTGCACTCTGGAGATGAGTCTCGTCTTTTGCTCTTAGGAAAAGTTTTAGAAGGCTTCTCCAATATGCAATAGGAACAGGCTGCTGAGCAGATTTCAACCCTGCCTCAGGCCCATTGCCTAACCCATTTGCTGTTCCCATCTGAGAAACATACTCACACTTTGGGCTTGAGACAAATTGTCATGTGACCAGTAGGCAAAAAGAGATGGAAGTGTTGTTCAATGTTGTAAGGTTTCTGGATGAATGGCAAGTCAATCACTAAAAATATACAAGTCTCGAGGAGTCTGTCCATCATTTATCGCTGAGTTGAGTCCAAGTCAGTTGACTTGAGCCTACACCACTGATCTTGACTCCACCATGGCACAGAACTAGGATGGATGGGTCTGATGACTTTCAAGACTGTTCTCATGCCTTTCATACCTGTCCAGAATCCATACAGAACTTTAAATAATCAAATATATCTTCCACATACTTTCTTCCAAATATGCATTTTGAACGCATTTTCTCTCAAAACAATCAGTTTTAAAATGGATTTGACACTTTTTTAAAAAAGCGTGAATTACTTCACAACATTTGGAGAAATGCAGAACCCCAAAGGTTAGCGACATCTTGATCCATTTATCAGTTTAGTGCATAATGGAATTTGCAGAGCATAAATTCCTCAAGTATCTCTATAGACAACTAGATTTAGTTCTAATTTCAAACAATGTTCCTGTCAGTAATTGTTCCTCAGACTCACCCTGCCATGGAATGCAAGCTTACCTGAGGCCCCAAATTTTCCTCTTTTCGAGGAAAACTTGCACTCTAGCCTTCTAGCAATCCTTATGCAGGAAGCAGGAACAAGCTGTTGGCAGGCTAGCTCTGCCTTATAACTGTTTGTGCCTTTGGCTCTTTCGTCTGCCTAGCTGGACCTAGGCTGACTTTTAATCTGACCTGTTACATTTGCAGTTGGCTTTCCTGACCCTGCCTAAGCCAGACTTTTTGGCTGCTAAGCCACATCTGTTGCTCACATCTCAACCAATCCCCCCCAAAATACCTAGACAACAGTGCAAAGTCAGATGCCTCAGCTCTTGATGACACTGGCCCCAAGATTCAGGTGGAGGAATGCTCCTGCTGATGGTTTCTGGGTCTGAGAAGCTAGGCTTGCTTGCAGCTTCCCGTCTGTGGGTAGGACACGATGCTCCAAAGCTTCCTACTACTATGTCTGATCAGTGATTGGAGATAAGAGAGCAAATTTCCCCATAAACCAGCTGGAAGGGAAGTAACATAGGGAGGAAAGAATCCCAGCTCTTATCTTTGATCACTACTCAGAGACAACAGAGAGCTTACCCATATACAGCCTGTTTTATTCTGACAGCTTCACCAGTCTCAGGTGGGAATGCCAAATGAGCCTTATTAGAAAAGATGACCCTTATTTGAGAGCCAGGAATTTTGTCCCTCATAGGGGTGGGAGTCACCCCTTGTTATAAGGAATGTCTTCTCTTTGGGGGTTGGAAAGCTTTTTCTTTAGTATAGAGGGAGTAAGATTCCAAAAGAAGAGTCAGCATGGTGTAACATTTTGAGTGTTGGACTACGATTCTGCTCTGCCATGGAAACCCACTGGGTGAGAAAGGCACACTCTCTCAGCCACAGAGGAAGGCAAAGGCAAAGTCCTCCTGAAAAAATCTTGCCAAGAAAATCCCACGATAGGTTCACTTTAGGGTTGCCATCAACTCGAAGGCACACGACAACGACAAAAACAACAACATAATAACCTGCCAAAAAAGAATCCTGTATTTTGGAGCATGGGCCCTTCATAAAGACAGGAATATGTGCATAACAGAATTTATGAATATGAACAATGTGTTAATTTTAAGAAAAATAGATGGCAAGGTGAACTGAATACTTCCATTTGATATTTAGGCAAAACATAAGCCTATTAATAGCTACTTCCTGCTGTCCCTTATTGTTTTTTTGTTTTTTTTTGTTTGTTCTGAAAACCTGACAACACTAGCCTTAGGAGTAATATTTTGGGGAGTGGAGCTTAAATGTGTAGGGGGAAAAAATCAGCAACCTTATCTTGCTTTCTGTTAAGGCAAATCCAACACCAGCTCCTAGTCATTGAGTGTGCGTTTGAGTTGATACCAAGCAATGGAGAAATATAATAAGGACAATAGCATCATAAAATAAAACTCTTAAATCTCAGTATTTCAAAGGAGTATGCAACAATAAGCAAGCATACAATATCCCTTTTTGTTGTTGGCTGCTGGCAAGCCAGGCCTGACTTATGACAATCCTGTGAATTAGAGACCTGTAAGATACTTCTTATTAACAGCCCTGGTGATCTTCAAAAATTCAGGGCTGGGGCTTCTTTGATTAAGTTGTCCCACTTGTAATGTGGTCTTCCTTTTTCATACTGCCTTTAATTTTGCCAAGCATTATCATAATTTTTGGTGAGTTATATCTTCTCATGATTATGTCCATAGTATGACAGTCTCAGTTTCATCATCTGGGCTTCTAGGGAGAGTGCTGGCTTGATGTTCTAGGACTCATTTATTGGCCATTTTGGTAGTCCATGGTGTCAGTAGAACTTTCTTCCTTCACCACGTATCATATAAGTTCATTCTCTTTCTGACATCTTTCTTCACTGACCAGTTTTCACAACCATATATAGAAGCTGGAAATAAGATGGCATGGATGCTCCAGAGTTGGGTATTCACTGGTTATTAGCCCCATGGGTGATTCAAGTCAACCAAGAATGACAAAATGATGGGAAAGGAAATTCCTAGAGGGGAACAAAAGAAGGCCCCATTAATGAAGCAGAGCTCAAAAAGTTACCTTTTTTTGGACATTCTAACTAGGAGGATTTGTTGGAGTTGTAGTTCTAAAGTTAGAGAGGTAATGTGGTCTGTCGCCATTTCTGCACTAGACTGTTATATTGCTATTATTCCACTTTCAACATCCTATGGAATCCTGGGGTTTGCAGGTCCCTCCCTAAACTGCAAACCCCAGGATTCCATAGCATGTTGAAAGTAGAATAATAGTACTATAACAGTCCAGTGTAGAAATGGTCTGAGAGTTGGCCTAGGAACTCAGGAGACAAGGGTTTGAATCAATGCTTATATGTAGAGAGCCACTGAGTGTCCCCAGGCATGTCATACTCTTTCAGCCTTAGAGGAAGGCAGTGACAACCTCCTTGGAATAAATCTTGCCAAGATGACCCTAGGATAAGGCTGCGATAAGTTGGAGTTGCTTGAAGGCACACAACAACAAGTTCTAAAGTTAGTAAATCCAATGTTTGCAAGAAAGACCTTTGCTGAAAATATTCCTATAATCTATGATAACTTCAAAGAGTCCTGCCATGAGTGTCATTCTGGGAGAAAGGCAGCCTACAAATATGAAAAACTAGGTTACATGCCTGGTGTTGCCCGGGATTTTATTTTCTTATAGGTAATAGTTGTTAGAAAGATTTGAGATCCTATATCTCTAATTCCCTAAACTGTCTTGTCCAGCGCCTATAACTTTTCCCCATATTCCCCAGTCCAATCTGTATTCAGAGTTATTCACATACAGAGGTTAGGTTTCCTGAGGGAATATGCAGCCCTCCTCCTTCTTGCTGCTAGGCCTCATCTCCATTGCAACCAGCCTATTCAAGACAGGCCCAAGAGCCCTCTGGCTGAGAATTCTAAAGGCCCCTCCCTAAACTGCAAATCCCAGGATTCCATAAAATCTTCACAGGTAGCCAATCATATGAGGTTTTCTCCCGCCTGACACAGACAAACAAAGAAACTTTGACTTTTATATATTAGTAGATAAATAAATAATAAATAAGAGTCCTAACTAAATATTATTTTCTGGATTGCCACAAAGCAAATCCCAGAAAGCCCCCACTTAACTGACAGGTTATGGACAGCGGCACTGTCAGAAAGCAGAAATGGTTGAAAAGAGGAGCCCATCTGTGCATTACACCCTAGTTGCTTATGGGTGGCCAGCATTGAGGCAAAGCCATTGCAGAGCAGGCAGCACTTTTGGGGCGAGGTTGCTTCCTGTTCTGCAATGGCTGGCAGCAGCACTATGCCTGTCCTGGTTGCTCATGAGAGGTTGGGGCTGGGACGAGGCCCTTGGCCATTGCAGAGTGGGCAGCGCCTCTTCGGGAGATGCTGCTCCCTACTCTTTCCTTAGGCAGAAAGAACTGACAAAACAGCAGACCACTTGCTGAAAGAGGGGTACATGTTTATAATTTAACATGGTTGAAAGAGCAGGCTACTGGAAAATGAGGTATCAAAAAGTCAGGAATGCCTGTATGTTCTCATGCACGGAAGCTCTCTTGGGAGGATTCATACGCATCTAAAAAAGTGCTGAAATTCAAAACTTAGTATAAAGAATCCATTACAAATCCCTGCTAATTTTTTTTAAATATTATTCTTTCAAGTGGCCCTTTGAGTAACTGCCTCTGGGGCTTTCTGCAATATTCCACTAGCCTACCATTTTCTATTATTAGATGATGTGAAGGAATGCATAGCACCTGCACTGAGAAAGATACCTGCCAATTTTTAGAATAGCATCATCTAGCCCTCTTTGCCAAACCATCATTTTGCTTATAGCATGAAATTTTCGGAACAACTACGTACCCTTGTCTCCCTTTGGCTCTGTTAATTCTCCTTGGCATAAGCATTTTCAAATCAAAGAGGTGCTGGGCACAGTAAAAATGAGAACACACCACTGGAGGCATATCAAAGTGGGCCATTCAATATTACAAACAAGTAGGGACCTGTGGCACTGTGCAATGGGCGAGGGTAGGGGCAGAGAGTCAGAGAATGAAGATCCCATGTTCTCTGCCCAGTTTCCACCCCACCTTAATCCCAAGGGGCTTTGTCTTTGGATGTCCTAGGTACGCCACCACACCCTACTCCACCCCACCTCCTGACCCAATGAGGATGGGAGATAGAAGGAAGCAGAGTCTCACATTAAGGCAGAAGAGTTAATGGCTTCTCCCATTCACCTATCCTTATTAAAGTGCACAAGGTCACCCAAAGCTAAACAAGTTATTGATGTAGCATTAAGAAGAATATCCTGTAGGCAGTTCTCCCCATCCCTGGTAGAAATAACAAAGTTTTAAGAAATTAATATTTGGCTGCACTTTTATGATGCTATAATCTGGTATCTGAAATGGCTGCCTTGGTGTTGGGAGTGCTTGGCTAATTTCTGACATTGAACTATTGGAGAGTCTTGCCTTAGGATAGAGGCAGGCAATAGTGGCAGGTCTCAGGACCATTGTTCTGCCTCAAGACTCTGTGAGGGTCACACAAATAGTCCCCCCCCAAAAAAGAGACTAAATAAAACTGATCGTGGCTGGAATTCCATTTCTGAGGCCCATTCACACCACATGGTTAGAGTGCTATGATTCCACTTGAACTGCCGTTGCAATATCCTATGGAATCCTGTTATTTTCAGTTTAAGGAGAGGTGTTCAGAATTTTCAGTCAGTGAGCCTTACCACCTCACCATACTACAAATATCAGGATTATATAGCCTGTTATAGGCAGTTAAAGTGGAATTATAGGGCTATAACTGTGGAGTGTGTGAAAAGGCCCTGGTTTTAAAAGCAGGGTTTTTTTTTTAAAAAAAAAATAACAAAATAAGATGTATGCGTGATCTAGTCAAAAGTGAACGTTTTGCTTAAAGCAAATGCAGTCCTCCCCCCTCCCTGTCTCATTGCCTAAGGTGGTCTCGGGAATCTGGACAATTGGAGGGCTGGAATAATGGCCTTGGAGAACCAAATGTGGCTTCAGGGATATACTTTGTCCACCTCTTCCTTTGGACATGGAAATGCTGTAGAATGCACCTCTGTTGGCATATGCTCAAACACACAGGACTCTGCTGTTAAGGAGCAGGTAGATATAATCTTTTATTCACCCCTTCCCCACAGTTTTTATTGTATATTGTTGAATTTGGCAAGATGTTAGTTTTTTGAGGGCTCCCCAAAGGTGGAGGATTCTGGGACTTACATTCTCCAAAAGTAACTTTCTTGAGGTCTGAGTAACCACCAGTGGAAGATGATATAAGAAGAGAACACAGAGATGTCTATCCTATCCACGTTCCTAAGTCATGGTGGAGCTCCAGAAGGGAGCAAACAGTGGGAGCACCTATCCTTAACTTGTCAGACTACATGAACAGAGAATGCTAACACATACCTGTTGCTTGAGAAGGATTGTTTCAGTTTGTCTTTTCTGTTTTGGATTCTTTGCTGTGTATTTTTCTTGGATGTGTTCCTGCTCCCTTACACTGATGCTTAATTTTTATTTTTTTATTTTAGAATAGCATTTGATATCCTTCTCTCTCCAAAGTCACTAGTACACTTCTGCCTTCTAATAACCTCTCTGAAGGTTATGCATGCTAGATACGTTCTTGGCAGCCATTCAGGTAGTTTTCAAGATCTTTCTTGTATGCAAATGGAACCTTGATCTGGTGATTAAGTAAGATTTATGGCTGCTGCAGCAGCAACAGCAGTGGGAGCAGCATCGCTTTCAGTGTGTAAAAGACTTGGTAAAAGGAAGAACCTGTCATTTTTTATTGCCTGGGAACTGAGGTGACATTTTCAGAATGCTGATAAACTCAGGGCTGGAGTCAGCTTTTCAACATATGGAGAGGACTGAAATATTTCCAAATGAGACAACAAGAGAGCAGCTTCCCCAGGTCTTCTATGATATCCCACCCCACTCCTATTCTGCTATATGTCTGCCATACCTGATTTGGCAGGGGCAGTCCTGATTAATTATCTGACACACCATCTTATCAGCAGTTTTAAAATGTCCCAGTTTCTCTCCCTACTCCGTATGTGAAAGTAAAGTGTCTCCAAATTATTTCAGTTGCTGCCAACTTTCCAAGTGCCAAAGTAGTTTGCACTCAATTAGCCGAGCAGGTGGGAAGGAGAGAAGGGAATGGAATCTTGCCTTTCCCAGTAGGCTCAGGCAAAAGTAAACTGGGGCAGCCAATTTTAGCTTGTGTGTCGGTCCTTGTTTGCCTTCTTCACCACACACTTGTGCTGCTTGGATACTAGAGTTGCCAGGTGTCAGGGTCTGGTCTTGAGTCTCTAGCTTTCTGGAGTCATCTCTGAATGGTTGCATTCTCCAGTTTTTGTGGGCTGAAAATGGAATAATAGCACTATAACAATGTAGGGTAGAAATGGCCCAGGCCACAGGCCTGAGATTACCAGCATCTGAATTATACCAGGTCCTCAAATGCCTGGTAGAAAAAGATTTTACTTGCTGAGCTATTAAAATATTAGCTGCTTAGCAGTACTTATTTTGCTGGAGGGTAGTGTAATGTTAGTGATGACAGACTGTGATTCTCCAAGCCACCTCCCAAAATTCTCTGCCAGCAGCCTTTATACTGATATGTGCTATTTCTTATACATTTGCCTTTGGGTTACCAACTAAGACAGCCAACTGACTAACCTCAAGACAATATACGGCCCAGGGACTTCTAATTGCTAACTCACATGCTCTAAAATTAGTTCCCTCCTTGCTAAGTGAATAGATGACATGTTACTAGTACAGCTAACAGACAAATGTAATTGATAGAGATGAAATCAGTATATTACATGAGTGCAAACCAGGATGTTTCAGCACTGTAAACATTAGATCTTTCAGCTTTATAGATCAACGTTTCAAAATCTCAGAATCTGAGCCCTTAGTGAGAGAGGCTCTGATAGCAGACTCCATTCGCATCTCAAATAGAAAGAAATGCATTCAGAATGGGATTAATAGAGACTACCATTGACTGCAGCTATACTTGGAAAAGTTACTTTTCGGGATTGGAACTTTCATGGTTCCTCAGTCAACATAACAAGTGGCGTTCTAGGAGATGTAGATTTTTTTTAAAAAAAGCAATTTTGGCATATTTGGACTAAAATTCTGCAAGCTACACATTGTGACTGATCTCTTGAGAAGTTATTTTCTTACTCAAGGAAGCTATAGTAGAAGGAGGTTATTAATTTGACTGGAAAATCCAGAGCTGGAAGCATTTAATAGGAATGCACAGTAGGAACAGCCCCTTGTGATTCCATAGCAGGTGGAACCCTAATAATGTTATATGGGCAGTCCCTAGTAATGGCAATAAGCATGATACATCATCAGGTACAGTTACACAGAGTATATATAGACACTTGCAGTGCTCTTACGCTGATATTCCTCTCCTTCATCTAAAGGAGAAGGTCTAGGTTTTGAAATGCAGGGACTGTGATCTACTGGCTAGTTTTGAGTTCAGAGAATAGGCTCAGAGGGTTCAAAAGCTTTTTTCAGAGCAGCAAAGAATCAAATACAGGATGGGGGACACGTGGCTGGATCTAGGAGTCTTGGTAGATTACAAGCTGAACATGAGTTAGCAGTGTGATGCTGTGTGATGCAGCATGATTCTTGATTGCATCAATAGGAGTATGGTGTTAAGATCAAGGGAGGTAATGGTACCACTCTATTCTGCATTGATTAGAACTCCTTTGGAATATTGTGTCCAGTTCTGGGCACCTCATTCAAGAAGGATATTGACAAGTTGGAGCGTGTCCAGAGGAAGGCAACCAAAATGTTGAAGGGTCTGGAAGCCCTGCCCTATGAGGAACGGCTTAGGGAGCTGGGTATGTTTAGTCTGCAGAAGGGAAGATTAAGAGGGGACATGATAACCATGTTTAAATATTTGAAGGGATGTCATGTCGAGGAGGGAGTGGGCTTGTTTTCTGCTGTTCCAAAGACTAGGATTCAAGCTACAGGAAAGGAGATTCCACCTGAACCTCAGGAAGAACTTCCTGATAGTCAGAGCTGTTCAGCAATGGAATATGCTGCCTCGGAGTGTGGTGGAGTCTCCTTCTTTGGAGGTTTTTAAGCAGAGGCTGGATGGCCATCTGTTGGGAGTACTTTGATGTGTGTTCCTGCATAGCAGGGGGTTGGACTGGATGGTCCTTGTGGTCTCCTCCAACCCTATGATTCTATGATTCTATGAAACATGAGCTCATCTCGGCAATTGCCAAGTCTAAAGAACTATTGTATTTGCAGTACTTTATAAGCTGTAACATTTCAAATACACTAGTATTCTATTTGACAGCTAAGCATAATAACTCTTTTCTCAGGTTTTTCCTTCCCTATCACAAATGGTTACAACAACATTTTCCCCTTCCTAGCACACTGTTTCTCAGCCAATCCCAACATCCCCTCACAGCACCATAAAAACCATTTAGGCATCCATGCAAGGTGACTATCTAAAGGCATGGCAGGGAGAACACAACCAACCTGACAGCCAGGCCCTGAGATCTAGGAACTCCAGCTGGAGATGGACCACCACCAAGAGAGAGTTCTCTGTTTAACAGTTCAGCTGGTAACCATAGGTAACGAGGAATCCTGCACCGTGAGGATGGATGACAGCTTTTCTGGTGCTCATTTTTTAAGATGAATCTTTCTAAATTTGCAAATTTCTTCATAAATTTGATGGAGAGAAATTGAGCATTATTTTTAAAAAACAAATGCAGAAGGAGAAAAATGATAGATTCACCTGCTCAGAAAAACTCCGAAACTTTTAACTCTTCAATGTCTGGTTTTGAATTTATGGGTCTGGGGCACCCCCTTTATTTTCTAACAGATGCCTCGCATTTAAGAGCAACAGAACAAGCTGACACAACATTGTTCTCTCCATGCTGGGAACTGCTGCACTTACTGAGTTTGGCCAGTGCAGATGGCTGAGAACTTCATTTGGTTTATTCTTGATAGTAAGATAGTAAGATAAATCAGTATTCCTAAAAGTGGCAATTTGCCTTCTTTTTTGCCTTCTTTTTCTTGGCAGAAGCACTAGGGGAATCTCCAGGGGCCATAAAGATAGTCTTGGAGGTTCCACAGAGTCACACTTTGCCCACCCTCCTAACAGAAGGGAGCACAGAGATCTTGCTATCCTTCCTTCACCATTTTTTCAACTGGTTTGCTCTTACTTCTGCTGGCAGCAGAAGAAAGGATCTCTCCCCTCTCTCCTGGCCTCTACCAGTCCCTTTAGAAGAGGACTGCCATTTTCTTCCCTTTTTTACTGAACTACTAAGAAACTGGAATCCTGAGTTTGCCATTTTGTCAATCTGAGACCATTTCCATATGGGGTTTTTTAAACAGGGCAGAGCATCCTCCAGGGAGGACGTCTGCACCTGGGACCGGACTGGGTCGGACCTACTGAAGGTAGATCTGCAGTCCAGCCCGCTCCCGAACGACCCCAAGTGGTCGTCCAGCGTGCTTTTGAAAGACCGCTAAAAACAGGTCTTTCAAAAGCACAGAGCGCGCCACTGCGAGCCTGCTCCCATATGCAGATTCGCAGGCTCGCATTGGTGCGAGCCTGCAATCTGCTGGGGGTGGGCTTTAGGCTGGCGAGCTTCAGCGGGTGATTGAGACCCTCTACCAACCGGAAGCCACCATTTCATCCCTGGAGCAGTGTGGAGCGGTGGCCACAGACTGCTCCAGAGAAGCATGGACCAGACCGGGGAACCCAAAAGTCTGGTGAGTAGCGTCACGGGGCAATTCTCTTGCCCCGTGCGGAAATGGTCTGAGTTTCCATGCAAGGAAGGTGCTTCCTGTCCTTTGCAGTCCCATGCGTTTGCAGTGACATGAGAAGGGGGAAAATGCAGCTAGCAAATTTGCAGACTTCTGGGACTCACAAGATTGAGCTAACATATTAATTTCAAAAAGTCTTTAGTGTGGAAAACAGTGAAAGAATTAGAAGCGCCCTCTGATTAATGGCATCATAGTCATTAACACTAACCACCTTAATGTATTAATTTATGTATTAATGTATTAATTAATTGATTAAATATGGATGCATTTTCTTTGACTAGGAATGAGCTCTTGAAGACAAACCTCCCCTCTTCATTTCAGAAGAGCTATCCAGAGCTTGCAAAAGTTACTTTTACTGACTTTAGCTTCAAAGGGTGTCTCTAGAATGATTCTGGGCTGATAGTCAAATTTCTAAGCTCTGGATTTCTTACTTAGGGCAAGGGAGGACAGAGTGCTCTTCAAAGCTGAAGGGGAGCTTGTTACTGTAACATCACCGTTCCTACTTTCATCATACATGAAGAGCTAGAGTGTACACAGATTGGGGCAAAAATGAATTTAGTACTGTCAGGGTAACTGATGGAATAATTGTGTCTTTAATTGTGGCTTCACGCATTGTATACACAATTGAGAGGAGTAGCACTTTCTTCCCAGCTCTTTTCTTGCGTGTTGATATGCACTGTGTAGATTCCTGTCAATAGTAGCGCTTGTGAAAGAAAGCCAAGATGTTGTTATTATCCTGGAATGATTAATTCATGGCAAATGTGAACCCCCAAAGACTGAGCTCTTCAATCAAGTGATCTGCTGAATCATCTGAAAATTGGTAACTACTGTGGAGAATCCATTTCTCATGGTGGTTTTTTGTTTTTGTTTTGCTTTATCATGTGGTCTGTTGGTCCATTGGCCAAGTTGATTAAGGGGTTCTGGAAGCTTTAGTCACCAAAAGAAACTTTTTCATGCTTTGATTTGAACTTGATTGGTAAGAGAGAAGGTCTAGTAGCTTCATCCCACACAATGTTGTGAGTAAATCGGTGGTTGAGCAAAGGTCTGGTGTTAAGAAGAAACAGGGCCTGGGTGATTGAAAGTCTTCTGTAGAGATCCTATGGCCAATGCCATGTAGGGTAGCAAATACAAAGCTAGATGAACAAACAATTTGGCCTGGTATATGGTTGCTTCCTATATTCATATGCCCAGATTGCAACTTGTTGTAGTGCTAGCCCTCAGACCTGGGAAGGCTTTCAGGAAAAACTCTGACCCTTCCCAGTTCCTCCTAATTTTCTACCATGGAATATAAAATCTTCCTGCCACTATGGAGCAGGATTCCCCCATTAACAGCTCTCTGGATTTGAAGGGCTGGGATTTTTTTCCTTGTGACTGAGGCCATTTCTGCACTAGACTGTTCTAGCGCTATTATTCCACTTTCAACGTCCTATGGAATCCTGAGGTTTGCAGTTTCGGGAGGGGCCCTCCCTAAACTGCAAACTCCAGGATTCCATAGGATGTTGAAAGTGGTATAATAACACTAGAACCGTCCAGTGCAGAAATGGCCAGAGTCTGTAGATGAGGACAATGTGAGAGATGGATCTTGCAAACATCCAAGTCCTCTACCTTTCCAGAAAAGTATAGGCAGGGTCAATCTCTTTCACAAAGAATGAGACAGGACCTCTTGTGAACAGCACTGGGATCCTGAGAAAATCAGAGGCAGAACAGAATTCTGCATTTCTCCCACATTTCTCTGTCATCCAGAATGACGTAAGGATGGTAGCATCACTGTATGCTTTGGTTGTGACTGTACTCCAGAAAATGTCCAGCCTTGCTGATTTTGAGGTTCATGTCTTCAGAACCTGGCAAGGCTTGGGAAACAGTGAGCTGGGTACATGCTGAGCTGACCAGAAGATATACTGTATCTTCTCTATTAAACTAAGTTCTTCTGCTCATTGACTGAATTCTAAAGCAGCTGAGATAGGCTCAGCTGTGTACATTCACCCCTCCTTATTACATATATACTGAAGGAATGAAACCTTCCCAAATGATTTATATGGCAATGTTTTGTAAACCTAGAGAGGCAGGCAATGAATCTGGCACCTGCTACAGCTCAGGGCCAAAGTCACGGTCTGGCTTTGGTTCTTTGAACATATAAGTACAGGTGAGTCACTGGATCTGCCCTTGCACACCTGATGGGAATAGATGGAAATGAAGGGAACATTTTGATTGCCAAGAGAGGATGCCAGCATACTTAGTGTCCTTTGCTCTCTGTTGGCTGTTCCTCCATTTGACAACAAAATCTTGAAGCCTCAGTCTTAAACTCTCTTCCCTTCAGTTCATATCACAAAAAACTTCTCTGAAATGCAGCCTCTTCTAACCATCATCTTACTTCACGGCATAACAGGGTCCCATCTATTAAATAAGCCTCAGTTCTGCAAAATGTCTTGTTCTCCAAGTTCATTATACCTTCTTTGTCTGATTCTGTATCTGTGTAATTCTGAGTAAATATTATTCTCATTTATTCAAACATCTGATTATGCATAGGTTGTGAGCAACTTGGAGAAATGCAGCAATCATAGGAGCAGCATCATACAAACAGTGCTTGTAGAGTTACTATAAAAATGGAATGACAGATTCTCTTTATTTAAAAGCAAAAGAATCTTTCTAGAAGGGTTCCTTTATTTGCACAGGGAATTCTGGGATGATTGATCAGTGCCACTCTTCTTGCTGTGATATATTTATATTTGGTAAGTATAGATTTGATGTGATATATATTTCCATAGGGAATGAACACCTTGTGAGAGAGCCAGTGTGGTGTAGTTGTTCTGAGTGTTGGACTGGGGCTCTAAAAGACCAGGGCTTGAATCCCTGCTTGGCCATAGAAGCCCACTGGGTGACTTTGGGCAAGTCACACTTTGTCAGCCTCAGAGGAAAATGGCAGCAAACCCTATCTGAGGAAATCTTGCCAAGAAAACCCCATGATAGTTTCTCCTTAGCTTCCCCATAAGCTGGAAACAACTTGAAGGAACACATCAGTAACAGTTATTAATGGGTATGATGTTGTGTCATAGGACTGTGAGTTTAATAGGAAATATTCCTTCCCCATCTAGTTGCGATGGTGTAATGCAGCCTTCCTGAGCATGGTGTCTTCTGGGTGTTTTGGACTTCAGTGACCATCATTCCAAGCTAGCATGACCACTGACTAGGAGGAGTTGTAGTCCCAGGTATTTGGAGAGTAGTAGGTTGTTGGAGCCTGACTTAATGGATTATTAATTTTTTCCCTTGATATTGCCTGGAATCAGTCCTAACTTGAGTAGGTTCATTGAGCCAATCATTGCAAGGTAAGTCAATACATTGGTAAATCTAATTGGTTTAATGGATCTACACTAAACAATAGGATCTAGGCTACTATGATTTTGGAAAATAATTATAATAATTATAATGAAGAAAGCAGTAGATCAGTAATGTATCCAAAGACACATATAGGCATTCCTCAAGTGTTCATCACTTTTCCCCACACCCATTTCTTCACTCCATTGGGATTCTTCAGCTTCACACTTCTAGCTCCAATTGCCCTCACTGCTATTCAGCTTCAATGACTGTGGCGATACACATGGTTTCCTTATGCAGTCAAGCTGCTTCCTCTGGAGAGATGACACCTTGGATGCCCATAAACAAAAGCACATCCAATCAGACTGAATGGGAGTGAAGACAAATTCAGGCTGAGTGGAAGGAGAAAAAATAATAATAGAAGAAGCTGTGGTCAGGGAACCAAAAAGATAAAGAATGGCATTAAGATGAAGGCAAACATTTGGCAAGGTTAGTATTTTGTCCCTAGTAGTTTATTTAGGTATGTCAGACATGCTAACTCTGAAGTTAATCTTAGAATTAAAAAATAAGTCAGCTCTATTCTCCAGACATCATGGAAACATAATGGAGACTAGAGTTTGTAAAGCTATTCTTGACCAACTCACCTATAGATGTTCACTTCCTCATATCCTGATTCAGCCTTTTAAAGAAATAAATGCTACCTGATGAAAAGGATAGAATATATTTCTCTCATATTTGCCTACTGTAGGATACAGAAATACCACGAGGAATGGGTGGAAGCGTGATCTAGGTGCTTCCTTCCGTACTGTAGCAGGCCTCTTTCTCACATTGCACTGGAGAAGGAAGCACCTAGATCATGCCTCCACCCATTCCACATGGCTGCCAGCAATGGGAGCATCATGTGATCATGGGCCATTAACGGATTTTTTCCATTAATGGAATATCCCACAATCACAACAGGTGGGGACATGTTGGCAGTGGGACTGCAATGACATCATGCAAAAGCATGACTCACAGACCCACTGTCAATGCATTCCCGTCATGGGACAGCGATGCCATGTGGAAATGGCCTAAGTTCCCCAATAAAATTCAGATTTTGTTTATCTCAGAGTGGTTGGATGTGAGCAGACTCTATAGATAGACATTATAGTCAAACTTACCATAGGTCAAGGCCAGAACCATTACTCACTACGCTTAAGACTGGTTATTCCAAAGATCCTATATGGCCACAGAGTCATCATGAAGATAAAAACGAGATAACCCCAATGCACTGTTCTGAAGAGTTACTTACAAAACTGGTGGACCGCTGGACTATAAAATATGAGAAACAGAACCTTATGAAGCAGATGCTAGAAGAAGCACTATTTTTCTGCCTCCAGTCAGTTTCTGTGAAACATTTTTAGAATGCTGTCCTCTGGAATGGTAGGGAAACACTTTTACATTTTAGTTATATAAAAGTCTTTATGTTTGTTGGAAAAGGAACAGAATGTTATTTTTTTAAAAAACCCTACCAATTACCATACTGTTCTTTATGTAAATGGTTTCCTGAGAAGCTCCTCACCTTGAGCAGCTATTGACAAGCAGGGACAATATGGTCCTGTCTGTGCTGGGAGTAGCTTACCTATTGCATTTGGCAAGCATAGATGGATGAGAATTTCTTCTGTTTTGTTTTCTGCAAAGAACTTTCCAAAATCCACTAATTTCTTCCTCAAGAGGACAAAAGGAACTTGAGATTTTTGGGGGGTGAGAGAATCAAATGAGGGTGAAACAAATATTAGCAGGTATTTACTAGCTTGCTGTAAGATTTTATCTTTTGTTTCTAAACACAGTGTGTCGTTGTATTCATCTATTTTGTTGTACACTCAGTGGCAGCTGGTGGCTTCCATATTGGTAGAGTGGTGAATACTGTACAGATTTTTGAGTGAACTTTAACTCAGCTTTCTGAGATGTTGTACCCTATCCTAGAAGTCAGTTCAACATCTTGGAGGGCATATTTAAAATTCAAGCAGAATCCAGAGCAAATCCTCTGCCCCACTGACATGGGAGTCAGCAGCTACTGCTGCAAATACAACCTTGCTATAACATGAAGAAAGTAGTACAGTCCTCCTTCCACATTTGCAGGTTTGACCTTTGTGACTTTGATTATTCATGAGACATGTGCTTGCCTCCCCCACCTTTTCCTCCTCCTATCTCCTTGTATTCCTCATCCCAAACTTGCAAGGCTTCTGATTAAAATGGATCTTTTTGCCTTTGGGGTGAGCAAAGCCCCCCCCCACTGCTGGAGGTGTGTCCTCTCTGCCACATGGCTCCACATTCTTCTGTGTAGTGTCCTTTGATTGGTTAGGTGCTGTCATTACCCCTCCTTCCTTGGAGGAATCTTCTTTCTCAAGATGGTGACCGGAAGTAGCTAGTATGCCAGAACTTAGTGCTCCACTCTTCTCTGTTTGAGGGGAAAGGACAGGTAAGCCCTTTACTTTCGTCTTTTTTCTTCTGCCTGCAAGTGCCAGGGCCAGAGGCAAGGGAATAGGAATGGAAGGGGAATCATGGGGGGGGGGTTATTCATGGTTTTTCCACTTTCACAAGGGTTCTGCACCCCAAACCCTCACAAATGTGGAGAGGCCACTATATATATAGTCAGCCCTCTGCATTCACTAAAGCTAGGGGCACAGGACCCCCACAAAAAAGGAAAAAACACAAATATCAAAATTTGTGTGTGTGTCTGTGGGAAAGTGGCCAAGGTATGATAGGGAGAGTAGTCATTCATGGTCCAAACCAGGTCAGGGAAATGGGGTTGGTCTGCAAGATGCCTTTGTACTTCCTTTCTTGCCCATCTCTTTCCTTGGGTCTGTGTGGGGCATCAGGAGACAGTTTGTGGTGTTGAGAAATCAAGCTATAAGCCATTCTTAGCTGTTCAGGTAATAACTGGTGGAGGAGAAGGAGGACCAGAGACAGGTTTTTAAAAGGTTGTGCTGCTTGATTGGAGCTACTGAGAGGGGAGGTTTCCCTAGAAAAGAAGTGCCTGAGGTGGGAGAGGGCTGGGGTTGGAAAAACTCATAAGTAATCAAATCCTTGAAAGTGAAACCTGCAAATGTGGAGGGCTGACTATATGCTCCTTCTCAGTCTCCCCCGCTCTCTGTCAATCTCTCTCTGTATACCCTAAGTCATCATGAGTATATCCAATAACAAGCCTTTAACAGTATGAAAATCTTTCAATCCTGAAATTTGTTCTCTCTTTTGCTTAAAATGACATGCTTGATTATAGCAAGGAAGGTACTGCTATAATAGTAGTAGTAACAACAACAACAAAATTTCCTCAGGAAGAACAAACCTGTGCTCTAAGTAGCACCTCTGGTAATCTCACTGGCTTAATAGCTGTCTTTTATATCTGAGGAGAGTTACTCCAGATACACAGGGGTATCACACCAAATGCCTAGGCCCCCAATGGCTAACTTTTAGCCCTGGGCATGTTGAATTTGCTTTTTAGAAATAGTGACAGAAGCAATGAAACAAGAGAAATCTACAATGGTGAAGGAACTGAAGAGAGTTGTGTTTTGTACAAGGCGTTCCCCCACCATTCCCTGTGTAAGCGGATTGCCAAAGGGTGTACATGTTACTGCTACAGCCAAAGTTACTGTTATAGCCAAGGGAGGTACAACAAGTTGTTGTGTGAGTGAGTCGCCCAAGGGAAGCTACAGTTCAAAGATACAGTTGAAGGGGCATTCCTAGCTTTTCCACACATATAATATTCTTTTCAGATTCAATTATTTTTCTCCTCCAGATGGCTGAGGGAATTGTTGAAAAGGAGCCCAGTGCATTGGGTGACCTTAATTTTTACCCTCCCCCCTGCTCTTTTAAATCTCTGCTCTTATATAAGGTGTGAAAATGTAATGGTACTTGTGGCATTCCCCTCTCTAAGTATAGTGAATACTTGCTCAAACAAGTAATATCATACCAAAGAGTAATGTCAGAGAGAAGATGAAAAGATCTTAGGACGTCCGATGCTCCTCTAGGACATAGGGTGGAATCTCTCCTGGGCCAGTTCTGACTGGATCCCCTTGCAAGCTGGGATTGTTCAGTGGCCTCTTACTTCTTGAATGGTCATGATCCAGCACAAGGCTCTGGATGCTTCAGTCTGCTAGAAATCAGGGGATTTAAATCCAAACCTTGGAAAAGTAGCAGTTTGGACTATAGCTCCCAAATTCCCCAACTAGCAGGCCACTGAACGTGCTTGCTGGGGGTTCTGGGATCTTAAGTCCCCAAAAGGCACTTTTTCCAAGCTGTTGTTGTTGGATGGCTGGACCGGGAATATCAGTGTTTATAAATGGCTAATTTCAGCCTTAACACAAGAAATATTTGTAATGACAGCACTGTTGTGTTGGAAATGGGAATGAAAAGATATTTTGGACAAATGAGAGCAAAGGAGGGATGGGGAAAAACAATCTAATGTAGTGGTTATAATACTTAGTGTAGTGGTTGTAGTATTGGGCAGGGACTTGAAAGATCTAGGCCCTACTATGCTGTGAAATTCCATGAAATTTTCTTCAACATGACCTACTTTACAGGGTTGTTGTCAGGAAAATTTAAGGAGGAAGAGAACCACATATGCTGCCTTTTGGTAACTGGAAGAGCTGGTATAAACATATCCAACCAATATTATCTTCAGCGTGGCAGTTGTCCTATGGCTTAAGGCAGAGCAATGTGGAGAAAAAAAATCTTCTGACAACCTGACAACAGTTGTATGTTTCATAGCTTCATGCTGGGGAGTGGAGAAATATGTACACAAGAAGCAGTGATGGAGACTCAAGTCAATTGACTTGGACTCTAGTCAGACTTAAGTCGCTTCAGTGACTTGACTTAGACTTGACTCGGCAAAAATTACACACTGACTTGATTCAACTTGAGACTTGCATATTTTTAGTGACTGACTTTCTGCCCTCAGTTCAGTAACATAACACATTCATCCAGAAACCTTACAACTTACTGGTCACCCGATGCTCTGTCTCAAGCCCAAAGTGTGGACACATTTTTTAGAGGGAACAGTAAATGCATTAGGCAATGGGCTTGAGGTCTACTCAGCAACCTGTCCTGCTTCATGTAGGAGGAGCTTTCTAAAACTTTTCCTAAGACTAGAAGGGAAGATTTGTGCCCAGAGTGCAGGGTGCATATCTCACAAGGGAACAGCAAATGTGTTAGGCAGTGGGCTTGAGGAGGAAGGATCTTTCCTTCTAAAGCTCTTGAAGCTTCAGTAATGGAGAATAAGAATGATCTCATTCCCCACTTCTGAAGCCTCCAGCTTTGCAAATAGGAAGTAAGAAGGATCCTATTCCCCATTTCCAAAGCTGCAGATGGTAAAATCACAAAAGTGGAGGGCTGACTCTACTTAAATTGTTAAAACTGTCTTTATTCAATTCTGTCCAGAAATTCTGTAATATAGGTTGGAGTGTAAAGTTGGCTCCCAGACTTGAGACTTGACTTGAAAGTATCTTGAAAGGACTTGAGACTCAGCTTGAGACTTGAGACTTGACTTGAGATTTGGAGTAAAAGACTTAAAGACATCACTGACAAGGAGTATGTGCAGATCAGGTTACAAGGCTAGGACACTGGCAAAGATAGTGTGGAGTCTGGTCTATGCACAGTCTCCCTATCCATAAAGTGCAGACAAATATTAATTGGGTTTGGACAGTCAGGGCTTCTACAAGACTGCTGGATTACAGGGTGCCCAATTTGATTAGTAGTGGCAAAATCTTGATCCTTCAGGCTGTTGAGGTTTCTGGGTTTTATTCTCAGCTCATTTAGGCTTCTGATCACAGGCCATTTCCACACTAGACTGTTATAGCGCTATTATTCCAGCTGGCCCCTCCTGAAACTGCAAATCCCACGATTCCATAGGATGCTGCAAGGGGAATAATAGCACTATAACATTCTAGTGCTGAAATGGCCACAGTTTTGGCTCTGCTGTGTCCCTGCCTGCGGTGAGAACACACCCTAGAAGGCACCCGATGCTCCTCACATTGGGAAGGAAAGTCTCATTCTGAGCAAGCGGTCTATTCTTAAACATCATCAGCTGTTACTACTGAAGGACCACTCTTCTCAGGGATCCCAGATTTCCTAGGGCAGAGCTAGAAAAATGCTGGCTTAAAGGATGCAGACTTGCATCAGTGCTCTACGCTAAGAACCGGCTCTGAAGAAGCTCAGGTTGAACGAAACCCCTGAGAGCTAATTTTACTTGTTCTTATCATGTTTCCACTGAGAGAAAAATAGGGAAAGGCAAAATGTACTGTTTGTTTAATATGAGCTGTTTTGTGTAAGTTCAGCTGCTGACCCTGTCATCAGTCTTTGTGCGTGAGGCGAATGAAAGCATGCTTTAGCCCCAAGCTCACACTTGAAACCTGGATCCACCGGCCTGTGTGCCTAAGCTCAGCAAACAAGCTGGAACATGCATGTTGAGAACGGAGAGGTAATTCCCCACCCCCACCCCCGCTTCACAAATCAGTGGAGATTTGATCCCTGTGGCTCAGGTAGAATATTAACCTCCCTTTTATATGTTCACACCTCCTCCTGTGTCCTTTGTGTCCTCCATTTTCACACACGAGTTTGTAAGAGTGGCTTTCTATCATTCTCGATGGGGACCCTTATGCATTGCACAATTATAGTGCTATGATTCTACTTGAACTGCTCTGGAAACATCGTCTGGAATCTTGGGATTTGCATTTTAAGGATGTGTATTTAGAATTCTCAGCCAGAGGACTCTATTCCCTCACCAGAATATGAACTCTCAGGTTCTGTAGGGCATTACCATGCCAGTTAAAGTGGACTCATTGGGCCTTTCTGCACTACAGTGTTATAGTGCTATTATTCCACTTTCAACATTGAATGGAATCCTGGGGAGTTTAGGGAGGGATATTTAGAATTCTCAGCCAGAGAGCTCTTTGGCCTCAGTAAACTACAAACTCCAGAATCTCACAGGATGTTGAAAGTGGAATAATAGCACTATAACAGTGTAGTGTGGAAAGACTCATAGTGTTATAACAGTGTAGTGTGAAAAAGCTCATGGTCTTTCTTGGGCTACCAATAGCCCTTTAGTCGTGACAAAGAAGGGCTGCTAAAAGCTTGCGTTGGGCCTAACAAAAGAGGAACAATCAGTGTTTCCCCCACCAATTTTGCAATAGATGATATAACTAATGTTTGGTCTGTTGAGATACCAGAAACAATTTTGTCATTTGTCATTTGTTTTTTCAGGATCTAGGAATTTGCTCCTATTGCTCTTTCCTCAGCCTTGGCCAGTAATCATGCTGATAAGAGGAAACGGGGAGGTTGTAGCCCCAAAGGTAACCTTTCCAAGTTCTAAGGATCCCCAGGAATTTTTAATTAATACAATTAACGCAAAGGAGACAGCAAAGAGTAGAGATCGAGCATTTCCCAACTCCCATACCTTGCTCACCAATGAAAAATAAGAAGGATATCACTTTGTGTTGACTGTAAAATGGGTCATGTAAGGAAACTTGAATTGTAGCAATCAAGACTCAGTCACCTGAGAGACCCTGAATGCTTTGTTTTTGTGTACCTTCAAGTTGTTTCTGATTTATGGAAACACTAAAGCTATCATGGGGTTTTCTTGGCAAGATTTATTCAGAGGAGGTTTGTTTTTGCCTTCCTGTGAGGCTGAGAGAATGTGACCTGCCCAAGGTCACCCAGTGGGTTTCCATGGCCAGATGGGGATTTGAACCCTGGTCTCTGGCGTTGTAACCCAAAACACAAACCACTACACCATACTGGCTCTCTGACTGCTAACATACTCTAAATACTACCAACATACCTTGTGGAGTTCTTTAAAGAAAGGATCTGGAATTATAGGTGGCGTATAGCTTATGCAGATACTTAGATAACTGAGGCCATTTCCGCATGAGTCTGTTATAGCGCGATGATTCCACTTTCAACCTCCTATGGAATCTTGGGGTTTGCAGTTTCGGGAGGGGCCAGGTGGCCCCTCCCAAAACTGCAAACCTCAGGATTCCATAGGAGGTTGAAAG
The DNA here is from genome assembly GCA_948472985.1 of Iguana delicatissima. Lineage (NCBI taxonomy): Eukaryota > Metazoa > Chordata > Lepidosauria > Squamata > Iguanidae > Iguana > Iguana delicatissima. Next base: position 260,465 of record CAOKZL010001126.1, on the reverse strand, counting down.
TGGAATCATTGCGCTGTAACAGTCTCGTGCAGAAATGGCCTGAGATTCAATAAGTGCCATTTCAAGATTCATATTGGAGGACCTAATTCTTGCAAAAATAAAGGTCAGAGTCCTGCGTTATCTGGCCAAAATACAAAATTGCACCAGATCAGTCATGTAGGGATGTGGGGGCGGTGGAGGCAATTCACCTCGGGCAACAACGATTTTGGGGCATCTTGGCCCATAGCCACACCCCTACGTGCCCTGGCCATGTCCCTGTATGCCCTAGCCACGCTCTAACACACCACAGCCACGCCCCCATGCACAGTGGCCATGCCCCTCACACCATAGCCCCTCCCCCCACCCCTCCCACCCCCTGGCCCCCCTTGGTCATTTAGTGTCCAAGAAAGGGGAGGGAGAGCCACATAACATCCAGCTATGTTGCTATAGCTGGGAACACAACAAAGACATCTAGTGATAGAAGCATAGCTGGATGCTGTGTGGCTCTTCTCCAACCTCACCCAGCTGTAAATGGTTGTTGGGAGAGGCAGCATGAAATTGGTCGTTAGGAGGTCATTGCACAAGGGAGGTAGTGAATACCTCTTTCCGTAACAACCATACACACAGGTGTAAATTGGACAATAGATGTCACCAACAGGATACCTGCCATTTACATTAAAAACAGTGCAAATTCTAAGATGCTTAGCCACATCTTCTAGTTGTCAGGCTTTGAACATTTGTGGCAACCAGGGTTTGACTGTGGGACTGGGAATATCACCAATCAGAAAGAATCACTCTGTGATTTGTCATATAATAAACCTTTGTCTCAAGAGCCCTTGAGTTTTCCTTGTTGAGATAGTTATCTTTCCATTTATTTCAAATGGTGATTGACTACTTGAATCTACCAGAAAATGTTGAAAGTTCTGAGGTCTTTGTCCCAGAACGACTGATTACGTTAATAGGTTCTTAAATGGCTTTGGTGTTTTCAAGCTCTATTTGCCCCCACTTAACTAGTTCATACAGAGAGGACCAGGGAGACCCAAAAAGTTCTTAGCTGACCAAGTTGTATAACAGGCTGGTATGGGTGAGCATGGAACATCTGCAACATTACTGAAGCATCATTGGTCTAATGTACAGAGAAAAACATTGGTCAAGATTCTACATCAAGGTTCCATAGTAGAGATCTTCACATTCATTGTGCTGTGTTGCCCTTGTGTTGGGCAGTGGTGCGCAACTGATAGTCAAATGGACATATGCAACTGAAGGTACATAATCATGTATAGCTACCTGTGTAATTGTGTAACATACATCTGAACGCACAACGGCACCACAGGTTCATCTCCATGTCTACAAACTTGAACTGAATAAGGACTTCTGCATTGGACAATAATGTCCATGGGGAACTTAACACATAGATAAGATGCCAGTTGGATTCCAGACAGTATTTATTATTCTGTACATTGCCTGAAATGTTCCCCCCGGTATTTCAGGTAGGAAGTTAATGTTATTATTGCTCATTTAAACTGAAATGCCTCTAACATGCCTCTAATATTTCCCTTCCAAGCTTTCCATTATCACAATACCTATACTGTTGTCAACTGCATAGCTTTATCCATTTAGTGGAAATCCATCCGTTATCGTCATTATAGAAGGAGAAGAGGTACAGAAATAGAACAGTGCATTCCAAAAATGTTTTATGGCAACCATGGTTTGGAGGATGCTCTTGACCTGGGCTGTAGTACACAAGCTTTTTCTGTAAGGAGTCTGTGAAGGACTGGCAGAAGCTCCCCAGGTGGGAACATTCTTGGTACTTGTACGTTGTTCATTCCTTTAAGCATGTCTTGGTGGAAAAACTGAGTCGTAAAAGTTGAGAAAGAAGTGTCAAAAATCAAGGGTATAACAGACTCTTAACCAGTCAGACCACTTTAAGGCTGGAAAAGTAGAATTCACCCAGAAGTACTTGGGAAAATAAAATGCTTTAAGCTGTATGGGACTGTGGCTTCCATTAAAGTCATAGGCCATTTCCGCAGTATAATCTTATAGTGCGATCATTCCACTTTCACATCCGATGGAACCTGGGGTTTGCAGTTTTGAGACGGGCCGCCTGGCCCCTCCCGAAACTGCAAACCCCAGGATTCCATCGGATGTTGAAAGTGGAATGATCGCACTATAAGATTATACTGCGGAAATGGCCATAGTAACTGGTGTTAAAGTCACATTAAGGTCCTTAACTGAAGTTCAGAACAGTGGGAAAATTGGAAGTAGAGCAGGATGCATCTGCCAGTATTGTTTTCTCCCACAATAGTTTTTTTTTAAAAAAAAAACTACCAAAACTCTTGATATATTTTCAGCAAGTTTATGAAAAAAATTTGGACATTTTGGTAAACTCTTACAAGTAAATGATCTAGACAAAATTCTCACCCATCTATACTGGCCACATTCAACAGATACAACTATCCCCATTACTTTTCCTTCCATTTTTTTGTTCCAAAACTTGCCAATATCATTTAAGGAGGAAGTATAGGAATAGATGCACAAAGTCGTTTGACTGGTAGTACAATGGTTCCTCTGTCTGGAAGTAGTCACCACAGCATTGTAAAGAGATAGCTGCAGGTAAGTACTAGACATCCTACAGTGAGATCACGGGGAGGAGGGAGGAAGCTACATGGTGACTGCTCCTGAAAAAGTAATGCTCCAGCTGGACACATGATCGAGAGCATTATCCGTGGAACTGCTTGGAAATACCTCAGAATGCACCATGATAATATGTGAACAGATGTCATTTTTCTTCTGATCTGTTTGGGGAACTACTGGGATGAGGGGAAAAACATGACACAGGAAGAATACAAAATTGGCATTATTACTAAGAATTCCCAGAAGGTACACTGAGAGAGGAGAAGCATTGTTTGGATCTCAGAAATAACTGCAGTTAGATACAACTGTCAGAAACATTGACATGCCAGTACATTTTTTCTATATCCCCAACTATATCCCCAACTATTTGACCAAATTAATGTTCTGTTGTCCTTCTTTCTCAGCTGCTTTTACAACATTTTCCTCTTTTCCTCTCCCTTTTTACCCAACTTACTTCACTTGCTGCAAACAGAGTTCAACGTACAAAAGTAAGAGAGGAAGGGTGTGTGGAATCTTCCCCTGACCAGAAGGCTCAGGAAAAAACAAACTGCTGCTGCCTCTCCTAGCTTGTGTGTGTGTTCTTCCTCAGTAATAACTTTTGTCATCTTGACTACACTCTGATATAACTTGGCTAGACGTGTTTTCCTCTGTGAAATGTTGGAGGGTATGTTATCCTATCTGGTTACAGGTGTAACCACACTTAGATTTGATGTGTCCCTCTCAATATCTTCACATTTTTCAGCCTCTTTTTTTTTAATGACTTATTGCAGGAAGGTATGGTAGTCATGTTGCATGATAATAAGGAAAATGCATGGAATTTAATGTGCCTGTTGCAACTTTCTGAACAGTTTGATATTGTCCACTGCAGTGAGGCCTCCTCTCCTTTTGCTTCTTCTGGTTTTAGTTTTTGCAACTTGATTTTGCTTTTAAATTATGCTATTTGTCTTTTAGCTAAGGAGGCACTGTTCTTTTTTGCAATGCTGAATCATGTCTGATGGAAATAGCTGTCATTAGGTGACTGACTCAGAAGATGGCCCCATTCTGAGCTTGTTTGTAGCAAGGGACATTTGGGGCACTCCCCACACCACAAGCAGCCTTTTGCATCAAGAGTGTGGAAAGGGAGGAGGATGACTTAAGTCCTTTAAGGTTTTCCAATGACCGCTTGCATTTTGCAGCCATTAACTAATTATTGCTGGGAAAGTCTCGCCAAAAGCTTTTGTTTTGGTGGGCAATAAAATGATTCAGATGGATGGCGCCTGGCATTAAGGTCTAACGAAAAACAATTCCTGTCATTCAAGATTTGTAGCATTATCTATGCAATTTTCATTTAGGGAAATGTTACTAAATCATCTCTTGATCTTTTCAGAAAGGACTTTTAGAGCAACCGAGAAGTCCTGATGGACTGAGCAAGTCAGCTGGGCCCATATATCTATTTGCTTTGCAATCCTCTGCTCCTAAGGTATGCATTTCTAAATAAACACATTTCACCTGGACCTTTAAGATTCAGTACTTTCTTCTTCACAAGGAAACTAATTATTCCAAATCCCCTGGGATGTCTTAATTGCTTGCAGAATTATTGGATGCAAAAATAACATCAGCGCTCAGTCTTTGGGCTATTTTGTTTGTTTATTAAAGCTGTTATATTCTACCCCTCAAGCAATCTCAGATCATCTTTCAGGAGAAGTAGAATGGCTTTCCACCTAGACACTAATCTCATGGCTTCCACAGTGGAAGCTTAAATACAATCTAAGATAGTTGGAGGTAATGTGAAGTGAGAAGCTGGCAGATTGGAACAGTGATGTAAAACCAATGCTTGCTTAAGTTGAACTTTCCCTCATGGACTATGGGCACAGCCTGTGGGTCTTTCCAGACTTCTTGGCTGTGGAGTTGCCAGTAGCATTTGTGACTAGGATTGCTTTATACATATCCTGGCACAGAGGCCATCTGCAATCCTAACTGGACCAGTCAGACCAGGCCTTGGTTGGCCATGCTGTAATTACCTCCAAGCAGGGCTATTGTAATGCACTGCATATGAGATTGCTTCTAAAGATAAAGTAGGCACATTGTGCAGCCATCTGGAGGGTGATGGGGGCCATGATATCAGAAAACATAATGTGGACTGCAATGCCAGCTATGCCAGCTAATGCTAGTATTGACCCTAAAATCAAGACTGAGATGGCTTGGGACCAGGCTAATTGAAGGACCACTTTACCCATATAATCCTGCCCAGATCTTAACAGTCTGAGTCGTATCTGCTTCTTGAGCACTCACCAACCAATCTGCCACGTGAAAGAGAGGAGACATTCCTCGTGGTGGGCCTTAAGACTGTAGAATTCCCTTCTACTGATTAATGCCGTATCTGTACAAAATATTAGATGATCTCTGTAGACTTTTGATGTTCTCTTGATTTGAGATTGTATTGTATGTTATGTACTTCTAAACATGGCTACTATGTGGTGTAAGATCTATGTTTGGGTCCTCCCTTGTTTTGTGAAGGCATGGCCTTCAAAAAATGAGGAAAAGTAATTAATTATACTTCAATGTAATTGCATGATCCTGCACGTTGGTCACTAACTAAAGATCCTTACTATCTATTAAAATCCTATGTGCTAAAGGATCAAAGTGCCCCCCCAACAATTTGTTGCCATGTGATTAGTGTAGGTAAAGATCAAAGATCGTGGCAAACTGTGAAGGGTAGTGCTGTGTCAAATATCTTCCAGGTTCATCAGCTGGGGTAAATATCTAGGGATTTCTTGTCTTTGTATATCCTGTTCTGATTACATTTTATTCTTTTGGGTTCTGATTTTATTCCCCTATTCACCCTGAAACGTCCTACTGTTGTTGTTGTTGATTATGATAGTGGTGTGTGTGTTCAAGTCATTTCCAGCTTATGGCAACCCTAAAGCAAACTTATCAGAGGGGTTTCTTGGCAAGGTTGTTCAGAGGAATTTGCCAAGGCTTTCCTGTAAGGCTGAGGGAATGTGACTCACCCAAGCCCACTCAGTAGGTTTCCATGGTAGAATAGGGATTTGAACCCTGGTTTCCCAGAGCTGTAGTCCAGCTCTCAAACCACTACACCAGACTGGCCCTCAACCTCCTACTACATGAACCGAAACAACAACAACATTTATTTATAACATCCTTTTCACTAAAGGGTGGAACATCAACATATACAGCCAGGGACAAAGACAACATAACACTATAACAAACATAGAATGAAAGCCCCAACAGCCCACCAGGTTTTCCATCTCAGCACCTTAAACACACTCAGTGACTTAAGATGGTGAATCAAAGAGGAAGGTCTTCAGCCCTTTATGAAAATGGGTAAGATCCTCTTCCAGCTAGAGGTCCAAAGGAAGACTGTTCCACAAATGCAGAGCCAGATCTTGAAAGGCTCACAGCCTTGACAGAGCTATATGTGTTAGTGGAACAAATAGTAATCCTTTGCCTGTAGATCTCAAATTCCTGGATGGAGTATACCATAACTAGCTGAATTGCAATGTACTGAGCACTGGCTTATGGATGGGGTGGGTGATGAGGGTGGTGCGCTTCAGGTGGCAATTTTTTGGGGGTACCTCACACGACGTGGCCATGCCCCTGCATGTTGTGGCCACACCCCTGTGCAATGTGGCCGTGCCCCTGCCTCCCTGCTTGACCCTGCTCCTGCCCCCACTCCCACCTCCCCTACCCGCACTCCAAGCTACGTGGCTGGTACCGAGGGAGGTTAGAATGCAAAGCCCTGAATACCAGAACAAAGAGTTTGAAACAGGTGCTGTGAAGGGATCTATGGGGAGAATACACCTTTGCTTTTGTTATCTAAGCACCCCCTTTAAAAAGAAGACAACAAGTGTGAACATGAAGCCCTTGTGTCATCCAGTTTCTCAGGGACCACCAATGATTTCAGCTATCTGTAACTCTGGAAATCTTTGGCATCTTTCCGCTTCGCATTCTTGAGTTCCTTCTTGAGTACTCAGCAGCCTCAGTGGAGCCATCTCTAGATTTGAAAAGCCCTGTTTCATTCTCCAGCATGCTTTGTTTCTGGAATATAGTCCTTTATTGTGTGAAAAGGGACTTCTCCTCCTCAATGATGGGAAATGAACTTTTGAGAATTCTTGTTTTGTAATAAGTTAGCTATTAAACATCCACTTTAGTTTTTTTTGTATTTAAAGCCTATGTCAGTTCTCAAATACTTTCCATAAAGTGCCAGGAGTCAGTCAGTCATTAAAAATGGCAAAAATGCCTTTCATCTCTCTTTAAAATATTATAGTCTGCTGCTATATCTCACAACAACAAAATAAGCAGCACCCTCGACCAACTTATCTAATCTTCAGATCCTGTTGGGATGGCTTTTCGAGTAATACCGTGAAGTCCCACTAGAAACACCAGCTTGGGAAAGTTATTTTTTGGGAGTCTAACTTCTAGAAATCCTCAGGCACATTAATGCTTCAAGGCTCCTCTGGCTATTGAGAAGCTGACACACCTGATATGGCTGGCTTGATTATTTTTAGACCAATGCCGTTATAAATATTTTGTATGTAGAAAGTCACAGTTACCAAGGATCCCAAGTAGAGCAGAGTTTAAATTTTCATTTCTGAGATACGCTGCACAGAAAATAGGCAAAGAGAGAAATTTATCTTAAACTGGCCAGTTACTTTAACTTTATTAGGTGGTCCAGGTCTACGTTTCCTTCTTTCTTTTTTAAAACTCAGCTGATTTCCACTTCTACCATCAATTCCAGGGGTTTGCATCTGCCTCCACAGAAGCTACTCACCAGCATCTCTGGGATGCTTTGGAAGCAATGGGGCACTGTATCACTCCCAAAGCATTCTGGGAAGTTCAGGTAGTGGAGAGAAACAAAAGTATTTAGTGCAGAAGGAACAGAAAATTCCTTACCCCCTTGTACATTGACATAAAGTCAGTTTCAAGCCCTGTGTGAAAAATTTTGGTGAGGTTTCTTCCAGGTACAGAAGACATCAGTACAAATTTTGCCCCCTTGTTTTACCAGGAAAAAGCACAGAGGAAAGGCTATTTATAAATAATATAATGTATGATGTTTGATATATATTACATAACACAAACTGATAAGTATTTTACTTGGCACACTATCTCAATATGCTTCTGCTGGCATGGAACTGGAGAATGTTCTCTCTAGTTTAAATCTGTTGCAATAGAATTTGGATGAGATGGAAAATTTCTGTTATGGTGATAGGAACATTCTGATAGTGAATAACATTTTTTTAAAACTACTTCATCAGCTATTGTACTAAAGAAGACCTAATGAGTATTAGCACAGTCTCAGGATTTCCAGTATAATGGCAGACTTTTCTCCATTGCCAAACAATACAAGCTGGTGAAAAAGAAAATGGTGTGAAAAGAAGTCTTGCTGAGCACCTATAATAAAAGCTGATCTGGGTTGCCGTCAATGGCGAGAGTGCAAAGTAAACAGAGAGGATGGGTAATAATAGTTTTCCGTGATTTACAATGCCAATAGATTGATCAGAATTCATCTGCCATATTTTATATTTGAAAGAAATGACCACATTCTTCTTGGTTTGTGATCTCTCCCATTCAGGACATTTACAATAGAACAGAAGAGATTGGAACACAGAGATTCCTATTCTCGGGCTGGGTAATGGAAAATCTCCCTGTGATACTTCTCCATGTCAATATTTGTTGAGTTTTAATAGCCGTGCTGCTTAGCAATGGGAAGCATATTCTCTCAGGCTCGATATGAGACTGAATCTTTCAAGAACTTTCCCCCTTAAGTAGGCCTTACCATCATTCCTGTTTAAAAAAAACACAAAAAAGATTATTCTAATTTGCCCATCTAACCTAAGAAAGAATATTTACTGTTCATATTTTACTGTTTTTCTTATTTTACTGTTTTTCAGAGCTCTACCTTTTGCTAGCACTTGGAAAAATTCTGTTTTAGGGGGCTACAACTTCTCAAATTCTCCAGCCAGCATGGCTAGTGGAGGATTCAGGGATTTCAAGCCCCCAAAAGATAACTTTTCCAAGCTCTGTACTTCACTCAAAATAGAACTGAAGCTGATTGTTATTTTCAATCACAGTGATTTAAATTTTGTATGATTTCCACATTTGTACAGCTTTTGGCTTGCACGCTGTGCTCCACACCCCTTCTCCCTTCTAGGTTGACATCCATCTCTAGCACTTTCCCTGGCCTTCTCCTGTTGTCCTCATTCCTCAGGACCACTCCTGTTCCAGACCTTCATTTCTAGGCCTCTCTGCTTCTTTGGCTGTGTTCCTTTTCTAAGCTCTATTAACATTTCTTCTGTAAACTGTTCCCACACCCTGCCCTTCCCTTCCCTTAGCCTCTGTGTAGTTTGGCTGACAAAAACAAGAAATAAATAGCTAGAATAGGGATGGACAAAGCCTTCTGTTTTCCATTTCTTCTGGAATGGATCGCAAGTTCTTTCTGTTGAATTCATAAAGAAATTTGAAAAGTTTGGTGCATTTTTACTGAAATCAAATTGAAGAGAAACTCTCCCTCGTTTCCAGTTGATGCTGCTGTTATTGTTGTCATCGAGATTTTGTGTCACTGACTGAGCTACATAACCACTGTAATTATGTAGTGTCTCCCAGCCCAACCTCCCCAATGCTTATTTATTGTGCATTAGCCACTGTAAGCAACAGAGATCTGTTCAATCAGGAAACAGGTGAGTGATGTTTCCACTCCCTCAGGGTCCCAGATATGGAGACATGTTGGTAGTCCTGAAAGGCAATTTGGCATGGCTTTACTCCTGAGTTCAGCTGTGGCTAGAAAAGCCTCCTGATCACTTATAACAGATGTACTGACTTAGGATCTTTCCACACTACACTGTTACAGTGCTATTGTTGCAGGAGCCCAGGGAACACAGAGACCACAGAGCAAGAAAAAGAGGAATTTATTACACGCGGGCTTTTGGCTGGATGTCTCCAAAAGACCAAAAGCCCTGAATTCAAGTTGCACAGCTCTTTTATAGACAAAGTTCACAGCATACACAAAGATCACAGCAAAGATCGCAGGCATGTCTCGGTCCGCCCCTCTGGGGTCACAAATACCACATGCTGTTACTAGCTAATTACCCCCGCGCTCAGACCCCGGAAAGTGCTTATCTACAATCTGCAATTACCGCAGCCAGTCAATAAACGACACCCTGGCTACGTGATCAACATCCTAGCTACCTGATACCCTTCTTAAATCTTTCTCCGTTCCTCTGACCTAAGCCCCCAGCTTCTACTTTATTTCTACTTTATTATTTCTAATTCATACCAATATCATTTCCCCCCTTAAATGCATAATTTCTAAACAATTATAGCATTTCGTGACGTTATATCATAAAACAGCATCAGGCTGAGCCATCAAAGCGTACAGAGCTGCTGTCTTACTGGAAGTAATTTGAAGCATATTACTTATACATTGCATAAAACAAGGAAAGCATATACACAGAAACAGGAATATTAGCACTACTGGCAACAAAATTACAAACAATGCTTTTAGCCAATTCAGGTTTGGTAACCAAGATGTGAGCCACTTCCACCAGCTATCATCCCCTTCATTTATATCCTTTACTACTTCGTGCAGTTTGTTAATTTGTGCTTCTATCGCGTTGCTGTTATCAGACAAGTTGAAACAGCACAATTTCTGATGCTTTTTGCATCCTACGTGATGGAGAAGGAAGAGATAGTCAACGCCTGCCCGATTTTCCAATACAGCATTCCTTAGTTCCCGCTGTTCTTTGTTAAGCAAGGATAATGCTTTGGAAGTAGCGTTTATACTTTTGACTAGCGTGCAGGCTAATCTATTTATTTCTAGTCCATCCTCCAGAGCCAATCCTGTTATTCCAACCAGGGAGAATGCTAACGCTATTTTCTCCTGGTCCGACCATAAGTGTGATCGGCTGTCACAATTTTCATCTAGAGGGGCGGCTCTAGCTCTACGGTCTCGCTTCTGAGGCCATGGAGGAAGGACTGTTACCAGACGGCTAAGGCAGCAAGGTTGAGTGTCAGACAGATAGGCTGGTATGTATGACCAGGTTCGAGACCCACAGGTCCAGAACCAGCCGTGAGGTAAAAGAACATGACCTTGGTAATAAGATATATTTTGGATCTCCTTGCAAGGAATCGGAGGTCCTGGAGCAACCTTTCATTGGCTATTCTTACTCCGGCAATTGATCATGCGCGCGCAGGTAGCATTGGCTCCTGCTACTATAGGAGTTCGTAAAGTGAACTCAGTTATAATATAATATAATATATATATATATATATATATATATATATAATATAATATAACCCCGGTTATATTAGCTAGGTGTAACCAATAGTTATCAGCCAAACGTGGGGATGCTATCTCTTCAACCCCTTGAGCATTGCTTACAAATATCATATACACAGAGAATAATAAGAGTAATATAAAATGCATGTTAGTATTACGTCCCTTCCTGGGCTTCCTGGGGTCTGGCTGTATGCAGGGCTGCTGGAATCCTGGACAGCAGCGATAGAGCCTAGCCCCCGTCTTCTTTCCTTCTCCAGGTGCAGGCTTAGTTGTACGTGGAATTACCAGCTTCCGGAGTGGTAATAGTATAACTCAGCCTGAATCTCCGTGCCGCTTCTTCAAGGTGAGCTTGAGTGGGTTAGTAGGGTCCCCAGCTACCGACCCCCCCCCTTTTTGCTCGCTTTACACGTGTCCAATGTATCCAAGGTTTTATACCAGCCACCTTTACAGCTGTGGGGGTGGAAAGAATGACAGTTTTTGGTCCTTTCCACTGGGGAGTCAATGGATCAGATCTCCAATCCTTAACCCAAACCTCATCCCCTGGCTGGAAAGGGTGAACCTCAGTGATAGGGATGGGAACCTATCTTCTATTGCATGATGTCGCTGCGACTGCAAAGCTTTACCTAGCGCCTGCACTTCTTGCTGTAGACTGACATTTCCTAGTTCCTGAATGTCCCCCCTTAACCCCGAAAGGATCTGAGGGGGTCTCCCGTACATTAATTCGAAGGGGGACAGTTTGGTGACTCCGTGAGGAGTGCACCGAATTCTAAACGTTTGGCTGCTAACTATTGGTTACACCTAGCTAATATAACCGGGGTAGATCATTTCTGTTTGCCACAGGGAGTTCCTGCCAATAGACTCATTAATTCATGTCTGATACTGGTGTGTAGGCAGCCAAGCCAAATCCAGGATAGTACCCACTACCAGAGTTTGATCTTTAGCCACTTAGATATGTCGTATGCTCACAGCGCAGATTGGGGGGTCACGTCAAATTCTCTACCCCTAACTGAGTTCACTTTACGAACTCCTATAGTAGCAGGAGCCAATGCTACCTGCGCGCGCATGATCAATTGCCGGAGTAAGAATAGCCAATGAAAGGTTGCTCCAGGACCTCCGATTCCTTGCAAGGAGATCCAAAATATATCTTATTACCAAGGTCATGTTCTTTTACCTCACGGCTGGTTCTGGACCTGTGGGTCTCGAACCTGGTCATACATACCAGCCTATCTGTCTGACACTCAACCTTGCTGCCTTAGCCGTCTGGTAACAGTCCTTCCTCCATGGCCTCAGAAGCGAGACCGTAGAGCTAGAGCCGCCCCTCTAGATGAAAACTGTGACAGCCGATCACACTTATGGTCGGACCAGGAGAAAATAGCGTTAGCATTCTCCCTGGTTGGAATAACAGGATTGGCTCTGGAGGATGGACTAGAAATAAATAGATTAGCCTGCACGCTAGTCAAAAGTATAAACGCTACTTCCAAAGCATTATCCTTGCTTAACAAAGAACAGCGGGAACTAAGGAATGCTGTATTGGAAAATCGGGCAGGCGTTGACTATCTCTTCCTTCTCCATCACGTAGGATGCAAAAAGCATCAGAAATTGTGCTGTTTCAACTTGTCTGATAACAGCAACGCGATAGAAGCACAAATTAACAAACTGCACGAAGTAGTAAAGGATATAAATGAAGGGGATGATAGCTGGTGGAAGTGGCTCACATCTTGGTTACCAAACCTGAATTGGCTAAAAGCATTGTTTGTAATTTTGTTGCCAGTAGTGCTAATATTCCTGTTTCTGTGTATATGCTTTCCTTGTTTTATGCAATGTATAAGTAATATGCTTCAAATTACTTCCAGTAAGACAGCAGCTCTGTACGCTTTGATGGCTCAGCCTGATGCTGTTTTATGATATAACGTCACGAAATGCTATAATTGTTTAGAAATTATGCATTTAAGGGGGGAAATGATATTGGTATGAATTAGAAATAATAAAGTAGAAATAAAGTAGAAGCTGGGGGCTTAGGTCAGAGGAACGGAGAAAGATTTAAGAAGGGTATCAGGTAGCTAGGATGTTGATCACGTAGCCAGGGTGTCGTTTATTGACTGGCTGCGGTAATTGCAGATTGTAGATAAGCACTTTCCGGGGTCTGAGCGTGGGGGTAATTAGCTAGTAACAGCATGTGGTATTTGTGACCCCAGAGGGGCGGACCGAGACATACCTGCGATCTTTGCTGTGATCTTTGTGTATGCTGTGAACTTTGTCTATAAAAGAGCTGTGCAACTTGAATTCAGGGCTTTTGGTCTTTTGGAGACATCCAGCCAAAAGCCCGAGCGTAATAAATTACTCTTTTTCTTGCTCTGTGGTCTCTGTGTTCCCTGGGCTCCTGCAACACTATTATTCTACTTTCAACATCCTGTGGAATTGTGGGGTTTGTAGTTTACTGAGGCCAAAGCGGTCTCTGGCTGAGAATTCAAGTGGACCCTCCCTAAACTGTAAACCCCAGGATTCCACAGGAAGTTGAAAGTGGAATAATAGCATCATAACAGTGTAGTGCAGAAATGGCTTTAGTAACTGTCTGCTCTCCTGGAATCTTAGCCGCTTTGATCCGTGTCCATTCCTGTATGGACTGTTGCAATGAGTAAGGCCAGTCTGAGCCTGAGGCAGACAAATTGTTGACGTCTTCTTTATGATAAGGTGGAAAATATCTCAAAGCCAGTAATATGAGTTAAAGTGAGCAACCTTTGCATTTTTGCACTAATTGCTAGTTTGCATGTTTGCCCAACTTCGGCCCTTTTTGCATGGCATTTTTAATGCGAAAGGGCCCCTTGAGCATCGCGCACATGTGAGGAGCGGTCCACACGACGGACTCACATTTGTGCGACGCTCCAGGGCCTGGCAGGGACCACTCACATATTTTTTCATTTTTGGCTTGAAGCCGAAAATGGTGCACAGTCGCGCATTGCTCCAAGGCCCCGCATGCACTTACCTTGTGTGCAGAGCCTCGGGAGCCGGGCTGGTCACGCTTCGTGTCCAGTGCAGCCTGGGAAGATCCCAGGCTGCACTGCGAAAGGAAGAGGTGGGGCTCTTGCGCAAGCAGGAAGCTTGTGCGGAGCCGAAGGACCCCGGACGTGAGAGCCTCTCTCCGGAGGCTGCTCGCATGAGCACCGCACCCCAGTGCCGAGAAAAGGTGAGTTGCAGAAAGGGCCTTCTTCTTTGTTCACTTTTTCACACCTGGCTCTATTTCTGCATCACTCTAACCTGCATCCATTTTCTCTCTTTCCCCATCCTATATTATGTATTTGACTATGCACAAGTATCAATAAGTAAAGCTACCTCATACATTTTACAAAGAAGACTAGATTTATTTCCTTGATCTGCTACAGCCTGGTGGTGGGCCATGGGCCTGATTGTTGTTCAGCTTCTGCCTGACTAATTTCATTACTCCCCTTGTTAGATCCAGAGTTATCTCTCACATTTCCCAACATCTTGGCACCTGACTGAGGCAGAAAATTCTACAGGCAGCTCTCCACATCTTTGGCAATAAAAAAATACGATAACAACAAAGTAAATAGCTAACCATTTGCTAGCCTTTCATGACACTCAAAATCTTCTGCATGACTCTACCCATTGATAAGGCCAGCTTGACAATGATCTCTGCATGGCTCCAAGTTGGCAGCTGGCACAGGAATGGCACCTTGATTTAGGAGGAGGGGCGGTGCCCAATCTTCCATCACTTGCACTGGTTTCCACGACACTTATTAGCCTGACTCAAGGCAGCAGTAATTTCTGTTAAGGCCTCAGCTGAGGACTACTAAGAGAACACCTCCTCCATATGAACTCCCTAGCTAATTAAGATCTTTAGGTGAGGCTCTGTTCCAGGTCCCACCTAATTCTGATGTAAAGTCTGCAGCTTGGTCCTTCTCCATCCTGGTGCCAAGATTCTGGTGCCCCCTCCCTGTTTGTGGAAATCCCACCCAGGTTAAAGTATTCAAAATTACAGGGAAAAGGCTGAGACATTCCCACTTCAGCAGACTCCTAAGGGGCAGAGCTGGCCCTTAGCCTAGGGTCTGTTTTGATGCTGAGATGTTATTTTTTGCTAGGCTTTATGGGTACCTAGTTTGAGTTAGCTATATTTTAATTTTAATTACTGTTTGGCTGCAGATATATTTTAATTATTGCCTAGCAGATCTAATTGGATGATGTCTTTTCTTGTAAATGGGGCTCTGTGTCTATCTCTCTCTCTATCTCCCCGTCTGTCTGCCTATCTATCTATCTTTATTGTATTACATAAGCCACATTAGTCAGAAGAAAAAGAAAGATGTAAAACTATATGAAGACAAGATAATATGCAGAACTGCACACACTTCCCGTTTACTTGTTTTGCATAGCATTTGTGCCTACACCTGCTGAAAGTCCTTTTGTTTTTTCTCTCTTCATTGTTACTCAGCTATTAAAAGTATGGAAGCTTTGCCTTCTTTTGCAAAGATTCCTCACCTCTTATTTACTTATTTGTTGCTATCAGCTGCCTTGAAGTTGTTTCAACTTCTGGCAACTCTAAGATGAACCTCTCATGGGATTTTCTTGACAAGATTTCATCGGGAGGGGGGTTGCCTTTGCCTTTACCTTCCTCTGAGGCTGAGAGAGCATGACTTGCCCAAGGTCACCCAATGGGTTTCCATGGTCTCGAATCCTGATCTCCAGAGTCACAGTCCAGCACTCAACCGCTACATTATGCTGGCTCTCTTCTAGTTGTCTTTTAAAAACCAGTATAAAATCTTATGTTTCTGGCCCCCAGCTCAGAAGGCCAAAGGTTTCCCTCTTCTGCTTTAGACAGACATCCAGTGCAACTGTATACATATTTACTTAGATGTGAGCTCCACAGAGCTCACAGGGCTTACTCCTAAGTAGATCTGCCTAAGTCGATTTATTCTCCACTTCTGTCCCATGTCTGTCAAATGTTATTCTTGTGTGCCTTCGAGTCCTTACCAATGTATGGCAACCCTAAGGTGAAATTATCACATTTTTTTTCTGGAGCTGAAAGTGAGTGACATACCCAAGGAAGACCAAAGGTTCCCCACTTCTCAATGGTTTAGTGGGTTTTCATGGCTGAGCAGGGAATCAAACCCTGATCTCCAGGGTCATAGTCTAACATACTGGCTCTCTAAAATAGCCTATAGCACCCAGTATTCCCAGGTGGTCTCCTGTCCACATGCTAATCAAGCCCAACCTTGCATACCTTCTGAGATCAGACAAGATCAGGTGTGTTCAGGGACAGTATTTCAGTGCTGACCTATCTTTGAAGAGTCTCATAAGAATTACTAAATTGCTGTAAGAAAAGCATTTTGCACACTCTGAAATCCGCTCCTTGTATTCTAGCCATCTTTAGATTGTCCATCTTCAGGGCAGTCTAAAGTGGGTAGATTTTGATGTGTTCCAAACAATGCCATAATGGATTGAGTTAGATTTAAGAACGGATGAGAAATTTGCTTCGTTGGGCTTCTTTTTAAAAAAAAGAACTGGGCAAAATTCACAAGTTTCTTCCTGAATTCAATGGAAAGAACATAAAATTTTTAAAAAATGAAATGTAGAAGAAGGGTCCACAGATTTTTTTTCATGCTCAGCTCTTGAAGTTCTGGATGTGAATCCATGTGCATTTGCGACAATGCTTGCAGTGCTAAAGCAGGATTGGTACTTCTTTCTCCTCTCATCTTTAAGGGCTATATGACAGGCAGGTACAACATTATCCCCTCTATGGTGGGAACAGCTGTATCACCTTAATCTAGCCACTAGAGAAGATTGAGTATTTTGTTCAGTTTTTTTTAAATAAGAATGTTTCAAAATCCTCAAGCTTTTTCACAAATTCCGGAAAAAGAACAGGAGGTATAAAACATTTGAAGGTGTTACAAAGTGATACTGAGAGATCTATCCATTCTTGGACTGAAGGACTTATGTCTTGCCTAATGTTAGGAACTGTGTTTTTAACTTTTCTGTGTTGCTAAGTTTTCTGGAAGCTGCCTTGGGCCCCACAATGGGAGAAAGACAGCTTATAAATGCAATAAGGAAGGAAGGAAGGAAGGAAGGAAGGAAGGAAGGAAGGAAGGAAGGAAGGAAGGAAGGAATAGTCACTTAATAGACAGTTTATTAATAAAATAGTTTGGGTCTCACTAATCCACATCCAGACTCCTTTCCGTAATGTCAAAGCATTTCTCTGCCTGCCTCTAGTTTGATGAGATCAAGATTGGTGACAAACATGAAACACAAGCAGTGAACAAATCATGTATTTAATTTGAATTGTATCCCACCTTTCTCACAGGACTAGGATGCAAAGTAACTCACAAGAATATTAAAGCAGATACAGACAATCACACATAATTAATGTAAGTGCAGGCTCCTTTGAATATTCTTTAACTAACCCATATATTTTAAGAAGGCTGTGGTTGTTTAAAAAAAAAACCTTATGCCCTCTTGCTCAATAAATCTTTACCCCACAGGCTCCAGAAAGCTGTGTGATCTTCAAAATGGCATGAAAGCAATTATGCGAGTTTCTCACCTATGAACTGGCGAGACTGGGGATTGGAGCGCTGGGTTATAATAGAAGAGATACAAAGTACTCAGTCCCCTATTTCATTCCAAATTAGACAAGACTAAATCCTTACAAGTACGGTTGCCCTTTGACAGTCCTTCCTGCTCCAGTCTTAGAAAAAGCAATGGGAACGGGAGCTCTTGATCGCAGCAGGAATGTGTTTATGATCATGCATTGCTCAGGTCTTGTTTTTATTTCCCATTTTATGTAAAATGCTGCGGTAATCCCTTTAGAATTCTCCTCGGCTTAAACCTCAGAGGCTGTCCAAGGCTGCTGCTTAATGTCTCAAGAGCACTTCACTCCCCATAAGCCTCATATTCAACAGGTAAAGCCTACTTTGTTCTATAGAGACAGCTAGAAATAATGTAAAATTAAGGAATTTAATCTTCTTGGAGTAACTCAAACTGTCCAGAGCTTTCCACAAAGGAGCAAGAAGTCTACTAACTTTTAAGGGAGAGAGAGAGAGGGAGAGAGAGGGCGGAATTGGTGATTGACAGAGGACTACCTGAAACAATGCTGCTTAACATTTGATTAGAACAATTGGATGAGAAAAATGTGAAAGCATTTGTGCCATTGCTGTCTGTCTGTCTGTCTGTCTGTCTGTCTGTCTATCTATGTATCATGCCAGCCGTTTTTCCATATTTTATATATGCTAATTGGAAGGATTTAATAGTAATTAAAGCTCAGCTTGAGCAACTGAACACACTGGCAGTTAAAGAAAAAATTAGGCTAAGGTTGTCTGAGCAACTCAGCTGCCCAAGACACAGATAACTGACAATTCTGTCTGACAGGATTTTGCACATTGCATCTCACTCTGAGTGCAAATGAAAAGAATTAAATATTGCATTGCCTCTCTTGTGAGAATTTAATTCATGCTTTTGGAGCCATGAGTACCACACATACATCTTGATTGCAGCCACATTCTCAGCATACATATGGAGATATAATTCATTGCGGTTACTATTCTGGATGTTAAATGCTTATTTAATTTTGAATGTTTGTGTCATACCACATGGGCAAGGATGGCTTTCAAACTAGTGAAGTTAAATTTCAGTTAGGATTTATATTCTAGTGGCTTCATAACAAATTGATTTGTGCTAGCAGCCCCCATTTGAAATGTATTTCTCCCCCCACCTTATGAGTCCAGATAGTACAAAGCAGTCAAAATCCTACATGATGCTTGGATAGTGTAAATCACTAGTGTAAAGCACTCACATAGTTACTTGGTAGTTGCACTACGTCAGTCTTCTGTTGTATGCTGATATTGTACAATCAATGGTCTATCTACCAGTATGCTTACTTATTGTCCCAATGTGCAGTGGGAATGCACAGTGGCTGCTGGTTCTGCAATCCCGTTGAAGGATGTTGTACACTGAAGGCACTGATGAATATCTATGCACCATTCAAGAATGTGCAACTGCATGGCTGTAATCATATTGGTTAGTCCCAACTAGATTTGGTCCCCTCTGGACAAACTATTGAATGGTAATATAGATTAGACCCACAGATTCAATGGCTCTCCTCTAGTTGCGAATTTGGGCAAAGTGGAATAGTTATACTTGTGAAACTTCTCTTATGCAGCCATGCTATGAACATATCTGTTGCACAATGGATAAAAATTACAGCTGCATGTTTGAAGGGACATGCACATCAAGAAGTTTCTGGCCAACATGTTCAGATATATATCTTTTTGAGTGTGGTGTGATAAAATAAGTGATTTTTTTAAGACTTGAAGGTACTGCTACCCTGTGACTTGGGGGTCCCGGGAGGGGCACCCAAATAACCAAACAAAACCTAGCAAGATGGGGAAAATTAGCTGGAACACTCTCTTGGCTAACAAGAGGCAGGGTAACGCAGCAGGATCTTTTACCCTATGTCTACAGCGTCAGGTCAGTGAGGAGGCAAATAGTTCAAACAGCAATTAGATTTGTTAAACAGTTATTAAAGAAAGGCGCAAACACATTCCTGTCTAGAAAAGGAAAATAGAGTTTCAAGGGGAATAGGTGATACGCCACCTCTCCTGTAGTCCTGGGAAAGCCAATTGATGAAGAGGAAACCCGGCGTGGCAGCAGAGGGGAATCTGCTGAACCGAGCGGCAGCAAGGCAGAATGAAGTCCAAGTGATCCGGCGAGAGTTCCAAAGAGCTCTCAGAGCGGAAGATATTTACTGGGGAAAGAATGACAGCAGGCTAGTCTGGTCTTGGGTGAAAACAATAAGTTTTGGGTTGGAGACAAAGCCTCTGAAAGGTCAGAATTTGCATGATTGAGTTAAAGTCCAAATTGACAATGGTATGGCCAGTATGTAGATGCGGCTAGCTCGGCAGTTAAATACCTAGCTCACCAGGGTGTCCTCTCAGGGCAGAGAATCTCTTTGTGGTAGCGTGCATTTGTAATGAAGGTGTTTGTTTTGGGAGGTCCCCTAAAGCAGATCTGGCAATATCTGACTTGGTTTGGTGGGAGCAGCAAGTAGTAGCCATGCCTAGCTTCGCGCTTGTTCGGTGGACCTCACAAACACTTGGCTGGTGGCAGAGTAGGGCCGAATTGTGATATCAAAATGATATCTTTGGTTTACCAAAGGCCAGGCCAGTACACAGTGGTAACAGTACACTACAACAATATGTGAGTTTATGAGTCAGCGTGGTATAGTGGTTTGAGTATTGGACAGGATACTGCGGCCCTTTCTGCCCCCTGCTCTCAACCTGCAATGGTCATGAGATCATGATGGGATCACGATGATCATTCTGCATGATGTTGTCATGATCCTGTCACAATCCTGTGACCACCCATTGCAATTGTGGATTACATCATTGACGGGTTTCTCTTGTCAATGACACACAATTGCGCAGTCCTCCCATCTCTCTCCCATACTTACCAGTCATGCAGAACATCAGGAAGCACAATGGCTGCACTTCCTCTCCCAGTGCAGCCTGGGAACCTGCCAGGTTGTGCTGTGGAAGGGAGGAGCGGAGCCATCACACTTTCTCCTATCTAGCAGGCAGCCGGTGTGGAGGGGAGTACTTCTGTCACACTCCCCTCTTGGGAGAGGCTTTCCCTGGATCCCCACACAATGGCTTCGAGAACAGGTAAGGTATGGAAAGGGCCTGGGAGACAGGGTTCAAATCCCTGTTCAGCCAGAGAAACCCATTGGTTGGCCTTGAGCATGTCATACTCTCTCAGCCTCAGATGAAGACAAAAGCAAACCCATTTTGAACAAATTTTGCCAAGGAAACCCCATGATAACCTTTGAGTTGCCATAAGTTGGAAATGACTTGAAGGCACCCAGCAACAACAGCAACAACAACAAGTGAATTTAGCTTTGTTGTCTTATAAGTCAATATTATTTCCACCTGTTTACCTGGAAATAAGGCCCAGTGGACTTAATGGAGCTTATTTCCAAATAACTGTACATAGAATTTCATCCTTCTTTGAAATATCGGTGGTTTTTTCCCTAGGCTGACAAAAAAATTCAGCCTAGTGAAGAGCCTCATGTATGTGTTAAGGCTCACGTAAAGTTCCTGAGTGCATACAAAGCTGTGCTAGGTTTGCATATATGAGTGTGCTGGCATTTGCTTCTGTTTAAATATCTGTTTCAGGCTGGAGAACTGAAACCCACCCATCTCTATGACCACAGAATGGTTTTAGAAATGGGACATTTCTTTTTTTTTTTAATTTTTATTAATTATAAAGAAAAAACGAACAAAACATAACACCACATGATTATCATAAAAGTGAAAAAGAACACATTACAATGAAATAGCTTTCCAGATCCTTTATCATATACTTATTCCTCATGTTATATATCATATTGCTTATATATTTTTGTTACATTCTTAACTCTATCCTTTTCAACTATATTTAACCTATTGCTGTTACTAAATATGGTCCTATTACTAAACATATTAATACTAACCCAGAAATGGGACATTTCTAAGTATCACTTGGCGTACCAGATGTTGCTAGACTACAGTTCCCAGCATTTCTCATCATTGACTCTACTGGACAGAACTGATGAAAACAGACATCAACAACATCTAGAGATTCTCATGATTCCCCTGGTGATGATAAGAATACAGAATAAAATAGAGATTAGGAGAATTTCATTTGGTCTTTAAGTAAACCTGCCTCATTTTCACTTCCTGGACTAATATGAGGGTCAGGATGCAAGTATCCTTGGAACACGCCGTGCCACAATTGTCACAAGTCGTGCCACAGTTGTCACAATTTCCACCAGGGCTCACATTTGGTGTGGACTTGCTGACAGGACACATGGCAGTTGGGGAGATCCTACAGGGCAGCCTAGGCTTGTGTGGGGCTTACTGCCAGCCCTTGGGGAGTCCCCATCCCAGGTCCTGAGCTGCTATTGCTACCAAGGCATGTACAACAAGAAGGCTCGCCAACCGAAATACTGATGCTCCACTCTTTCTGTTACTCCAAATAGCACAAGGAGCCCAACTCCATACAGTCACCATCTCTCTCTGTTTCCCTCCCCTTCTTACTGGCTTTTTGGGGCACCAACGTTGCAGAAGTAGAACATGGGTTGCTAGGCTGAATACAGGTACAGGGCTTATGTATCTTTAACAGTGGCTTGTACCCCCCCCCCACTGTCCCTTCCCTTCCCACTCAAACATGTTTTCCTTTTTCAAAAGTTGCACCTTTGATTTCTCTTGAAGGCTTATGATGTGGAATAATGACATGGAGCAATTTCCCTACTGGAAGCCGTGGTTTCAAAACCCAGCTTGAGTTGAAGTTTTTGCTAAATTTGGGCCTGTCATTTCATTCCTGTTGCTGAATAGCTGCAGGAGGGGGAAAGAAAGAAAGTAATCTAATGCTGTTGCCTGTGGAAGCAGTGATCAGTCTGTGGAAGAAGGAAGAGTTAGATGCAACTGTCAAAGAGCAAATTGGCTCATTAAAGGAGCAGGAGAGATTCATCTCTAAGCGAGATGTGGGTAATACAGTGGGAAAAGTCCTGGATGAGCAATGGGTTTATTATGCAGCTTTAAAACTCCTATCAGACAAAAACTGAAAATAGAATTAAACTAATAATAAAATTTAAAAGCAGCTAAAAATAAGAAAACAACAAATAAATAGTATAGCACATTCTGAAAGGCTCTTTAACCCCTGAAGAAAGTGAGTGGATGTCTAGTTAATCTCAGGACTCGTGTTTAAAAACTTATTTTTAAGAGATTCAGAATAAAATAATTTGATATCAGTGCACGCTTCAACTATTCTGATTTGGCAGGGACAGTCCTAATAAATCGTCAGTTGTCACACTTCTTCAGTTGCTGTTGAAATGTCCCAGGCCATTTCCGCACTAGGCTGTTATAGCGCTATTATTTCACTTTCAACATCCTATGGAATCCTGGGGTTTGCAGTTTAGGGAGGGGCTGGCCAAGTGCAGAAATGGCCTCAGTTTCTCTTTCCTTCTCCAACAGCTTTTCCTCTTTATCCTCAACTTGCTTCAGTTGTTGCAAACTGAGTTCTAAGTTCAAAAACAATTTGTACGCAACTCAGCAAGGAAGAAGGTAGCAGGGAGCAGAATCTAGTCCTTCTCTGTAGAGTCAGGGAAAAGCATATTGCTGTACCCTCTCCTAGTTTGTGAGATCTCACTCATTAATAACGTTTGCCATCTTGAGCACACTCTGAGGTTGCTTGGCTGCATGTGTCCAGATTTATCTGTGAAATGTTGGTGGGTATACAGCAGCCCCTCCAGTTTCACAAGGCATTGGGGTGCAGAACCCTCACAAAAAGTGGAAAAACTACACATAACTCCCCCCATGATCCCCCTCCCATTCCCTTGCTGTTCATGCGCTGGGGCCAGAGGCAAGGGAATGGAATGGGGGAACTCCAGAGGGGAGAAAGAAGCTGTGTTCGTGCCTTCCCTCCACTCCTTTGCCTTTTACCTGGGCGCTTGCCTGCTTTCTCTGCAACCAACAAAATGCAAAGGAATGGAAGGAGGAGCAGGAGGGGAGAGAAGGCATACACGTACCTGGTGAATAATCAAGTTCATGAAGGTCAAAGCTGTGAATGTGGAAGGAGGACTTCATGTCAGCCAGGATCCATGTTCTTTATATCTAACATATGGAATTTCATAGAATCATGAATGATAGAAATGTAGAGTTGGAAGAGACCACAGGGGCCATCCAGTCCAACCTCCTGTCATGCAGGAACACCCTCAAAGCACTCCCGACAGATGGCCATCCAGCCTCTGCTTAAAAATCTCCAAAGAAGAAGACTCCACCACACTCTGAGGCAGCATATTCCACTGCCGGACAGCCCTGACCATCAGAAAGTTCTTCCTAAGGTTCAGGTGGAATCTCCTTTCCTGCAGTTTGAATCCATTGCTCCTTGTCCTGGTCTCTGGAGCAGCCAAAAACAAGCCCATTCCCTCCTCTACATGGCATCCCTTCAAATATTTAAACATGGCTATCATGTCCCCTCTTAAACTTCTCTTCTGCAGACTAAACATACCCAGCTCTCTACCCAGCTCATCCTGCAGTACTTTACATCTAGCTGTAGAAACATAGCTGGATGCTTCTCTGCCATCCCTCCTACTCTCCACCAGCCAGTAAATGGCCATGTTGGAGCAGGGGAATATTGAGCTAAAAAATGGGCCGGATGGTGATGGGGGAGATGTTGTGTAGTTCCACTTTGGGGAACTTTATGCTGCGTCTTCCAGTGATCTGTTAACTATTAAAGGTACATAAGCCCTGTACTTGGATTCAACCTAGCAACCCAAGTGCTACTTCTGCAACCCTGGTGCACCAAACAGCCAGTAAGAAGGGAAGGAAATGGAGAGAGATGGTGACCGTATGGAGTTGGGCTCCTTGTGGTATTTGGAGTAAGAGAGGGAGTGGAGCACCAGTATCACAGTAGGTGAGCCTTCTTGTTGTACACACCCTGGTAGCAACAGCAACTCAGGACCTGGGATGGGGACTCCCCAAGGGCTGGCAGTGAGCTCTCCACAAGTCCAGGCAGCCATGTAGGGTCTCCTCATCTGACAAGTGTTCTGTCAGCAAGTCCACACTAAATGTGAGCCCTGGTGAAAATTGTGGCAACTGCCCCAACTATTGGATTCATTTTGCCACTTGCCAAGCAAGCAAACAAATAAAAACTGCTTCCCCCAAACCTGGCTTTGGGTTACCATATTACTTAGTTTAAAAAGGAAAGCAAAAACTTGGAAGCATCCAATAAAATCCTCAAGAGACACATCTCAGGATGAGCACAAGATTGTCTATTTATTAGTTTTAAAGTCAGATGCCTAGAGGTGCTCTTAAAGCCTTCTTCAAGGGACCACTGAATGAAGACATCAGACCCAGAAACTCCAAAACCATTTACAGATTAAATTCATTCATTTTCATTCACTCAGTGTTGCAGTTCCTGCCTCAGAAATTTCTAGAGCTTTAATTCTAAGTGGTTCCTGAAGAAAGGTCATAGCCCAAAATGCACTAAGCTTTTGAGCACCTTGGGATCCGTCTCTTATTTCTCTTTGCGGATTACCTGGTTAGCTAGATGTTTTCCAAATTCTGGGTCCATATGCTTGGATTGCCTATATGTCATTTCTACTAGCATTTAACCCAAATAGTTCTAGCCATCTTCCCAACCCTTGCCCACTCTACCTCTGTGGCATCACAAGGATTCATCTTCAAACTTCAGGTTGGGCCCTGAAAACTCATGAGGCAATCCTAGAAATGCATGTAAGTGCACATGCTCCAACATTTCACAGACGAAAACTGGGGCTAGTGTGGCCAAGGAGCACCAAAGTGTGGTCAAGATGATTAAAGTTGTTAATGAGGAAGAACACTGAAACCAGAAGAGGCTGCAGCACTTTGCTTTTGCCTGATCCAACTGGGGAGGAGAAGAGTCCACTCCTCCCTTTGTCTCTTGGTCTCCTCAGCTGAGTTAATTGCCTGAAAACTCCTTTTTGCACATTGAACTCAGTTTGCACCAGTGGAAGTAAGATGAGGACAAAGGGGAGGGAGGAAGGAGAAGGAGAGAGAAGACATTTTAAAATCAGCTGAAAATGGGATGACAGAAGATTAATTGGGACTGTCCCTGACAAATCAGAGCAGTTGGTGAGTGTTTAAGAGTTGGCTTGAAATTATTTGTGTAGTGGGGTAACACTCCTAAGCTCCTATTCCTGTTTATATAATCTGTTATCATGTTCCTTATCAATTAACTCTGCATGCAGCAAGAGAGTCAAAATATTTATGGTATTCCTGCAAAAGTCTCTCCTTAACAATATAATCTGCTATGATTCCTTTCGCCCCGGGGAAACCCCCATTATCTCTCCCTCACTCCACCTTGTTCCTCCCCATGGTGTGTCAAAACTTAACAAGTGAACTTTCCCATCAGCAATTACCCAAAGAGACAAATAAGGTAATTCCTTGTGCCTATGATGTCAGAGAGAAATGACTGCATCCTCACTCAGCAATGCAGCCCAGGCTCCTGGAGCCAAATGAAAATGAGCAGTGCATGGAAATGGCTTTGTCTAAATGGATTTACATTAGGGTAGAATCGAAAGACGTTTAGAAATTGCTAACTTTCCCTGGCAGCAAACAAATGGCTGAGTCAACATCACTTTGAGTCCTTAGTGCTTGCTTTCTAGAATGCTGAACCACTGAAATAGTGTGATGAAACTTGGCATGCTACATGGTGCCTCTTGCCAGATCTGTGAAGTCATACATTTTGCTCTCCCTTGAGATAACAGCAAATGGCAAATTAGCTTCTATATTCCTCTGGCTCTTTGATTAAGCCTCCCCATCAAAAGTGAAGATAATAATGGGTGGGGCTGGATAATGGACAAACAGATAGATAGATTGAGGATGTATCTATCTATCTGTCTGTCTGTCTGTCTGTCTGTGTGGTACAATGCCAGGGCACTGTTTTGCAAACATTCTTAGTTGTCTTTTTCCCTTTCCATGATGCTTGGCACTCCTTGCAAAAGCATTCAATTGCTCATGTAAATGAGCCTGATTTGCCTTCAGTGAAGTCTGGCGACATCATCATGTCAGAAATAGCACTGTGATATCATACTATTTATGACACCTTTCTAGATTTTGAGAAATTATCCATGTGATCAATTGAGGAAGAAGGAAGCAACCATCGTCAAGGAAAACAATGGATAGGAACAGTGTGTGTATGTATGTGTGTGTGTGTATGTATTGTAAAAAGTTGAATATTAATACCGTCTAAGAGCTGGGCAGAAATATCTGGCTTGTGAAAATGGCTAATTTCAGTCTAACTGCAAAATATTTGTTCCAGTCCTAAGATTATGCTATCATCAGATAGGAATGCTGGTATATATGACCAGATGCGGGACCCGCAGGTCCAAAACCACTCATAGGGAAGAAGTACATGTCCTTGATAGTAAGAAATGCTCTGAATTTCTCTGCAGTGGAAAGGGGGACTGGGATAGCTTTACACTTGTTGTTATTTGTGGCACAGTTTACCATTCGGGCACAAGTTGCATTGAGGCCTGCTACTATGGGGGTCCCCAAAGGGAATTCTGTCGAAGGTAAGGTCTGGGATGTTACGCCCCAATCAGTACTCTGCGCATAAGACATGTCCAACTGACTAAAAGTTGGACCCCGGTGTTTACATACCGGTATTAGACAGGAGCTGATTAGTCTATTAGCCGGCACCCTTTGTGGCAAGCAGAAATGTTCAACCCCTGTAATATTAGCTAAATGTAACCAATAATTATCAACTAAGCGTGGCTGACTCTCCTTGGGCATGAGTCATAACAGAACCATAGTACTCAAGTAATATTGGAATCAACATGTTAGTATTCTTATCTCTCAGTTCTTCGGGATCTGGCCGTACGCTGGGCTACCTTTCTGGTCAGTAGCGGTAAAGCCTGGTCCCCCTTCTTCTCTCCTCTCCAGTTGCAGGTCTGACCGTACGTAGAATTACCGGCTTCTGGGTGCGGTAATAGTAGGATCAGCCTGTCTCTTGTTTCTGCCTCTTCAGGATGATCTTGAATTGGTTAGTAGGGTCCCCAGTCACAGTCCACCACCCCCTTTTCTGCTGAACTCATTAATAATTGTCATTAAGGCATACACAACAGCTTTTTTCTTCCACTGACTTAATCATTACAGATTGAAAACACTTCAACATGCGGAGTACAGACAGGCAGATTTAGGAAGGCCATTACTTAAGTACAAAGCAATTCTATAAGTGCTTTTACCCACACTTACTAATCTCCTTCTTTGGAGGTTTTTAAGCAGAGGCTGGATGGCCATCTGTTGGGAGTGCTTTGAGGGTGTTCCTGCATGGTAGGGGGTTGGACTGGGTGGCCCATGTGGTCTCTTCCAACTCTACATTTCTATGATTCTATGATTCTAAGATGCAAGAGGAAAATAAGGTAAAACATACTCAGCCAAAGTATCCAAGTAATCATTCTTTCCTCCATAAGACAACAGGTGACTGTGGATTCTAGGGGCCAAACTACACATTACACCCTTATAGTTACCATTGTAGATACAATTTTAAAATAAGAAGGAAAATAGTGCTTTCTCCCAAAAATCTGGAAATCACAGATATATTCCTAGAAGACCAAAAGAAATATTGTATAGGAGATATGTAGCCTGGGCCATTTTCACACTAGATTGTTGTAGTGCTATTATTTCACTGTCAACCTCCTGTGGAATTCTGGGGTTTGTAGTTTACTGAGGCCAAAGAGCTCTCTGGCTGAGAATTCTAAATGCCCCTCCCTAAACAGCAAACCTCAGATTCTATAAGATGTTGAAAGCAGAATAATAGCACTATAACAGTGTAGTATGGAAATAGCCTTACTCTTCCATTTTCCACATTAATTATAGGCAGTCCCCTAGAGCAGTGGTTCTCAACCTGTGAGTCCCCAGATGTTCATGGACTTCAGCTCCCAAAAGCCCCAGCCACTATGGTCAATGCTCAGGGCTTCTGGGAGCTGAAGTCCATGAACATCTGGGGACCCACAGGTTGAGAACCACTGCTCTAGGGGACTGCCTATAATTAATGTGGAAAATGGAAGAGTAAGGCTATTTCCATACTACACTGTCATAGTGCTATTATTCTGCTTTCAACATCTTATAGAATCTGAGGTTTGCTGTTTAGGGAGGGGCATTTAGAATTCTCAGCCAGAGAGCTCTTTGGCCTCAGTAAACTACAAACCCCAGAATTCCACAGGAGGTTGACAGTGGAATAATAGCACTACAACAATCTAGTGTGAAAATGGCCCAGGCTACATATCTCCTATACAATATTTCTTTTGGCCTTCTAGGAATATATCTGTGATTTCCAGATTTTTGGGAGAAAGCACTATTTTCCTTCTGAAGGGCCCAAACTGACTATTTTACTTGATCTTAAGAGTTATATAACAGTGCAAGAAATGATGAAAGTTTCATTTGTTTGTTATTTTTAATCACCAATTCACCAAAATTTGCAAACTTTTCACACAGGAAAAAGTGAGATATATTTGTCCATCCCTACTAAATGGTTGAAAATTTCATTTCAGTTCTCATTTGATCAGAATTTACCAAGGAGAACGCAAAACTGACAAATTTGTTCATCCCTAAATAGCACAGCCTGAGAGCCTCCACCCTTTATAAGCTATGCTGATGCAGTTTAATCCTTGATTATCACAATGATTTATACAATGAAAGCGTGGAAGTCTGGGAAATCTGAGGATTAGTCTGAATTTGGCCTTTCCAAACCAGAATGAAAGGAACTGGCAGTACTCTATGAGATGACTGTACAGTCTCTCTGACTAGTTAGCAACATCAATCCCTTCTACACTTTACAAAATCAATCCCCCATTGTACCAGCAGATGCCAACTTAATCAAACAAAAAGCGTTGCCTAAAACAATACATTGATTCCCAGTGCACTGTTTGTTGGACTGGACTGGTAAGAGAATGCTGGTGCAGAACTGATACACTTCTTAGAGTCCAAGATCTTTATTAAGACATTATGGCAGATTCACACCCATCTTTCGAGTCTTCAAAATGGCTATTAAAAAAATCCAGAGATTGCTAGAGGAGCATATCTCCAACCCTTCAAAGCATTGATCAGAACACTTGTAGAAATAATAAAACGCACAGTCTTGTGTTCATAGTCAAATTCCACATCTTTCTCATATACTATAACCCAACTTATGACATGACTCTGTATTAGGGCTCATGTTTTGTACAGAGAAGGTTTTTGGTTCAAAGCCTGCAGTGGCTGTTGTTTGAGATCTTCAGAGTCTTTATAACTTGGAATACAAACCACTAAATTGCATAAACTTAAATCCAAATGCTAGTTGTAACAAAAGTAGACTCGTTGAGTCAAAAGGAAATTGATAAGCCAGCACCTGTTGAGATCAGTTGATTCAATGGGTTTAATCTAGTTGGGACTTCAGTAACTCTAATTTGTGGACTTTGGTGATGACAGCATTACAAAAAGGATAAATTCATTCACCACACTGGATGGAGAATTCTTGGAGTAGTAGTCCAAAAAGATCCAACATCTTATATTTTTCTGCAATAGATGGGCATCAGGAGATACGGAGAAAATGTTTCTTGTTGCTAAAATACAAGGACGTTGTAAACCAAGGGTAGGCGTACTGTGCATCGCAGACTACATGTTCTCCAGATTTCACTTTTGCAGCCCTTGAAGAACCCCACCAGGCCTAGAAAGCTGTTCCTTATTTTTTTTAAAAGGAATGATTTTCAGATAATTTTTGCCCCAAAACTACACAAGAAATCCCCATAACATGTGAAAACATATGAAAATACCCCACTTCACAATTACCCCCAGAACACCATACTATCTCCAGATTCCTCCATTTGTCTCTGTAGTCCCTCTCAAAATCATGGCAGGAAGTGATAGGACTTCTGGTTTCTATGGAAGACTTCCTAACTTCATGTCACCATTTTGAGAACGGTTGCAGAGGAAAATGGAGATACTTAGGCCTGCTGCATGTGTGAGGAGGGTGCAGCTCACAGGCAGTATAAGTGGAAAAAACTGCCCCCCTGACTCCTATGTGGGCTGCACATCCATACTGCATGCTCCACCACAAGCAGGTGAAAGGCCCTCCCTGCATCCCAGCTGCCACTGTCGTGGCCATGGAGGGAGAAAAGATGAGGCAGGCACAGCTTCATCATGCCAAAACCTGGAAGCAGATGAAAAGCCTTCCCTCCATGCCAATTGCCATTGACTTGGCCTCAAAGAGAAAGAGGAAGAGGAAGTATATGCTGGACTTAATCCCCTCTCACACTGCTAATCCCTTTTCCTTTTGTGTCATATCTTAATTAGATTGTAAGCCTGAGGGCAGAGAATATTTTGTTGTTCTTCGACTTGTAAAGCAATGTGCAGCACTGGCACTACATAAATAAATTAAAGATGAAGATGATGATGATAGATTATAAATTCTCCAAGTATATTTAAGCATCCAGCATAACATGTACCTGAAATAACCTTAAAGATATGGCAATATGGGAACTGGATAGACTCTTCATTTGCCTCAGCAAATGCATGGAGCAAATTCACTAAATGATTCAATCAGGACGAAAAAACCTTTTTCTTCAATGTGAAGATTTCTTGCCTTCAACGTGAAAATCACCCTTCTGTGATTTGCCCAAAATGTCTCTGCACAAGACTAGTGTCCATTGCTTTTTGTGAAGTATAGCACCCATCCATGGAACAAAACACAGAAGGTCCAGCTGATTGCTCCAGAAAGATTGCTCAAGAAAAGTCAAAGAACTGAACCAAAACTTCCTTAAAGTCCATATAATGGCGGCAGCAGCTATAGTACAGATACTCTGTTCAGCAGTTTTTGTGATTTACACTAGAATGATTTTTGCAAATATGAAAAATCTCTAGAGATGGATAGATTTCAGAAGAAGAATTTCATTCTTTCTCAGTCCTGCCTACTCGAATGACATAACTGGAGATGTCCATCCCTGATCATAGTATGTGGTTCACTGGAACCACATATGGCTGTTGAATGACCTCCACTGCCAAATGATCCTCCTTGCCAGCCCCTTCTGCAGTTGAGTTGAGTGACAGGGCCAGGCTGGGCCAGTGCGCAGCAGGAACACCTAAATCCATACATAAGTATGTTTCCCATTTCCAGGGCCCCCCGGACAAAGCAAAGCAATTTTCCAATGTGGAAGATGCTGAGAAATGGCAGCAAGGTGTTGGAGAAGAGATGTGTGTGTGACAAGCTCTCTCTAAGCTTGCAAGCTGACTTCAAGTATGGTAGAGAATATTTTTTTATTATTAGTTTTCAAGGTTTAGCGTCTAATCTGTTCACTTATTTTTAATATGTAATTGTTTCAGATAGCATCTTTAGTGCTACTACATTGATCAGTCAAGGGAGGATCCTCAACACACACAAATACACATCGCACATTAATTTCTGCACCTTTAGCAAACATACGCACATTCTTCTTTATTTCCCAACCGTAACTGCACATCCTTAAGACCTGGAAACTTGCTTCTTAAACTGGAATTTTTCAGAAAGGTAACACATTCTGCACCCAGTTCCAAATGCCAGGCTTCGGTAGGTCTATGGAGTACACAAAACCCGGCTGAAAGACAATCAGACCCTCTTCTTTCCCTCCCTGTTTGACATCATCTTTTGGCCTCTCCCCACCACCTTTGGCTAATAAAACAGAACACTTCAGGATAAGTTCTCTTCTTCAAAGCACTTTACAAATATTAGCTAATTAACTTCCATGCAGGTGCCAAAATGTCCCGCAGATCTCACGTATATTTTATGGAGGTGCTCTGCACTTTCCAGCACAGAGAAGGAGACATCGTTTGCTAATTAGATTTTGGTAAAGGCACACACATGCTCCTTCCCACTTCTCAGCTGGCTTTTTGGATTCATGGCTTCCAGGAACATGACCCACACATACCCAACAAGTGTCTGCACCTGGTGGGAATTATAGCTCTTTGCTTTGCTTTTCAACCACAGATGAAAAAGACTCTTGCTAACATGAATTCCACACATTTGCCTGCAGCAAATTGAAGTGTCTCTTCCACTGCATAAGCCGCAGTGGTGACAATCCTTTTATTACGGACTGTCAGCATAGGCAGAGGGGACAATTAAATATGCAGAGGTGGAGGGAAATGCTGTAATGATCCCTGAGGATCAAAATATCCCAGTGCTTTGCCCCTCTAAGCCATAGTTCCACTACCCCACTAACTATAAACATATGGTAGGGCCTAAATACCCTAAAGGCACCAGATCCTGTCTGATCTTGGAGGCTAAGCAGGGTCAGCCTTGGTTGATACTTGGATGGGAGACTGTTGACAAATACCTGGTGCTGTAGACTATGGCCATTTCCACTTTAGACTGTTATAGCGCTATTATTCCACTTTCAACATCCTATGGAATCCTGGGGTTTGCAGTTTCCAAAAGAGCCAGCTGGCCCCTCCGGGAACTGCAAACCCAGGATTCCACAGGATGTTGAAAGTGGAATAATAGTGCTATAACAGTCTAGTGTGGAAATGGCTTGTATTTCATAAGAAGGAACTAGCAAAACCAACTCCAAGTATTTTCCAAAGTATTCATTTCTTATGAAATTCATATGGAAGCTGACAGGTTACTTGAAGGCAGATACACACACATACATGGACTATGGTCTTAGGGACACGGCAACAACAGAGTACCACAAAAATAGCATATTACATAGCTTAGATGTAGAATTGGGAGGACTCTCCTCAGCTTTGGGATCAAATAGACATGAAGAAGCTTTTTCAGAGAACTCTGAAGAGAACACAGTTTGATAGTTCTCTGAAGCCTGGGGAGAAGAAACAACCAGTGTTTGGAAAGTTTTATCCAAGGTGTGACAGGAGGATGTAGATTTGACAAAATACAGACTTAAACAAAAAGTCAAGATTCACTTTCCAATTTGGATCGATTTTGTTCAGTGGCACACTCCCTAGTAGAAGCCAAGATGGCTAAACCGAGGCTGTCATGCTTGGGACATATTATGAAAGACATGATTTATTAGAAAAAAGACAATAAAGCTTGGTAAAGTAGAAGGCAGAAGTAAAAGAGGTGCAGGTGGATAGACTCAATCAAGAAAGCCACAGCCCTAAAATTTACAAGACCTGAGGAGGGCTGTTGATGACAAGATGACTTGAAGATCTCTTATTCATAGGGTTGCCATAAGCCAAAGTTGACTTGACAGCAGTCAACAACATTACTCTCCCTCACTGACCATGGTGTTATGAATGCTAGCTGTGTCCTTTGATATAGGGAAATTACAGACTAAAGAGCCAGAATGGCTAGTGGGAAATGTTTTTCTTGGTGGGAAGAAACTGATCGTTGAGAGATTCATGGAGATCACTGAGAGAATTCCTGGAGTACAAGAACCATTTGGTGAAGCTCTAGAGTTCTCTGGCTGAGAATTCTAAATATCCATTCCTACACTACAAAGTTTGGGGTTCCATGTTGTGTTGCCCAACCATTAAAGTGGGATGTGATTGTGGATTGTGAAACAGCCCAAAGTAACTCATGCCCCAGTATGGTGGGAAGGACATCTAAGCTATGTGGTGAACGTGCCCATTTTTCAAATGTTTCTCCAATGATGAAGAGCAATAAGACTGAGGATGGCTGGGGTATTAATCATAGAATCATAGAGTTGGAAGAGACCCCAGGGGCCATCCCATCCAACCCCCCTGCCATGCAGGAACACCCATCAAAGCATTCCTTACAGATGGCCATCTAGCCTCTGCTTAAAAACCTCCAAAGAAGGAGACTCCACCACACCCCGAGGCAGCATATTCCACTGCCAGACAGCTCTGATTGTCAGGAGGTTCTTCCTGAGGTTCAAGTGGAATCTCCTTTCCTGCAGCTTGAATCCATTGCTCCTTGTCCTAGTCTCTGGAGCAGCAGAGAACAAGCCCGTTTTCCTCCAACAGTACAGCAAAAGAATAGGTTCATGTTAAGCAATTAAGACAAAATTATGAAATTAATGCAACAAATGGTTGAAAATTCAAGGAAATTAGGGGCAACAGGAAATCATTTCAAAGCTTACTTTTATAAATAAATCAAATAATACCAAAAACAAACAAAAGAAAACAAAAAATGCTGATGCTAAGTCATGCTGCCCCTGGAACTTCTTACTGTTCCTATAAAGAGGACACGATGCTGCTTTACTCCATGTACTCTCGTCCTGTGTTTTAGACACCAATATTTTAATCCAGAGAAGAGCTTCTTAAAGAAATGATGTTTTGTTCATAGTACATATGAGAATTTCTAGCTGGCCAAATTCATAATATGAAGGAACGAATTACAACCTTTGACAGCATTAATCCTCAGATGCGTTGCACTGTGATTTTGACAGCTTGGGGGTCCTCCAAGAATTCACCAAGTTAAAGAGATAAATTTCTTCTAGTTGTGTCACTTAGCCAATATATTCAAAATTTCTCTCAGCCATACTCATCCTCATTTTTTAAAACTTCGAGTAACTCTCCCAATTTATAAACATGGCAGCTAAGATCTTCTACACAAATGCTTTTCTTTCTTCTAAGAAAAAAAAGAACTTGTGCAAATCATTCAGAAATGCAAGTTCTTCTAAAGCATCCAAGAAATCCATCATCTGTTGAGGCAGGGGTGTCAGTACAAACTTTAGGCCAAATTTTTACCAGACCTATAGAAATGGCTACACTGAAAGAAGCACTTAACTTAGAAACACTTGCTGGAGACATCATTGTCTGGAAAGGGCATCCTTCCACATTTGATTGTTTACTTTTCTGGCGTTTTACAAAGACAGGAAGTTTCAAAGAAACTTTTTCCCCCAAAAGAAGACAGAAAGGAGGAAAAAACTAAGAGTTGAAATGGAAGAAAAACAAAGAAAGGATTTTTAAATAGGACAGCATTTTTTTTTTTGAAAGCGGCAACTAACAGGGAGAGAAAACACTCTTAAAACAGCCCTGTTTCTTTCCTCAAAGTACTCATTCAAACAGCTAAACACCCACTGAGTAGCTACAAGTTAAAACAACATTGTATTTAACAAACAACTTGGTTAATAGGAACACCTTCAAAGAAATGCCTTCTGGTAGGCATGTGGAGAATTGGTCTTTGTGGGATGGAAAACACACCTGAAAATTGATGCTGTCCTGAGTTGGAGATTTTTAAAATGGGTTTGTGTGTTTTGTTGTTAGTCACCTGTGTGACTAACTCACATCCCCCAACCTGCTATTCATGTACTTATTCCTGCTTCTGTTCTTAAGAGTTTCAAGGTTCATCCAGAAAGGAAAAAAAAAAGGTCTCTTGAAAGCATCAAGAGTTTTCCATCCTTTCTGTTTTGATTCTACTTCATATTCCCAAACTCTTTCTTGAAATATCCCAAGTTTTTGTCTTGTGCCTCCCCTATGTTCTTCCAACTCTCCCTCCCAATGATGTCATGTCACATCTAGACTCATAGAACATTTCAAAATTTCATTTTCACCAATTCCCATTGAGGCTTCTTTATCATCAATCAAGGGCTATGCGGTCAACATGCAAAAGTGCTTTAGCAATATTACACTAGTTAAACATTAGGGTCATTTGCTTAGGTGCAAGCATTCCTCTTTCTTTGCTTGATCTCTGTTGAATCTGGATGTTGGAAACAGTAGCTATGCATACTAGCAGCTGCCATCTTAGCTAGTTTTGGGATAATACAAACAACCAAGATACCCTTCTTTTGGAAAATACTGAGAAATTCCTTGGAAATTCCCAAGAAATACTACACAATGAAGATGTCATGTGGACCTCTAAAATAAATTCAGTTTGTACAGGAACAAAACCTGGACCTTCAGAGACTTTTTCCCCTTCTGGATGAGTCCTTAGAATGATTGCTAATGTAGCAAATATCACACACAGACAACATATTGATAATATACATCTCCCTGCAGACTTCTCTCCACATCCGCTCCACCTGACTCTGAACCTGCTGTGGATTTTTGCCCCTTCCCTAGGCTTTCGGTAGGCCTTCAGAAGCCAGGTACCTTGTATGTTTGATTAAATACTGATCTGGCAACCTGTAGTTTGTATCAGGTAGGCTCTGATGACTTTAAGATATTTAGGCAACCAGATAGAATATGTAATTCTTAAAAATTTGGCTTTAAAATCCTCATGATTTCAGTCATGTTAATGGTACTTTGTTAGGGATGACAATTTTTTTTCTTGTAAGTGCCTTATTTTTTACTGCCTTATAGCAAGCACGTACAACCTAATCTCTCTTGAACTGGGAATTGCTATATCCATTGAAACTGGAAATATTTGGGCACATTGGCTGGTTCATTTTTGATAAGAACTTACCAAAATGTGAAAAATTCTGCTTTAGAAATCCAAACGTGGCAGAAAGCAGAACAAAATATTTATTTTATTTTATTGATATTACACCTTTCTCTCGACATGGGATGCAAGGCAGTGAGATCTTTCTGTCCCTGGTCAAAAGGCTTGAGATTCTTTTGGCAGTTAGCTGCCATTTAGTTTGAAAGATTCCAGCCTTCAGCAAAGAGGATTCCAGAAATATCAGAAGGAATGAATATAATGAGGATAAACATAAATTCTCTCTAAATTTTCTGGGCCTTAAAACCTGAAATTCAATGGAGGTCAGCTGGGTTAGGTTAATTGCAGTCAAGGTGACCCACTGATTTCACTGGAGACTTAAACGTGGACCATATTCTGCGGATCAGGGCAAGTGGTAATACCTTTCTGCATTTTCGAGTTATTTGCGATTTTTTTAAGAGAATGAAACCTATACAAACTTCACACACCAAGCATTCAGCCCTTTAGCTGCGTCTACCATCCAGATCAAAGCAGAATTGCACTGAATGAGCTAAATACATATTATTATAATAAAACTCAGCAGAGTCTGCTGTATCTCTGACCTTTCTGATCAGTTTCTATGCCTGATGACAGATGAAGCTGCTCAGTGTTTGTCCAGGTGTCAGTTTCACAAAATCGCCCCAATAATGGGTGTGTCGGCCTATTTAGTCCACATTTCTAAGCATTTCTATGTCAGTATTTGGAGGTATTATGATTTCTATAATAATGTAGAGAAACTCTCCCAAATAAATGAAAAGCAAACCTTTGTCTGAAATGTCAATTTCACTGTATTGTCAACATCATGAAGGACATTAAGCGCAATCTTCTTGGCACAAAATACTTCCTGTTTCAGTTTGTAATCCTTTTTAAACATTATTCTCCTTCAGTTAAACATCTGTTTCAGGCTTAAATGAGCTGATTCTAGAGTATTATTCAGTGGCTATTATGCTTCCAAGTGGAAAAGAGCTTTGGAGAGAACTTCACAATAGCTATTATGACAGTAGCATTTTATTATGATGCAGCTTTTGTGAAAACTTTAAATTCTCGGGCTTTGACGGATAATTATGTACTTGCATTACACTGCAGAACGTGTTATAAAATTCAAATCCATGGCATGTCTCTCAAGTTTCAAATGGTTGACAACAACATGGGTTCCTCCTTCTGAATCAAACATGTATATAACAAAGGGAAATTCTGTTCCTGTGCAGAGGAGCAAGTTTGTGATTGTTCCTGATTTTCATTGGTGTACTAGTATATAGCCACTCTGTCAACTGAAAGGTCCCCAGCAGTTGCTACAGGTTTAACTTGACTGTGTTTTCCACTCTCACCCTCCATAGATTGCACCCATTACTTCCATTTGTCTCCCTTTCTCCTCCAACATTTCACCATTTTGGACAAAAAAAAAACAACGCAGAGGGAAACAGAGGTATCTGAGAGAAGTGTGGCTTTAGGATTTGGGGTTGTGGAGGCTTTTTTGTTGTAGTTTGTGCATATTTTGGGGGGTGCTTTGGTGTGGTTTTCAGGTGAAAATTGCCCCCAAATTACACTGATTTTGTTAAGCAAAATTGGCCACCTAGGGAGACCAGAGGGGGATTCAGGGGGCCACAGAAGCTGAGTCTGGAGGTTGCATGTGACCTACAGACTCCACATCCCTCACCCCTGATTTACACTATGCATGCACAAAGTAGGATTTCAGTCTCTTATTTAAGGAGCAAAAGAAAGTTCCCAGCATCTGTATACTTCCCCCATCCTCAGGCACTCCCAGGTTTCCCCAAGCACTCTCATCCCAGTTGGATTCCCTTCTGGAAGGGAGAAAAAAATGGCATCAGGAGGCAGAGACTTAGGAAATGCCCTGAGGATGAACAGCTCATAAAATCAGTCTGTCCTTGCAGCCAGATCCTAGGTTTAAGCACACAATTCTCTTTGTATCTCATGTGGCTTTCTTGGATCAGGAGCTCCTAGAGTGTGGTTGCTTTACCACTCTTGGCCTTGTAATCATGATAGTTATTGCAGGCCAACCGTCTCATTAGGCAATGTGAGGCAGCTGCCTTGGGTATTGGCTACTGCAGTGTTAGGAGACACAACTGCATGTCCTATGTGACTTGTCCTGCATCACTTCACCTGCCTTGCTCTCCTCTGGTCTGGGGAAGGATGCAATCCTATCACTGCTGTTGAAGGAGGATTCAGTTGCCACTCTAGACAGCCTCCAGATTAGAAGGACAGCAATCATTGCCCATAGGAGAAGGTCCAGGGATGCTTAGATGACTTCTGATATTAACAAGAGAAGTGGGCAGTATCATGTTACCATATCCTACACCCCCGCCCATCCTGTGGGATGTGCTATTCTCATAATTGAACATATTTATGTCAGAAAATCATGGTCAGATCATAAGTTCAGAGAGGATTCAGTGAACCCAGACACTAATGGGTCCATGCCAATCCTTTCAACATCTGAGATTCTGTGCACACCCAAAAACAATGGAAGATGAAACTGCCCAGGTGAAGCAATCAGGGACCATCGCTTGATCTTGCCCTATAAAAATCTTCTCTACGTCCCCTGCCCAACCATGACATTAAAAGATTGTCATGACCCCCATCAATGGTTTGCCACCTAGAGTTAAGGCAATCAGCCCATTCCAGATTCCGTTGTCAGTCCTGTGGGAAAACCATTACAGCTGTGTCACTTTGTGTCTGATTTCTCGTGTGTTTGCCAATCCAAATAAAACACTTTGTTTAACTTTAAACTGGAGTCCTCTCTACAGTTAGTACTGGTATACATAGATGAAAAGATCCTGCCATTACTCTCCTCTTGCAGGCCCCCTTTGAGCTATAATTTCGCAAAATTCTAAGGACACTCTGGCATTATGGGTAGACCTCAAGGTCCCCCACCTCTTAGGGTAACAATCCATCCCACTAAAGGTAACAGCAAGTGGCAGCTGGTTGGTTCAGTGGGGTGGTGAATCCATTCTGTATTTTACTTTGAACTTCAAAAGAGCTATCTAAGGTGCTTAGCCTATTTGGAAGGTAGAATTTGGTCTCTTTCCTATAAAGTTTGGATTAAACTGAGAACAGATTTACCAACCTGATATTGGAAGAATCAGCTGTCACTGGTAATAGTGCTGTCCCAAGAAAAGTGTCACTTGCCTTAGAAACTCACATACGATGTGTCCTAGATGTAACACTATCTGATGGCCAAGCACTAGATACCTGAGCATGCTTCCCAGCGACACACATGTATTATCTTGAAGAGAGAAAATATTTCCAGAATTGAAAAGATTGGCTCCAGGACAAAATCAAGAGCTAGTTTGGAACACTGAGCAAAGACAATAATTATCTCCAATTCAGGAACAGGTAAGTAATAACTACTCTGCTTGCCCTTAGGAACTGCATCTGTTATTAAATTACAGAGCATAGCTCCTGCACAAATCCAACAATTCCTTTTCCAGGAAAGCTATTTTACTAGGAGCCTAAGTACCAGTTAAGAGAAGAAATGAATGTAATTTATTGGACTTGTTATGTGTCTTTACAAATTATTCATTAATGTTATAGGCAGGCTTACACTGGGGTCTCCCTCTTGGAGTGCCTGCTTTCCTTTGGCCCCAAACCTATACCTGCAGTGCATGGTGTCTTTGCTCATTTTTTATCACTCTTTTAAATCACACACTTTCCATCTGCTAAGAGAGGCATCTTTTCTTACACAACCAGTTTGGAACTGCTATGATTGACATTTTTACTGGAGAATAGTTTCCTTTCTGAGTCTTACCTGACTTTTACAGAGTTTGGTGAAAACAAGTAGCCATCTAGTTCTGGTAGGGTTGTGCTGGCTTCTAAATTTTTTGAGTCTGGGGAGCATGCAACCCAATCCATTTATGGCTTAAATCGGATGTTATTGGACTGCATTTCCTAGAAATCCAGGCCAGTAGAGCCAATAG
The DNA here is from genome assembly GCA_948472985.1 of Iguana delicatissima. Classification (NCBI taxonomy): domain Eukaryota; kingdom Metazoa; phylum Chordata; class Lepidosauria; order Squamata; family Iguanidae; genus Iguana; species Iguana delicatissima. The sequence continues at coordinate 219,776 of CAOKZL010001126.1, read as the reverse complement.
GGAAGAATACTGATAGTTGTAGTACAATAACATCAAGAGGCCCATGTAATGCTGAGCCTAACTCATCAGCCTCCAAGCCTGGAGAAAGTGCTGTTTAATCTCCACCTCAAACTGTCCATACTTTGCCTTGGTGCCATGGTATTTCACATTCAGGTGAGATTCATTTACCAATTCTCAGACAGGGAGAGCTTGGCTACAATTATCCACACTTTGGTAAAACCCAGATTAGGCTACTGTAATATGCTATACATGGAACTGCCTTTGAAGTCTACCCAGGAACTTCAATCAGTAAAAAAGTAACAACTGTTAGCCCAGAGCTTAGAGTTCAGCTCATTGGAACATGTCAGATCCATTTGTATGCTTGATTTGGTTTCCCATTTGTTTTCAGATACAAGTCGCAGTGTTGATTTCAGAGCCTTAAAGAGATCCATATATCCAGGGGAAATTGCTTCAGAGGATTGCTTCCCCCACCCAGGGACTACACAAGTACATATATTCTGTCTGTCTCACTTCCATGCCACCAGATCCTCTGAAGATGCCAGCTGCAGATGCAGGCAAAACGTCAGGAGAAAATACTAATAGAACGCAGCCTGAAAGCCTGGAAAACGCACAACAATCTATCCAGGGAAAAGTTTGCCTGTTGTAAATGGACCTTTTCTGGATCCCCTTGTCCAAACTTTTATGAGCAAGTAAGTTCCAAAAGTTATCTGTCAGTTTTAGTCAGGAGTGGAGGAAAATTTCATTGTGGTGCCTTTTTTAAAAAAAAAAATCAGAATTTTAAAAATTAATTGAAATATGGTTCTCACTCATCTCTAAATAAAATTCTTGTTTATACTGGCAGGAAAATTCTGGAGATGCTGTAGTCCAAAAAAGTATCTTTTCCAAGCTCTGCCAACAACAGAGAAGGCTTAGTGATTTTGTGCTTCTCTTTCCCCTTAATACACTTCCAGTTTCAGCCAGTAAAACTTAGCTGTTGGAACGGTCAGCCAACCCAGTTCTACTTGTGTATCATTGTCACTATTTTCCTAGGTGAGTTTGTGAAGTCAGGAGTGGGTAGTGGTTTCCATAACAGTAAGGAAGTGACTCTACTCTGGGTTTCAATCTGAACTTTAAAGGGTTTCTCCAAGGTGCTACCTGTCTCTGAAATAGGTTCACCACATCAGTTAATGCCTTTAAAGTTTACAGCAAAAATGTAGATCAAATGCACTGTTTTGTTTCCATAGAACTTACTATCCACTACTGAGCAAAGGTTTGCACCTTGCATGATTGTCTGTGAAAACTTTCCAGAATCCTGGTATGATTATTCCTTTCTTACAGTTCTTGAATGCATGCTTATCCCTTTCTTACAGTTCTTGAATGCATCTTATGGCTTATTGGTGGCTGATTGTATAAAGGCATAATCCCACTGCTTTGATTTGTTAAACTAACATTGTGTCTGCAGAACCCAGGATGGAAAGAGGCATAAGATGAGGGTTTGGGGGACATGAGATGTGATAAACAGCAAAGTTTGTCATCATTGTCTCTTTGGAGGGAAGTCTTGGTTCAATAGCTCTGAAATGTTACATTAACAGAAATGTGTTTGGTATGTTATAAACAAACCATAAGCTTGTTAAGTGCTGTCTGTCAGGAATGAATGTGGTTATGTTCCTACCTTAATATTATTTTTTCTTCATGCCACAATTAAGCAGAAGAGACAGAGTTAACAAAACACCGTGGATTCTGTCATGAACAAGCTCTTTGGTTAGACTGAAGGTTGCATCCAAATCCTTCTTATATTGATTGAAAGTTGATGGCAAGCAACAGAGCAATCCTCAACCTGAAAATTTGTTGACTACAAAAGGCACCCACCTTCCTTCCTTCCTTCCTTCCTTCCTTCCTTCCTTCCTTCCTTCCTTCCTAGTATTAATATCCTGCTCTTCAGCTAGAAAGCTTCTCAGAGCAGCTTACAGATGAATAATGAATACAAGACTGTCCCTGACCTTTACAGTCTTAAAAAAAAGAGACATGATACAGAAGGAGAAGATCGGCAGAAAAAAGGAGAAGCAGGTATCTCAGGCATCAAAATGTTCATCTTCTGTGGTTAGCTGAGAAGGAAAACAGGATGCTCATAGTTAAAAAGGAAAAAAGAAGAGCTGCCTCAAGCCTCTGAGAAATAGCTGGCTAGCTGTTGGCTTGCTGGGGTAGGAATTTGGCCTTCTGCGGTTCTGCCGAATTTGCCAGCTTCATGTCACCTGTAACATCACCTCTGCTCTAGAGCTCTTCCAGCTCTTCTTCCTTGCAAGCAGTTTTATACCCCTCCAACTCTCCTGATTTGGCAATTAAACCTTTGTTTTTCCACTTTCCAGCTGCTTGTAAAATGGCCCAACTTCTCCCTCTCCCCTTCCCATTTCACCTTTGTTTTCAGCTTTCTTCAATGGTCCTGGTGTTAGCAGAGCAATACATATCACCAGCCTCAAATCTGTTGAAAGCATGCAACTAATTCTGTGTGCCTGCTGTCATATCAAGGCCAGGGAATATTCATCATCTTGCAGCCATTAGGGGAAAAAATGCTTGTGCGATGCAATCCTGTGTGCGTTTCATCCGAAGCAAATTCTGTTGCGTTTTAGGATATTTTTTTGCCCTAGGGAAGTGTGTTTAGGACAAGTGAGATGTGAGGTGTCTGCTCTGACTGAATTTTACTAGGAACTTTACCCAATTTGCACTTACTGGAGTGTCCACAGACCAGCTGCGATTTCCACTCCAAAATCTGCACAGTCATGGATAAGCATGGATGTATCCAAAAATAGCGACTTTTGAAGAGTCCGTGTAGGAATATGCACACATTCGAAAGATGCACAGAACATAGTTTAAGCATACTTTGTCAGTGGGAGAATACATTAAATTTTAAATGCATCATTTTAAAATGTGCAGAAACATGCCCACAAGTTTCTGATGGAACTAGGCATCACCCAGACCTGGAAGAGAAAAGAAGGGGACATCCTGAGATGTGAACTTTACAGATGGGCTCATCCCTCCACGGATTGCAATTTTAATGGTCTGATGTCTCCTTGTGGCTCAAATGTGTTGAGAAAGTGTTGTGTGTGAATTTTGGGAAGTCAAAGCCCATTGCAAATTATCAAGGGCTTCTGAATTTTTGTCAAGAGAAATGTGATGAAAGCATCCTACATTCCAATGTTGTGGAGTGTGGAGTTGAAAGATCATTTGATGGAAAATATTGGTCAATAATTAAAATTACAGCTGGACTATAAATAGGACATGCTGAAGCATTTTATAGCTATATAGATTTACAGCTGTAAATGCTTAGGTGCTTTTAGCTCCATCCTCAATAGTTTTTCTCACATTAAAAGCAAACGCTTTATTTACACAACTTGCATACAAGGATAGTGGTGGTTATCTGTGTAATTATCAAATGTAACTTCGAACAAGCTCTTCAGTTTCGTTTCATCGCCAGCCAAACACTGAGTTGAGAAAGGAATTCCTTTAAACTTCAGCGATGCATCAGCATATGACAGTGTCAAGGTAAAGCTCCAACTTTCATGAGTCAGACATGAAAGTATTTTTCAGTGATATTCTAGCTAACCCCAGGACATTTTTTTTCTTTCCTCAGAAGGTTCGCTTGTTTGTAGTGGGAAATCTCAGCCACTGGGAACCCTTTCGCTACTCAGTACTAGGACAATAACTTCTAAAAAGTAATTCACTATGCTAATTGTTTGCAAGCCCCCAAAGTAATTGTTACCATTGACTGTTACTGTTAACCTCTTTTGTGTTGCCTTTTTTACCCATTTAAAAAAAAACTTTAGGAAGGATCAAGAAATAAACTAAACTATTCAGCTCAAATGCCTCTGAAAGACCTAAAATGTATCTTTAAGGTATTTATTTATTTATTTGATTGACTGAGTGATTGATTGACGTCTCACCTTTCTGATGGCATGGCCATACAAGAAGCTTTCCAATTTGAAAATGTTCCAATAAAAATAGGCAATAAATTATATATATTAAAATATATATTAAATTAATTGTACAGCTAAGGTGGAGATCCTCCATTCAGCTGACAGAGGTTAACATCACTTTGTTAGTAAACTGCAGCATTGCATAACCAAAAGTGCAACTAAATCTGCATAAGAATCTTCCTAAGAGAACATTGAGCACTAGTATACAGCCATGTCTGATACATGGGGTATCAATGCATCAAGATGCTATATGCTCAGCTCCACTTCTGATGCTGAATTGGGGAGAACCTTTGGCCCGTGGGCCGACTTAGGCTCCAGGAGGGTCTTGGTCTCTCTGCCTCCTCCTAAAGCCTACCCTGCTCCAGACCTATAGGGAGAAAGAGAAGATAACATCTCAGATCACTGACGTATTTTGGGATTGTTCAAGAAAATAATTGTTCCAAGCTCTCCCCTACAATTATTTGAAGAAAAGATACTTCTCACATATTTGAACTGCATTTTAACTGAAATGCACTTAGAATCATAGAATCTTAGAGATGGAAAGGATCACAAGGGCCATCTAGTCCAAACTCCTGCCTTGCAGGAGTACACAACTATGTTTCCTCAAAGACGCCATCCAATGTCTGTTTAAAGACCACTAAAGATGATGGGCCTTTCTGCACTACACTGTTTTAGTGTTATTATTCCACTTTCAACATCCTATGGAATCCTGGCATTTGCAGTTTAGGGAGGGACATTTAGAATTCTCAGCCAGAGAGTTCTTTGGCATCAAGAAACTTCCAACCCCAGAATTCCACAGGATGTTGAAAGTGGAATAATAGCACTATAACAGTGTAGTGCGGAAAGGCCCGAAGAGTCCACCACCAAGGCAGCCTATTCCACTGTTGAACAGCTCTTACAGTAAAAAGAGTTCTTCCTAATGTTTAGGTGAAATCCCTTTTCTTGTAATTTGAATCCATTGGTTTGTGTTCTTGTCTCTGGAGCAGCAGAAAACAAGCTTGCTCATTTCTCTACATGACATTTAAAGATAGCATCATCTCTCAGTCTTCTTTCTCCAAGTTAAACATACCAGCTCCCTAAATTGTTCCTCATGAGCCTTGGCTTCCAAACTTTTGACTGGCTTGATTGCTGTTCTCTGGATACATTCCACCTTGTTGATATACTTCTTGAACTGTGCAAGGATCTCACACTTCATTTTGCCCCTTTTGTGTCCTTCCTTCCTTCCTTCCTTCCTTCCTGTTCCTCTCACCGCTACTAAGAGTGACCTCTAATAATCTTTTCTTTGGCTGCAGCTTAGTTCTGGAGCTGATTAAGGGCTGGCTATCCCATTCCAAACTGATAATGCTGCTATTTCAGATTGTAAAAAACAGCAATCTACAAGATTAACATCCAAATTTCTATCAACATTTGATATGGGATAGTGCAGCCATTTGCTTTGGTTGAAAAATGAACCCTTCTAATAAGGGGAAAAGGGAGTTAAGAATATACAGTCAACTGCATTAATGCCCAACCTGTCTTTATTCAACTTACTGAAAATGACTTAATCTAAGTATAAAATCACCACTTGATCAGCCATTTCATAAGAACAGCACCTCCTTTAAAAGCACTGGAATATTAATGCAGCAGGCGATAGTAAAGTATAAAAAATAAGACATTCAAAATGTATCTTAACATTTGGTAATCGGTTGTGAAAAGGACAAAGTAGTGTGCTGAAGCTAACATCTTTCTCAGCTCATTTAGCTTTTTATTTGTCAATTGCTCTCACCTGTTGTAAGTGCTAAATTTATTTTTAAGAACACAGTTTCCTGTCTTGTTGAGATGAAAAGCCGTTTAATGTGTTGTCAAAATCTATGCTTCTTGCCAAAGATTATTCAACTGAAATAACTGCCAAGCTAGGAGAGAAAAAAAGAACCCTACCTTTCTTAGGATACTTTTTAAAAGTGCATTTGATCATAAAAAAAAACCTCTGTAAATCTGTGTTAGGTAAAACACTGAACTGAAGGTGAAATTTTGGTTATATAGTAAGGGGGAAAGAGCCAGCACGTGTAGTGGTTTGAGCATTGGGCTGTGACTCAGGAGCCCATGGTTTGAATCCCTATTCAGCCATGGCAACCTCCTGGATGACCTTGGGCAAGTCACATTATCTCAGCCTCAGAGGACAGCAAAAGCAAATCCCCTCTGAACAAATCTTGCCAAGAAAGTGTTGTGATAGGTTTGCACTTAGGGTTGCCATATGTTGGGAATGACTTGAAGGCATGCAGCAACAAAACAAAGGGGAAGACTTCTGAGGCCAAGAGCATCTTGAAAGTTGGTAGAATGGAAAGCCTCACTGGTGTAGGAAGAAGGAGCACTGCTGAGCACGTGGTGAAACCTTTTTCAGGAAAATGACTTCTGTTCACACAACATACCCTCCAACATGTCATAGATGTAAACTGGAACACATGTAGCCAAACCACAACAGAATGTGGTTAAAAAAAACAAAAAAACCAGGATGCAAAGTTAATTAATGAAGAATACTCAAAACTGCTATTTTAAGCAAAGGAATCCTGGAATTTATGTACTGAGTTTAGTAAAGGCATGACTCCACCCTTCCTTGGGTGATTTTGGGTCAGTCATTCTTTCTACCTCACCGCAGACTACCTCATAGGGTTATTTTGAGGATACATTGGGTTAACCCAGTGGTTCTTCACCATTTCTTTACTGGGGGCCTCTATCAATACAATTTGTTGCCAGGGGCCCCGAAGATTTATCTCCTTTGAAAAGTGGCTTATAGCGACCCTATCTTTGAGGTTTCTTGGCAAGATTTGCTGCCTTTGCCTTTCTCTGAGGCTGAGAGAATGTGACTTGCCTAAGGTCACCCAATGCATTTCCATGGCCAAGTGGGGATTCAAGCCCTGGTCTCCAGAGTCGTAGTCTGGGCGCATGCACATGCCTGTCACCTTGACCCTCAGTGTCCGCACCTCCTACTGTCATATCTCTGACAAAAGGGACATGGTGGCAGATGTGCGTGCACACCCAAACTGCTCCCTCATTTGCAAATGAGGGAGGAGTGCCAGCATCCACACACACACTGCTTCCGCTTCCCTGTTGCAGCTGCTGCTTTTGGTGTCTAGCAGGAAGACTTCACAGGCCCCCTGTGAGGACTCCATGGACTACCAGTGGCCCACAGACCTCAAGTTAAGAACCACTAGGTTAAGCCATATCTGTGCATGTATCCTAGAATGCAACCACAGACAATTCTTGGAGCAAGAATGGGGGCTCTCTCTCTACCACTTCACAGGAAGGAGGCTCCCTGCTTGATCCAAGAGCGATTACCAGATGCACTGATAATTCACGTTAACATGGGACCCACTTTGACCATTAGCCAACAGACTGCCAAGAAAGAGAATTGGGAGGGGATGGGGGCAGAGAGAAACCAACACTTTCCTTAAACCTGCCATGGTAACTCATATGGCCTCATATGGCCTGAGGCTACTGTGATTGATCTGGAGATGCCAACTAATTGTTTATCATGAGAAACTCAGGACTAAAGAAAGGTGAATGGGAACAAGGTGTTTTTTTTCCAGCGTAGACTTTGAAGTGAAACATCACAGACATTGGAGGGCAGCCACAACTTTGATCTCGAGCTAGTTGCTAGAAGTCAACAGCCTCATATCCTGATCTCTCCATGGATTACACATTTTACAGCCATTCCCAGTTTTAGGCAGGAGGTGATTGGCAGAAGTGTCCAAAATCAATCATGAGAACTTGTTATAAATAAAAAGAAAGCACATAAAATGTCTTCCCCAAGTTTTTCTCACTGTTATCTGCCACCTCTTCAAGGTCAGTGGCTGATCTGAAATCATCTTTGGTTGGCTGCTATGGGTACAGTCAGGTCTGATAAAAACATAATGTGAGATTGATGAATTTAGAATTCAAATAAAGACTTCATAAATTAGAAATTTCCTGTAACTGGTATTTTGAAGCTTAAGTTCTCCACTTTGAAATTGGCTGCATAGATACATTGGTGGGCTTTCAGATTCTGTCACTTAAATTCAACCAAAAAAGTACATTTTTAAAGTATAAATAAGTTTCAAGGAAGGTAACTATTATGTCCTGGATAACTTGCAACCCACAAACTCTACTTTGAGGTAGACAGTAGTGTTTATTTATAGTAAATCAAGCAACGCAGCATGCTTCTTCCAAAGTTGCTGAGATGAGAGCATGTATGGAGTTCACAGGTTTTATATCTTCATATACAAGTTTAAGGTGCACAAAACTGTGATTGGAGAAGAACATAAATTTAAAATCACCCCACATCTTTAGACATTTCCCAGACTGGTAGTTATTTACTATTCTTTCATCCCTGAGGCAGAAACATATTTCCTGCCACTTGTCTTTAGATATTTCAAGTTCCCAAAACATCTTTTGGTACTTTCATTTTCTCCCACTTTGATATTCTCCCTCTTCACTGAGTACATTGTAGCAATGGGCAATAAAGCAAGTAACCATTTGATATATTGGAATATACAAGTAAGCTTCAAACAGATACATTGTTGCAATCAACAACTCTTAATACTTTGTAGCACTCTAACTAAACTTTAGCATTTCCTGACACTGACTACCTTCCATTATTCCAATGCACATCGATCAGATCCATTATAATAGGGGCTACACATCCTGACAGCATCTTATTTCTGGTTTGTATTATAAAAAATAAAGAAGTCCTGAAATGCTGATGATTTGGAAGCTATAAGCATTACAATTTATATGTAAACAACCTGAAACAACTACAGTGGATGGAATCATAGATGGTCAGGAATGTGGAGAACAGCTCCTGAGGGAAAGGACAAAGGAGCTAGTTCTGCTTAGCACATGAAAGGAAGGACCCAAAAGAGCCATGGCATTCCTTCAAATACCTGAAGAGCTGTCACATGGAAGAAGACAAAAACTTATTTTCTGCTATTCTTTAGGGCAAGACTAGAACTGATGGCCTAAATTTATGGTTGGGGGTGGGGTAGTTGATGGCTGAATACGAGAAGAAACATTTTCAATTGTAGAAGCAGTTTGATAGGCATTTTTGTTTGCTGGAGGCCTTCAAACAGAGGTGGGACAGGCACTGGGGGCTTCTCTGACTTGGGCTCTTCTGCATCAAACAGGAGATTTGACTACTCAGCCTATTGGATCCTTCCATTTCCATGAATCTTTGTGGATGTCATGCCCTGCTTCTAGAACATAGAAATGGACTCTGACTCAGAGACTGAAACAGTGGACCTGCTGAACAGGAGGAGGTTACAGAGCCACAAATCCCAGAGACAGAACAGGGTGCAGTGCCTGCTCTAGCCGAGAGTTCTGCCCCTTCAGATACAGAGGGCAACTTACCTATACCTACTTTGCTGAGCATAGACAGTAAAGAGAGAGCTTGAGCAGGTATCAAATGATTTATAGGAGACAGCAATTAGTTAGGCAGCAGCTGCATTAAGCTGCTGACCAATATAGACGCAGTCTTTCCCTTCCAGGAGTTGTTAGAGCTTATCTGACCTTCCTGACTGCTAGCTGTATTTCTTGGATCATGTTGACTCTGGACTTATTTGCTCTACCTTAAGATTCTGTTGGACCCTGTTTGTGCCTTTAACCTTTTGCTTACCAAGGAACAGTAAGTAACTGATTTTGAGCTGTTCTGTTTCATTGTTTGCTACTTTGCTATCAACTTTGCAGCTGCAAGCTCTGACTTGCTGCCCTGATTGAGATAGGACAGTGGCTAAGATTAAACAAACATAATTTATCAGGTGGAGATCATCTGTGTGTATGCTGGAGGGTTTGATTTGCTTTGTTCAACCAATCCATGGTTCTGCATCTTGGTTCCAATTGGTGAGCTGATGTAATAACTCATGGTAATCTTCTCTAGAATAGCAACAGTATGGTCTAGAAAGTGAACAACATAACAGGCAGTGCTTGATGCTGTTCTGCCTTTTTACCAGCATCTTAGAAGAATTTGGCTTTGGCCTAGGTTATTTGAAGAACTGTATCTCCCTTTATGAGAGAGCCAGTGTGATGTAGTGACTTGAGCACTGTACTACAACCCTGGAGACCAGGGTCTGATTCCTTGCTTGGCTATGGAAACCCACGGGATGACCTTGAGCACATCATACACTCTCAGCCCCAGAAAAACCTACAATAGGTTTGCCTTAGGGTCACCATAAGTTGAAAATGACTTGAAGGCAAACAACAACACAACAACAATGAGCCCATTAGAACTCTGAGATCATCCAGAGAGGCCCTTCTCTCTGTCTCACTACTCTCTCAAGTGCATTTGGTGGGAAACAGGCAGAATGCTTCTTGGTGGCTGCACCCAGTCTTTGGGACTCCCTCCAAAGAGAGGCCCAGGTGGCCCCATCCTTGCTTTCCTTTTGACAGGAGGTTAAGACATTTTTGTGCTGTCAGGCTGTTTATAAATCAACTGAGTTTGGGCTCTTGAAGCTGTGTGAGTCTGTTTTAAGGTTGGTATAGGTTTTTTAAACGTATTTTAATGTACTTGGTAGTTTCAATATTCAATGTTTTAACTTTAAAAAATGGTTAAATTGGTTTTTTTTTAATTTATATTTGTACTTTCATCGTTGTTTTAATGTGTATTGTTTTAATGTTGTTATCCACATTGAGTCCCACTGTCAGGAGAAGTGAAGGATATAAATAATAACAACAAGCAACACAATAATAAGGTCAGTGGGATAAGGTCAGTGCTTTAAATATGGAAAAATAGATGTGAAATGCATAGATTGTTTTTATATCAAGACCGATAGAGAGGAAGTTGATGTATGTGGAATGTAATGAGTTGAGAATGAATGTTGTGTATTGGCTTTTGTGTTTTTAACAATAAAAATATAACAAATAATAATTTGAAGAATTGGGTAGCATGATAATGATTTGCCATCTCCATCTGGGATGTTCTTTTCTGAGCATTCCATAACAGCTACTTGCATCTCCAGTGAAGGCCCTCCTTACACCTTGAGAACTCAGGAAATAAATGAACAGATTTAATTTACTGATGGAGAGAAGTACTTCATTTCAGCTTTTTCAAACAAGTGCTTTCAGATGTGTTGGATGACAATTCCCATCACTCCCTTTGCAAGAGTGGCCAGTTGCTATTGTGGCTGAGGAACAATAGGATATGTATTCCAAAATGTGATAAACCCCAGATCGGGAGAAAAGCTCTGCTTTGAATATTAAACAAATAATTGGTCTAGCCTGGTCTTTCCTTTAGGAAGAAACCCAACGTCACCTTTCAGAAAGCTTTCTTTTGTTGGCTATGAACCTGATGCTGACACACTGTGATGCAGAAATTCTGGCCATTTCCGCACGGGCTTAAAGAAACGGTGCAGAGCGTCCTCCAGGGAGGACGTCTGCACCTGGAAGCGGACTGGGTCAGACCTACTTAGTGTAGTTCCACACCTCAGCCCGCTCCGGAACGACCCAAAGTGGTCGTCCAGCGTGCTTTTGAAAGACTGCTTGAAACAAGTCTTTCAAAAGCATGGAGCGCACCACTTCGTGCCCGTGCTCCAGTGCAGATTTGCAGGCTCGCACCAGTGAGACCCTGCGATCTGCCGGGGGTGGGCTTTAGGCTGGCGAGCTTCAGCGGTTGGTAGAGAGCCTCGACCAATGAGAAGCTGCCATTTTCGTCCCTGGAGTAGTGCAGAGTGGCAGCCACGCACTGCTCCAGACCAGCCTGGACCCAAGCATGGAGCCAAGAAGTCCGGTAAGTACCAGCATGGGGCGATTCCCTCGCCCTGTGTGGAAATGGCCTCTGATGCAGGAACATTGTGATGCAGTAATGAATGAAACAAGTATCTGTTGATTCTGGAGGAAGAGTAAGCAATAGTGCAAAGATGACTGAAATTTACAAACTAGGCCCTCACATTTACTTATTAAAACAGTATTTGGGAGGTGGGATCATTGTGAAATCTTCTTGCATCATGAGAAAGACATAGCAAAGAGCTAGGCTTGATCTTGGAATGAAGACCTTTTCTGTTGACATAGAAAAACAGTGTAGAAAGCCTTCTATTTCCACTCCTCTTGTGAGCAAATGCATAGATAAAAAGTATTCTCAATAGATCACCTAATAAAAAAGTACACCTTCTCTAGAGAACATGAATGATAACTTCAAGGGAAGGTGGACATACATTTTAATTAGTTCATTATTTGATCTTATATCCGTAGTGATGGAAGGTCTCAAAAAGGAATTAAGTGTGCTTAGTCCCAACGTTGCTCAGAATCAAAATGTAAGACAAGAAAGGATTCACTGGGGGGGGGACTTTGGATGAAATAAAGATGACAATTCCAAAAGAAGTATACATCGGATAAAAAATGAGCTCAGGGTTCAGAGAGTGTATTCCAAGCTTAACTGAGGCCCCTGAGCATTTTGACTGAGAATATTCATCCTTCAGAGCTCTTCTTGAAGCCTCTGAAAGATTACTTGGACCAAACAGCAGCCCCAACTTAAGGCTTGTATCAATTAGAGTAGACCCACTGAGTCAGTTGGATTTACCTAGATGTTGACTCACCATTCAATAATTGATTCAAGTAGGGTCTACTCTGCTTGGGAGTAACCAACAGGATTCCACCCAATGTATTATGTTAGCTCCATAAGCCTCTTTCCCATGGATCTGTTGCCTGTAAGTTACAGCACTAGCTACACCACTAGCTTAATGTGGGTTGGTATCAGAGTCTGGGAGGAATATATTATCAGTGCCAATGTACTATAGTGGTTTGAGCTTTGGACTATTACCCTGGAGACCAAGGTTTGATTCCTTGCTCAGGCATGGAATCCCACTGGGAGATTTTGAGCATATCACACACTCTCAGCCTCAGAAAACCCCATGATTTAGGGTCTTTAGGGTGCTTTAGGGTCACCATAAGTAGGAAATACACACAGTAACAACAGCATAATGACAAGGGACATTGCCTTTCTCCCTATGAAGCAATGACATGATAAATGAGTAACAATCCTTATTGTTACTCACTGGGTTATGAGAAAGAAAGCTACTGGTGCTTGCCTCAAATATATGAGACAGCCAAAGTGTTCTTTTTCTTTATTTCTTACTAGCTGCTCAGAGCAGTGCAAATCCCTGTTGGTTGCTGGCTAAATTGGGCTAAGGTAAAGTGATAAGGGCTCCCAGGTGGGAATCGTTCAGCCTATGGGCTACAAGTGCCCCCAAGGCCATTTTTGTGTAGCAAACTGCTAAAAACATTATAATCAATGGGAAAGGGAATGAAATGCACTATGGTCAATGAGATAGTCAATATCACAGTCAATTTTCTTCCTTTTAATTCAACAATAGTCAATATCCTTTAATGTCAACTTACATACATTTAAGGTTTATTTATGTACAAATCTAACTTTCTATGTACATTTAATAAAGATTAATCTAGTATGATGGCAAGGGGTGAGACTTTTTTTGTTTGTGAACTCACTTTTGTTTGTGAACTCATCATTTTGGAGGCTGGAATTCTGTTCTGACCATGCAACAACCAAAATCAACTCCAAAACCTACCTTTTAAGCAGCACATTCTCCCCAAGATGGCCGTTTCTGGGTTGTTGGAGTAAAGGACGATCCATGAGGATGTGTCCAGCTATTTTCCTGTGGGTGTACATGCTGCAAGGACATTGGGTTGTGGTAGGTGGCACAAGAATGTGGAGGTACTGGATAGTGAACTGGGAGCCCTGAAGACCAGATGTGACCCACAGGTTGCCCTTTGCATGTGCAGGAAAAAGTGCAGGATATGTCTGTGACAACTAGCAAGACTTCCTGGAATGGTCAGAGTAGGGGAAACAACTGTGTGAGGACCAGGGTCAATTTTGCTCCAGATGACTCTCCGTGGATTGCTCCTCCCTCATCAAGAAGTAGATCTTCTCAAAATGATGACAGCAAGTGAAGCTGCATCTCTTCTTGTTGCTAGACTGTAGAAAAAGGCTAGAGACAACAATCCCCCCACCCACCTGGAAGCCAGCATGAACTCTGATGTGCTGAAGTGTCCATGTGCACATTGCTGCCATTTAATAATATAAAACAGGGACATTTGCTCTTTTTTTGCTATTCATGCAGACTCATGAAACTGAACGCTCACAGATAAGGAGAGTCCCCTGTACTCTGAGCCCTGGCCAGCATACAGTTGCAACTGATCTGCTGACTTGATAGATCCCAGTTTCCCTGCCTTGATTCTGTTGCTTCATTGGGTGCTTCATTGGGTCAGTTTGGACCAGGATACAAGGCACTGAAAATGATCCCAATTTGTCCTTCACCATGAGAATGATTTATTTAGTTAGTTCCAGTATTTCTGTGCTGGCTTTCAGGGCAATGCTTTTCAAAGGTAGTTCACATATGTATATTCTCTACCTATCCTGTGCAATGAATGCAAAGGCTGATTTCTCCTATGCTGTTTTCAGCTCCTAGTCTGTTCTGTACATCTCACTCTCAATCTGTTTTACCAGCAGGGTTTCTACTTGAACAGGGGATACAGAATCTGTGGGGACTGTACTTATTTTTGAGCTGCAATTCCTATCAGTCCTCACCATTGGTTCTGCCGGCTAGGGCTGATGGAAGTTGGAGTCCATCTTCTTGAAAGCCAATTTTCCTCTTCACTGTAAGAGCTGTCCAACAATGGAATAAATTACTTGGTAAGGTTGTGGATTTTCCATCTTGCGAGGCCTTTAACAGAGGTTGGATGGGCATCATTCAGGAGTGCTTTAGTTCTGTATTCCTGCATGTCAAGGGGTTGGAGTTGGTGGCCCTTGTGGTCTCTTTCAGCTCTAAGATTATATGATTTTATGATTCTGTCTCTGCACTAGAGGATGTCTAGAACTGTTTGCTTGTAAGAAAAAAAAAAAAGTGCCATGAACTGGTCTCGTGGTTATCTTAACACTGGCTGGCCTAAATCAAGTTGTTAGTTGTAACTAGTCCCATTAAATTAATGAGATTTATTTTTGTGTTGACTCACTGTACAACAATTAACTGAATAGATCTACTCTAGTTGGGACTAACCAATAGCATGCCGGCTGATATTTATTCAGAGAGTTGTTGATTGAATGAAAGAGGCACAGCAGCCCATGTTCTGTGTTTGTATGAGTAGGATGAACAATTATTTACAGTCATCATTTTATAGCCTCTCTTTCAGACCCTTTTCGCAACAATACCTTGATACCACATCTTCCTACAGTGATCCCAGCAGTGCCACTGCCAGGATGGGAGTGGGATGTGAACACTCCCTTTCACATCTGGCCAGCTACCACTGGATGGGGAGCCTTCAGCATAGCATTTATTTATTTCTATACCGCCTATCAACTAGTGCTATCTAAGCGGTTTACAATGTATTTTTTTTTAGCTAATTGCCCCCAACAAGCTGGGTACTCATTTTACCGACCTGCGAAAGGATGGAAGGCTGAGTCAACCTTGGCAGGATCGAACTCACAACCTTGTGGTTGCAGTACTGGCATTTAACCACTGCGCCACCAGGGCTCCATTTCAGACATGCTTTTTCCTTCCGCAGCGCAGCCGGCCTCTTCCTGCACTGCACTGAGGAGGGAAGTGCTTCCTAGAGCTTCTACCCTTCCTGCACAGCCACTGGCAACACAATCATGATAGGGATGATCAATTGTGATGGGTGGGGACACACCAGCAATGGGACTGCAATGATATTGTGCGATGGCATTAATCGTGGACCAGCAGCAATGCTTCTGCTTACCATGATGGTGCCATCATGCAGAAATGACCTCACTGTTTTTTCAGGTGTTTCTACTGCTTTGGAAATCTTCAAAACCTGTTTGATTAGAATCAACAGTGAGACAAGAAATGAGTGTATAGAGTATATATAATGATGCTTCTGTCATTATGTTTTTTAGTTTTCTTAAAAACTTCTGCCACACCAGCCACAGTTCCTCACACAAAGAAGATCTGTCTGTTTTGAAGGCATATTCTGAAAAGTTCTGATGAACAAAGCATGGGAGAAATGCCCTCACATTTATCATGCCACCTTACACAATTCATAATTGAAGTTCTGGCAAATGCAATTTTCCAAGTCTGTCAGTCTGAACCTCGAATAACAACAATATTAATCATTATGTAAAGATGGAAGATTTTTAGATTTTTAAAGCTGCTAAGCAAAAGATAATCTTCTGAAAGGGCCTATTGCCTGAAACAAGCCTGTTGCCGTAATCCGACTGGTGTCATGCTCTCAAAGCCGAGATGACCATCTATTCCATGTTAGGAGGGATACAACATTATCTTCATTATCTTCAATATTTTTTCTTAGGGAGTCCCTTTCAGATTAGCCCTGTCATGGGAGCATTTTCAATGGCGTTCCCATTCCCCCCCCCCAACCCAAGTCCCATCGTTGTGTTCTTAAACTCATCCCACAAAAGGTATTTGTTTAAGGCATCTCCTTTCTTCTCGTGTTTGCACAGTGAGTGGAGGCAGTGGGTTTCTGGAAGTTTGTGCCCAAGACAACTGCTAAGCTCAGTCTCACATTTACTCTCCCATCCTGTCTTAATTCCTCTATTGAAACATCTTTTTTTTAAAAAGCTATGAAAGAAAGAAAGAAAAAACCTGACTGGCTGAAAAGGGCCCCTCGCTCACTTTGTAAAACTCTAATATGCAATTTATTCCCACATTTCAAAGGAAGAATGGGAAGCTTTAAATCTCTTCAAAGGAACCAAGGCATTGCCATCGAGCCCAGCTGACAAGAGGACAGATGTGAAGATGCGATGAGTGAGGGGTGCTTAAAACAGCAATCTGTAAAGACAAGTGTCACTGAGGAAAAGAAGCTTGATGATTCTCCCCCCACACTTAACCCAACCCCCGGATTATTATTGTTTTTAATTCTCATAGATGTGTGTGAGCTGCAATGGTGGAGACAGTGGTCAGGTGCCTATTAAGAGGAAGCAGCATCCTATGCAAGGCATCTGGGCCAGTTGGTTGAATGAGACCTTCAGCGTGAATCTGTGAAGGTCCAAGCCCAGGCCTTGCTTTATCTTCAAGCTGAGTGAGATAACTACATCATGAGCCCTGGTGGCACAGTGGTTAAATGCCAGTACTGCAGCCACAACATTGTGTGTTCGATCCTGCAGGGCTCCAGGTTGACTCAGCCTTCCATGCTTCTTTAGGTTGGTAAAATGAGTACCCAGCTTCTTGGGAGCAATTAGCTAACACACTATAAACCACTTAGGGAATGCTCAGCACTGATAAGCAGTATAGAAATGTAACTGCTAACTTCTATTTCTATAGTTGGCCGTGCTGGGGGCAGTGGCAGCAGAAGACCCTCCTCCTAAACACCCCACAATTAATTTAGTGGGCAGGAGAGAAGGAGAAATCTTGCTCTTCCTAGCATGCTTGGGCAAAAGCGAATTGCTGCGGTCCCTGCTAGCTTGCATGCTTTTCTTCATTAATAACTTTTGCGCTGTTGACCACACTCTGATTTTGCTTGGCAGTAGGTGTTTTGATTTTCAATTGTGAAATGTTGAAGAGCATGGAATCTCTTGGTAGGATTGAGGAAAAATAAATTTCTGTCTGAAACCTCATGAATCCACTGTAAGTGTACAAAGCTGCTTTCCGTATTATGCTATTATTTATTTATTTATTTATTGAATTTATACCTAATTTTTCTTCCACAACGGTACCCAAGGTAGCTGCTTGTGGTTGTGAGCTGTCATTAAGTTGGCCTCAATTTATGGTGATTCTATGGATGAGAGACTTCCAAGTCACTTTATCATCAGCCACCCTAGTCAGGAGTCACAGATTCAGGGATGTGTCTTCCTTGATTGAGTCTATCCATCTGTAATGCACTCTTCCTCTTTTCCTACTGCCTTCTAACTTACCAAGCATTATTGTCTTTTCTAGCAAGTCATCTCTTCTCATGATATGTCCAAAATACTACAGTCTCAGTTTAGTCATCTTGGCTTCTAGGGAGAGATTGGTCTTTATTTGCTCTCAGACCCATTCATTTGTCTTTTTAGCAGTCCAAGGTAAGTGTAGTTCTCCAACAACACATTTCAGATAAGTTGATTTTCTTCCTATCAGCTTTCTTCACTGTCCAGCTTTCACAACCAGCTAATATCTTACTTTACAAATTTTTAAGAAGATTTAAATAAGATAATTATTTTTAAAAGCATGGTTGAAACAGAACACATTTAAGACATAATTGCTAATAAAGGATTTTTAAAAATAAATAAAATGCAGCATGTCACTTCACACATGCTTGTTGTTGTTGCAGCTGCTGCTGCTGCTGCTGTTGCTATGTATCTTCAAATCATTTCCATCTTAAAATGACCCTAAGGAGAACCTTTCACTGGGTTTTCAGAAGCTGAGAGTGTGTGACATGCCCAAGATCACCCAGTGGCTTCCCATTCCTGAGCGGGGAATTAAACCCTGCTCTCCAGGGTCATAATTTAAATCCCAGTGGCCTACCTGAATAAAAGGTCTTCACCTGAATACAGAAAGAGAGCTGGGAGGGGGGCAAACAGACTTAGAATCTTAGAGTTCGAAGAGATCACAAGGGCCATTGAATCCAAGCCCCTGCCCTGCAGAAATACACCATCAGAGCACTCCTAACAGATGGTCTTCCAGCCTTTGTTTAAAAACCTCCAAAGAAGGAGACTCCACTACACTCCAAGGCAGTCCATTCCACTATCAAACCACTCTTACCGTCAGGAAATTCTTGCTAATGCTTAGATAGAATTTCTTTTACTGAAGTTTGAAGCCATTGCTCTGTGTCCTAGTCTCTGGAGCAGCAGAAAACAGCTTGCTCCATCCTCCATATGACATCCCTTCAAAATATTTAAAGATAGCTATCACGTTGCCTCATAACCTTCTTTTCTCCAGGCTAAAGATACCCAGTTCACTTCTCTGAGAAGGGAGTTCCATAGCCTGGGAGCGGTCACAGAGAACGCTTGCTCCCACGTCCTCACCCGGTGCACCCATGAGAAAGCCCTCCTTCCTCCAGATCTTAAAGCTTGAACTGACATGTATAGGGAGTTACAGTCTTCCAAATAGCTTGGACCCAAGCTGTGTAGAGCTTTAAAGGTCAAAGCAGTACTTTGTGTTCTGCCTGGAAATGGACTGGCAGCCAGTGACGTTTTTTCAATGGGGGGGGTACATGGTCCTTGCAAGCAGCCACCGTCAATAGCACTCATCCATTTATCAACCTTGCACTTTCTTCTTGTTGAATTTATTTTCTCTAAGACCCCCCATTGTTTCCTGTTGCATCACCTTCCTGCTTTGCTTTTTCCTCTTCTTTCACTCCCTTTCTTATACGGGATGTTAGATTTCCATCTGATACACATGTCAGCTGGTTGAATTATAATTCCACCTCTGTCAAAATGCTCTCACGATAGGATTAAGCATGTTCTTTTCTCTTTGGTGTAATCATTCATTAAAATACTTTTGCGTTAAATTACAGCCTGCCTGTTGCTGAATGCTATCATTTGTCACAGAGGCATTTGCAACTTAATTCACACCAAGGATGTTATTACAATATATTTGTTAAGAAAGGGTGATATTCTGAAAATGACAGACATACACTGTGGTGGTGAGTGCGTATGGACGGGAAAGAAGATTTTAGAAAATACTAAACTACTAAATTACTAAATTTTGCTGGACTTGTGACTTCTCAGAACTCACTGGGTGTTTCACCAGCAGTTAAATCTCCAAGTTCATTTCAAAGTGCTGGTTTTGACTTATAAAGCCCTGTGCAGCTCAGGTCTGGTTAGCTGAAGGATCACATCCTCCCTTACTAATCTGCCCATGCTTTGATATCTGCAGGAGAGGCCCCTCTCCCTGTCCCTGTCCCATTATTCTCATAGGTACCTCTGGTAGGAACACGAGAGAGGTCCTTCTCAGTGGCTGCTCCCAGGCTCTGGAACTCCCTTCCCAGAGAAATTCGCCTGCCATCCTCCCTACTCTCTATCCATAGCCAGGTGAAGACCTTTCTGTTCAGATGGGCCTCTGAGAACTAATCATGCAAGGTCTGTTCTGCCTAAACAGTGCTCTGAATTTCTGTTCATTAATTTCACCATGCTGTTTTTTAAATGGTTTATGTTTTTAATTGATTTTAGGTTTTTTTACAGCTCATTCACTTTAACTTTTGTAAATTTTGAATTGTTAACCATCTCCTTTTTTTTTTTAAGCCACCTTAAGTCCACACCACATTGGCCCTTTCCTCACGGGGGGGGGCGAATCAGGGCCGCGCACGCAGGGGCGGAGCTTACCCGCGAGCGGGTTGCTCCGTCCCTCCAAAGAGCGCGGATCCGCAGTTCCAAACGCCGCCAAATTTCGGCGGCGCTCGGTGGCGCTCGGCGGTGCTCGGTGGCGCCCAAAATGGCGGCCGGCGGCTTCCAGCAGCAGTCCACCAATTAGGACAGCGCGCCAGCCGGAAGCCCGCCCCCGGGCAGATCTGCAGGGACGCGCTACCGTGTCTCTGCAGTTCTTCACCGGGGGCTGCTACGGGGCAGCGCGGGTAAGTTTTATAAAAACCACTTTTGAAGGTGGTTTTTATAAAACTCACAGCGCCACCCCTGGGGCTGCGCTAGAGCAGTTTGAGGTCTAGAACCTCACTTTTTTTAACTGCTCTAGCACAGACCCCGGTGAAGAAGACCTCCTGGAGAGGTCGCTCTAGCGTGGGCAATATGCCCGTGTGGAAATGGCCATTGTTATAGTGCTATTATTCCACTTTCAACATCCTGTGGAATTCTGGGGCTTGTCATTTCCTGAGGCCAAAGAGCCCTCTGGCTGGGAATTCTAAATGCCTTCCCTAAACTGCAAACCCCAAGATTCCATAGGATGTTAAAAGTAGAATAATAGCACCATAACAACGTAGTATGGAAATGGCTTCAGTCAGCATAGCCTCTTGCCTCGTGGGAGTATACAATCCCATCACCATGGAAAGGCAGCACCATGGTGAGCGATAATTTGTCATGTTTGATGTAATATGACTACATTACATTTGACTGTAATATAACAAGAGATAACTTCACTCCTGTTATGACGAGACTGTAATGTTCAGTTACTTTTATGGTAATGGTGATGTCTCCTTACTAAATGGTGGAAGAGAAACATGGTTGCAGTGAGGGCTCATGTCTATCCCATACTCAGTTGAAGGACTATATCTCTCTTTATGGGCCCTGTTAGAACTTTAAGATAATTCTCTCTGTCTCATCACCCTCCCAGGTGTGTTTGGTGGGAAAAAAGGACTGTGACAGCTCCCAGACTGCAGAACTTCCTCCGTAGAGAAACCAGGATGGCCCTATACCTGCTGTCCTTTCCAAGGCAGGTGAAGGCATTTTTGTCCTGGCAGGCTTTTTAAATTGACTGGATGTGGGCTCGTGATGCTGTGCAGCTTTTGACATGGTACAGTTTTAATGTTTTCGATATTTTAAATATTTTAACAGGTAATTGTTTTAACTTCACAAATTGTTTATTTTTTAAAAAAATTGTACGCTTGCTCTGTTTTAATCTTATTGCCACTGAGTCCAACGGTTGGGAGAAAGGCAGGTACAAATAAATAAATAATAACAACAACAGTAGCAACTCTGATGTGGACAGGACAGTAGTATGTTTTGTGAAACAGCCAAGGAGACTATAGCTGTCACGATTTGTTTTAATTCACGACAGGATAACTATTTTGGTTTCTGCTGAGAAAGAAGAACACAAATAGATTTTTTTTATAAAAATAACTATAATGATGGTGATTCTGGGGGTCTTGGATATGTAATTGTCTTAATATCGCTTTTTAAAAATAATAGCCATTCCCCATGACAATTGTCTTTAGACCCTCATGTAAGATTTTGCCAAAGCAAACTTAGAACTGCAAGGTCTCATTCACAGTGCATTTTCATTGTGCCATGATTTCACTTTAATTGTAGGGGTCCCATCCAGTAGGATCCTGGGGTTTGCAGTGGGTGCATTTAGAAATTCTCAGCCAGAGAAATCTAATGAATTTTGAAGCTTTAAGCAGTAGCAGAGAGAGCACCATCTTTGATGTCTGAACTCACGGACTACTGTTCTCACACTGGGTGGCACACATGGTTTGAGGACACAGATGAGAGTGACTTCATCCCACGTTTCTCCACAATTTGCCTGCCCCTCAACTTTCCTGGTATCTTTTTTAAGAAGAAATTGTTATGAGGCTTGGAAACCCAGAGTTGATTCACTGCTCCATAGCATGTCCTTTTTAAGCACAATGTTTTTTGTTTTTTTTTGGTCTGGCACAAAGCAAAAAGAAAGAACCATAGATACTACAATGCAGTGCAATATCAAAAGTAGCTTGTGTATATGCGTGTGTGTGTGAGAGAGAGAGAGGTTTTTTTTACACCTCTTTAGCCTTGATTTCAGCCAAGCAGCTGAGACAAAACAAACTATTAGAAATAGTTGCTGTACAGAAGGCAAACAGAAACGACTCCTCTACCCACCCATTCACCACACCCCATTTGCCCGTTTTCCAAATAAAAAGAGATTCAGTAAGGAGTGGCCACTGTAGCTGAAAGTTCATTTTCTCCCTGATCTCTGTATTTGCTGTAGCTATTTGCTCAAGATTTAAATGTCTAACAAAAATGCACAGGCCATCTGACATGAGAAGTCCAGCCTGGACAAAGCCTCCACATGCCAATCTCACTTCATATTTATTAAAGCCCATTAACTGTGTGTGTAATCAATTTCCATAAAATGACAGACAATGCTGATGAATAGATGGGAATGAAAGGGACTGGACGGTCTTTTTCTTGAAAAATTAAAATGTTGGGTCTGTTTCAGGGGTCCAAAAAAGCAGAGGGTTACTTCTCTCCCCCATTGCCCTTAATGCCGTCCTGCGTTCTCTCTTGCTCTTTCCTCTGTTTTCAAGTGATAAAGCCTTTAGAATGCTACTTATTGGGTTTGGATCTATAGTGGAATTATTTTTAGAACCAGTAGCACGTGGTCAGGATAATATGAAACTAAGGAATGGCTGAGCACTCAGAAGTAAAAACTAAGGAATGGCTGAGCATTTAAGAAGAGGAAAAATAGCACTCAAGAAAGCTCATACAGGTTGCAAATGTCTAGTCAAAGCTAAGAAGAAGAGAAAAAAGAAAAGAAATTCTGTATCATGTCAATCTGAAGTCTTTCTCAAGAAAATAGCAAATGCCACCTGAATTTCTAGGGTTTTGGGGGATGGCATTGTCAGACGTAACTGATGATGTAGTTCTGTCATCATACTTACACCTGACAATGCAGGATCTTGGCCATTGTTGTTAACTGCCATCAAACTGACTTTGAATTATGGTGACCCTTTGAATGAGAGATTTGCCCTGTCATGAACAGCCCTGCTTAGGTCTTGCAGACTCAGAGACGTGTCTTTCTTGGTTGAGTCTATCCATCTGTAATGTAGTCTTGCTCTTTTGCTACTGTTACTATACCCTACCACCCCTCCTGTGAGATATGCGATTTTCATAAATTGGACTTATTAATGACTGGAGAACATAATCAAAGTCATGATGACCTGAAAACATGTTTCAGGGTCAAGCTGACCTGAGCCGCGTTCAGGGTCATAAGTTCAGAGAGGATTAGGTGGAAAAACCTCACATTGATGGGTTTGTGCTATCCTTTTATGACTCCAGGCTTTTTGCATTTCCAGATACTGAAGACAAACTGCCCAGACTGGTGAGCAATCAGATCATCCCTCAATCTTATCTGACAAAGATCTTCCCTATACACCCTACCTGACCCAACATTAAGAGATCGCCATGAGTCCCATTAACATTTTGAGTTAAGCAATCAGCCCATTCCAGACCCCTTTATCAATTCTGTGGGAAAGCCATTATGGCTTTGTCAATGCACCCTTTCAAGGCAGGAAATAGGGTATAAAAACCCTAGCTTTAACCCTATTTCCTACCTTAAAGGAGAGTGTTGACAAAGCCCAAAGAAAGAGTCACAGTACAGTGGCTCAGACAGCATCTGAGGGTAGCATGGAGGAATGGCAGTCTGAGGCACCATGTACAACATACTACAAATGACTGGGGTCAAAGCTGGGTTGTGAAAGTGGAGATGTGCATGGACAAGTGCATATGGATGCACGTGTGATGTCAAAACTGCTATTTAACTTGAAAGCTACATAACCTGATCAGTGTGTAACACCACTTGCCAGCATGGTGTAGGGGTCTGAACATTGGCTATTTCCACACGGGCTTAAAGAAATGGTGCAGAGCGTCCTCCAGAGAGGACATCTGTATCTGGGAGCGGACTGGGTCAGACCTACTTACTGTAGATCCACACCTCAGCCTGCTCCCGACTGACCCGAAGTGGTTGTCCAGCGTGCTTTTGAAAGACCGCTTTCAAAAGCATGGAGCACGCCACTCTGTTCCTGCACTCCAGTGCAGATTTGCAGCGATCTGCCGGGGGCAGGCCTTCAGCTGGTGAGCTTCAGCGGTTGGTGGAGAGCCTCCACCAAACGGAAGCTGCCATTTTCGTCCCCGGAGCAGTGCAGAGCGGCGGCCACGCACTGCTCCAGACCAGCCTGGACCCAACCGTGGAGCCCAAAGGTCCGGTAAGTACTGGCACGGGGCGATTCTCTCTCCTCGTGCGGAAATGGCCATTAGACTATGATCCTGGAAACCACAGTTCAATTCTCTGTTCAGCCATGGAAACTCATAGGGCGATCTTGTATGCATCACACAGTCTCAGCCCCAGAAACCCCATGGTAAGTTCACCTTAACATCACTATAAGTCAGAAATTACTTAAAGACACACAACGACAATACCGCTAATTGGATGCCAGCTGTGGAGTGCAGTATTGTGTGGAAGGAAATATGATAGCTGAATCTGTGGGCCACCATGTTTTGTGCTGCTCACCATTTTTCCCATTGGTAGAGGTCTATTGCCACTTTAATCACATGGATTCCCTTCATGCATAAAATATGAGCGCTGTAAATATAGAATTTTTTCTATTAAAAAGAGTGTGTCCGTGTGTCTGTAGCAGTCATAACTAACGGGAACTTCATGTGAGATTCAAAATTTGACACAGTGGTTTTGGCTATCATTCAGGTTGCAGTGCCCAGTTTCAAGCTGAAATTCCAAAGTTGAGGGGGGGCTTCCTAGCAGCAAAATGTGGGCTGCCATAACTCATATTTTTAATGAACTAAGGAACAGGAAAGGGTTCTCTGAGGCACTCTGAATAAATTTCCAGAGGTGAGGAGTAAGGGAGAGGAAAGAAAAACATGAGAGGACTGAGAAACTGCTGAGAAAATGTACTGAGAGGACCGGAAAATGATTCCTAGACTGAAAATGGACTGAGAGGACTTAGGAAATGATTTCTGAAGTTAGACAGGGGTGAGGATGGGAGACAGCTGTCCAAGCTACTGCTGATATGATTCTTGAGATAAAAACTGAGGAGGAGCATAGTAAAAATCAGGAGGCCTTATGGACCCACTTAGGGGTATTACATATGGATCCAGGTCGTGATAGTATAGAATGCACTCCATATGGCTCTTTATCAGGTTCAGTGCCATCTATTGTTGGAAAAGCAACATTATTCAATTGGAGCCCCCTTGAAGCCCCTGTGACTCACATGCCCCACTGGCCTTGACCCACTGCATATATTGGGAGATCCTAAACCAGCCAGCTTCAGAAGGAACAGAAGCACCCACACACACACTTTATTCCTCTTCTTCCCTGGTATGTAAGAGCAGCCAGGGGGCTTCTAGACACAGTTCCATTCTCCATGCCCACGATTGGGCATGGGTCTGTGCCCATGAGCATTTCTGCTGTTGTTGCACCTCTTTCTCTGCTGAGCACTCAAGGTCAACCAAAACATGCCCAAGCGTAGTCCTGTGCCCAATCAGTGGCTGAGAGAACAGAGCTTCATCTGGAAGCCCCTTGCAACACTTGCACCCCAGGGACAATGGCATTGCACAGGGAGGTACAGGGTACTAGCAGGACTCTGGCTACAGAACAGCAGACCTAACCCATCCAATACCAGAATTAGGGGAACAGTAGAAGAAAAAGCACCAGGTTTGGTGATTTCATTCTGATTTTGTGGTGGATTACCAACCAGCCACTACAATCCATCTGAAAAATGGTCTTCTGTCGTGAAATCCACACTGATACCTAAAAAGCCAGAAGTTCCGATTTGGGCCCATGAACCAAAAGATTTTGTCCTGTCCTGCTTCTGACCGTTGTCACAGTTCTGCCTACTCCTACCATCTTGGCCCAGTTGCTCTTTCTCATCTGACTGCACTCCTTGGCCCCACTCTCCAGGGTCCCAGCAGTTCAACCCTTGCTGATCCATCTCTCTATGACAGCCTGTGCAGTACAATGGCTTTCATGTTTGCTGAGGCCAGGGCCAAATCCTCACTTTGACCATAGAGACCACAAGCCAGTCACATTCTCCCAGCCTCACCCACCTTGCATGGCTGCTGTAGGAATAAAAATGGTAAGGAAAAGAGTGTCTACCAACTGTGAACCTTGGGAGATGGGAGGCAGGATGTAACTATAACCAACAAATAAGAAATAAATGTGCAGAGGATTGGCTTACAATCCAAAGGACTGAGTAGCAATATTGTGGTGTTTTTGGTGATAGGCCTCTGCCACAGGGCCCAGACATTCCTCTGGAGGGGATCCCTGTTAGCAAGCACTGCTGGAAACATGGGCTTTCCGGGTGTGCGTGTTTTCTGCCATGTCCACAAGCAAGAGGAAGAGTAGTGTCCTTAGATGCAGATAGAATTAGGTCAGCTTCTACGTGCTGCCAGCACAGTAGCAAGAGGAAGGAGGAGCCTCCCGTTGCATTTCTCTGCCCATAAATGTAAAGGCAAGGAAAGCCAGTGGCAAAGGTCATATGACAGAACACACTCACTGGATCTGAAGGGCTGATGCACAGCAGCACATCATGCATAACTCTCTGAGTCACATTTGTATTTAAGGTGCTACACTGACTGAGTTGCAGGCCCATGGAGTCAGGCTGAGGAGACCTCCTTCCTGCAGCAGAAGGCTTATAGATTATGCTTAGGGATCTGTGATGTAGAAGTGACACAAATGTGAAACTAGCCTAAGACATTCTGCTGCCTGAGGCAACACACACACACACACACACACACACACCTTTAGGTGTGGCCATGTACCCTCACCTCAACATTCCTTTCTTGATCTGAGGACAAGAAGCAACCTGTGAAGGCCCAGGGCAAACCATGTAAGGCACACACAGCTGTGTCCTCCAACACTCTGCTGCCACTTCTTGCCACCACACCAAATCTATCACCTGAGGCAGCTGACTCACTTTCCCTAATGGAAGGGCTGGCCCTACAAAAGAAGTTTGTGCTGGTTTGCCTCCCATGCTTAGGTACCGCTTTACAGAGGACACAACCCAGAAGCCTAGAAAAATACTTTATGCAACAAGTGCACAAAGATATGACAAGTGCGATACACATAGTGTGGAGAAAAGTGAACAGGGAGAAGCTTGCTCACTCTTTCATAACACCACGTTACAAGGTCACCCACTGAAGCTGAATGGTGGGTGAGACAGGACAGGTAAAAAGGAAGATTTTTTTCACACAGTGTGTCTTTAAACTGTGGAACTGGCTAGCACAAGATGTTAAGATGACTGCCAACTTGGATAATTTGAAAAAGGGATCAGTAAAAGGCATGGAGAATGGGGCCCTCAGTGACTTCTAGTCAGGAAAACCATATACCACCCCTAGCAAAAGGTATACAGTCCTCCTTCCACATTTGCAGATTTGACTTCTGCAAATTTGATTATTCGCTAGGCACATACTTGCCTCCCCCCCCCCCGCCACTCTCTTCCTCCCAGTCCTTTGCATTTTTCACCCCAGTCTTGGCTGGCTTGTGTACAAAATGGACTTTGTTTCCCTTTTGGGTGAACAAAGCCCCCCTCACTGCTGGAGGCGTATCCTCTCTGCCACCTGGCAGAACATACTGCTGTGTAATGGCCACCGATTGGTCAGGTGCTCTCTTTGCTCCCACCCCTCCCCTCTGGGAGGAATCTCCTTTCTCAGGATGGTAACAGGAAATAGCTAAAATACTGAAGTGCTCTGCTCTTCTCTGTCTGAGGGGAAGTTCTGGTGAGCCCTTTACCTTGTCTTTGTACTTCCCTCTGGGAGTACTGGAGACAGAGGCAAAGGAATGGGAGGGGGATTGTGGAGGGCAGTTATTCCTGGTTTTTCCACTTTCACAAGAGTTCTGTGTCCTGAACCCTCACAAATGTGGAGGGCCCACTGTATAGTCTGCCTTTGTCTATCAATTGCTTTGGGGGAGGGTGGCAGGATATTGTTCCACTGTGACACCAGTGCATACCAGCAAGGAACCAAAATAACAAAATATTGGACCAAATAGGATTTTGGTCAGACCTCCAGTAGAACAGCCTGGAAGCCTGGGAATGTCAAAATCAGTAACTAAGGCTGCAGTTTCTAAATCAGCAACAATGGTTCTTATTAGCCTATGCTGCTAAGCTGCCTTGCAGAGGTGTTACACAGATAGTAAAAGTGGAAGCATGCACAGATTCTTGAAGGAAAAGTGGGAAAAAATGAAATAAGATGAATAATATGCAATTTCCTCTGTTGCCTTATTGGAAGAATGTAGCCCACCTCTACTAGATATTGCTAGCAATTTGAATTTGTTGTTTTTTACATACAGCAGCCATGCCATCAGCAGCGCAGTGTGCATAAAGTGAGGCAAGATCTCCTATAAGATGGATAAAAAGCACATAATCTGATACATTTATCCTTTGAAAGCATAGTGATTTAAGGCTCCAGTAGATGTCATATGTCTTCACACAGTCCTTTTTCTGATTGGATTGGGCACCTACAGGGTGCAATATATTCCTTGTGGAAACCAAGCTAAGGGTAGAGCTTGGTGGGTGGGTGGGGGAAGAGTTTTGAGGCTTTCAGATTACTGAGTGTGTTCATTCTTGCTACCCTAAGACATAAGCCTTTTCCGCATCTCGTTTTTACAAAGGGGCAGCATGTCCTCCAACAAGGACGTTTGCACTTGGGGGCGGACTGGGTCCAGACTACTTTCTGTAGTTTCGGACTTCAGCCTTCTCCCGAACTACCAGACCTGGTGGTTCGCTGTGCTATTGAAAGACCACTTAAAACAGGTTTTTCAGTAGCCTGGTGCATCCCACTCCATTGCTGCACTGTTGTGTAGATTTGCAGGCTTGCACCAGCGCGAGGCTGCAGATCTTCCTGGGGTGGGCTTCCGGCTGGCGAGCTTCTCTGGTTGGTGGAGAACCTCCACCAACCAGAAGCCAGAATTTTCGTCCCTGGAGCAGTGTGTAACGCGGCCACACACTGCTCCGGATCAGCGTGGATCGTTGGAGGGAGCACTCCAGTCCAGTGGGTAACAGAATGCCCCGTTTTCTTCCCAAAGTGCGAAAAAGCCCATATTCTGAGCCATTTCACTTCGACCTTCTGCTTCAGGACTGGTTATCACCCTTTCTATCTGATCTCTCTCTATCCAACCTTTCTTGCCTCACTTTCTGATAGGCTTGTATGGTTCTTGAGAGTGTCTGATTTCTTGTGTGTTTGTTGATTCCAAATAAAATAGTCTGTTTAACTTTTAATTGGAGTCCTCTCTACAGTTAGTACTGATATACACAGCTGAAAAGATCCTGCCATTGCCTTCCTCTAGCAGGCCTCCTTTGAGCTATAATTCTTCCAAATTCTAAGGAAATGCTAGCATTGCAGGTAGACCTCAAAGTCCCCCACCTCTTAGGGTAACATAGCTGTGTTGATATATACACAAAAGACCATTCTTACAGTTTCCATCTGCCATCAGTAAAACTACACATTCTTACTGAAGGCCAAGCCATCCTCAAATGCTTTGGAGTAAAACAGGGATCATTTGTAAGAATACATTTTTGGCTGGGAAAATCCATTTCCAATCCAGCTACTATGATTGCAGCTAAACTCAGTGGGAACAGTGGCAAATGATAACACAGTATCATCAAAAAGTCCCAGAGCTACAGTTCTGTAAGTCCTGGCTCCACTATACAAGTGTTCATGAGAATTGTCTGACTCCAGAGAGTTGGGTGTGAAACCTAAAGTCTGCTGGATGTAGTTGGACTGCAACTCCTATCAGCTCCAGAAAGCTGTAACAATGGAGAGGGATTATGGGGGTTATAGCAACAACATCTGGTAGGCCATAGATTCCTAAAACAAGGTAAAGAATATTGAACTTAGATCAGGGAGACCCAGGTCTAGGTAGCCTTGGACTAATCTCTCTCTTCTTCAGATAAACCTACTTCACAAGCCTGTTGTGATAATGAAATGGGAAAAGGGAAGGTATGTCATCTTAGGTATTTTATTTATTTATTGGCTCTTACCTTTCCTCCAAAGAGTTTAAGTTGTCATGCATGGCCTGATTCTTCCCACTTTTTCACAACAGCCCTTTGAGGTAGGTCAGGCAGAGACAGAGAGAATGAAAGAGAGATTGGTAACAATAATGCCTGTCAGTGGCAGGACTGATGTCAGCTCCTGAACAGATTGATTCTGAGAGTCCAAGCATTTAAGGTTTCCAAATGAACTCTTTGAATGACTTGGATGAGCCAAAGGAGTCTTCATCAGCAGTCTTATCATATTGTTCCATTAAAGCACTCCAGAAGGATGAAGTTGGGGGGGCCAGTTTGGATGACTGGATGACTATTTTTTAATAGGATTGTCTTGGATTCCCCCTTTGAAGCTTTGAAAATGAGTCTGGCCTATTAAGAGCAAACTTTTACAAACCCAGGCACATTTCTGTTGGCATTGATTTAAGACACTTGTGACAAGAAATGCACTTAACAGCTTCAGTTTTATGGTCACTCCAAGTGACAATGGGACTGAAGGTTGAGTCAAATGCACTCAGCTTCCAAAATCTTCCTCAGTCAAAGTCATCTGTCAAAGCAGCACCAATTTCTGTCCCAGTAGAAGGGTGCAATACAGGCAAAGCAACTCTCTGCTTTTCAGTCCATTTAAAATAAAGATGAGAATGGAAATGTTCATGTCTGGGGCCGGGTCCTGTACACTTCCTACTCACTGACCAGAATGCCCTATGGAACTCAACAGAACTTTCCTCTGTGGAGATAAGTGCAGGACTGAACTGTCAATTTCCAGACACAGAGGTAGGAAATTTGGGGTCCAAGATGACAGTGGAACCCCTCCAAAAATGGATTTTTAAAACTTTTTTTTTTCAAAACTAGAACCCACAGAAAGTTTCCTTCTCATTTTAAAAGGTAAATAAACCTCCATGCACACAATAAAGCAAATCCCTGTGTCTTATTCTGGAGGAGTATTACCACTCTTGGAAGATTGCAGGAACAGCAGTCGTCCTTTAAAAAAACTGAGGGTGGAAGATCCATGGAGTCTTAAGATCCCAGGAGGCTCCTAAAATGGACAGTGGCACATATATTCTATGAATCATATGATACCCACTCTGGTCCTCACAGAATAAATAGGAGCTGATGGCTCTATTATTTTCTGTCTTTGTATTACCTATGGCAGCTGGTGGCTTAATGGTGGCTTAATCAGAGAAAGGATAGAACAGATTCAGGGTCAAATAGACTGACAGGCAGCTGGAGGTTTCCATTTCAGTGGAGTGGAGAATCCATCCTGGGTTTTAATCTAAACTTCAGCAGAGTTTACCAAGGCGCTGAACCTAAATGGGGGATAGGGTTCATTTCCTTTAACATTCAGACTAAAATCCACTGACACTGGTTTGTATGCACCCATTCCATCCCATTTCCTCAGTAATCACCCCCATATTCTCATTCATATGAAATACTAGTTTAATTAGGCATTTCTAAGCAGAGTCTCTCCAACTATGCATGTCCACATGTGCTGTAATCCTTTTGGAGGGAGGAGTGTTAAAACAGTTTCCAACCCCTACCAAACAGTGGCTAACAGGAGACCCACTGCACTGTGCAACATATCCAAAAGCATTCAAGAAAAAACAGAATAAGTAAGTAGGAGGTGAGTTGGAATGAGTAGGCAGCCCCAGAATGTAATGGCTGGGTCTGTTGAGGCCCTGCTTTATATACAAGCAATGAGCAGGCCAGAACAGGAATGTTCTCTCTGTGGTCCAGCCAGGTCAAGTGTTGCTCCTCTTGTAAGCCATCAGTTGATTGGCTGTACCAAGGCAAGGTGAGGCAAAGCAGGCTGTGATTGGACAACTGCCTCTCATGCCGTAATTACGAAAAGTCAACATGGATTTCTCAAAAATAAGTCATGCCAGACTAATCTTATCTCTTTTTATGATAGAGTTACTTGCTTGATAGATGAAGGGAATGCCGTGGACATAGTATATCTTGATTTCAGTAAGGCCTTTGACAAAGTTCCCCATGACATTCTTGCAAAGAAGCTAGTAAGATGTGGGCTGGACAGGGTTACTGTCAGGTGGATTTGTAACTGGTTGACTGACCGTACCCAAAGGGTGGTCACCAATGGCAGATTCTCATCCTGGAGAGAAGTGACTAGTGGGGTGCCACAGGGTTCTGTCCTGGGCCCGGTGCTGTTCAATATCTTCATTTATGACTTGGATGAAGGAATAGAGGGCACGCTGATCATATTTGCAGATGACACCAAATTGGGAGGGGTTGCTAATTCACCAGATGACAGGATCAAAATTCAAAAGGACCTGGACAGATTGGAGAGCTGGGCCAAGGCTAACAAAATGAATTTCAACAGAGAGAAATGTAAGGTCCTACACTTAGGCAGAAAAAATGGTATGCAGAAATATAGGATGGGGGACACGTGGCTGGCTAACAGTACGTGTGAAAGGGATCTAGGAGTCTTAATAGACTACAAGCTGAACATGAGTCAGCAGTGTGATGCGGCAGCCAAGAAAGCCAACGCAATTCTTGGTTGCATCAATAGGAGTATGGTGTCTAGATCGAGGGAGATATTGGTACTACTTTATTCTGCTTTGGTTAGACCTCATCTGGAATACTGTGTCCAGTTCTGAGCACCCCAATTCAAGAAGGATATGGATAAGCTGGAGCAAGTCCAGAGGAGGGCAACCAAAATGGTGAGGGGCCTGGAAGCCATGCCCTATGAGGACAGACTTAGAGAGCTGGGTATGTTTAGTCTGCAGAAGAGAAGGTTAAGAGGGGACATGATAGCCATGTTTAAATATTTGAAGGGGTGTCATGTCGAGGAGGGAGTGGGTTTGTTTTCTCCTGCTCTTGAGACCAGGACAAGGAGCAATGGATACAAGCTGCAGGAGGGGAGATTCCACCTGAACCTCAGGAAGAATTTCTGGATGGTCAGGGCTGTCCGGCAGTGGAATGCGCTGCCACAGAGTGTGGTGGAGTCTCCTTCGTTGGAGGTTTTTAAGTGGAGGCTGGATGGTCACTTGTCAGGAGTGCTTTGACGGTTTTCCTGCATGGCAGGGGGTTGGACTGGATGGCCCTTGTGGTCTCTTCCAACTCTACATTTCTATGATTCTATGAGTCTATGATTCTATGCAGCTTTTCTGTAACTTCATCTCAGAAGTATGTACAAAGAGAAATGCCATACAGAATAGGGATGAAGCCATGACTGATCTGAGACTTTTGGAAACTTCTTGGTAAAATTCTTCCCAAAAATATAACCCTATTTGTTTGCTTCCTTGGGATCAATTTTTCTGTAGACGGACCTTCATCAAAGCTTTCTATTTCCCTCAGGGTTTAAAAATCAAGCAAAATTTCTACAGGGTGGGCAATGGTTTTACTGTTGTTTAGACAGAAAGCTTCTAAAAATGTCAGTACTTTTTGAACCGAGAGAAATATAGCTTCCTCCTGATATTTCACAGGTTTTTCCACTTCTCTTGAAATTCTTTGAAATTGTTCCCTTTTGTAGAAACGGCTAGATTTAGTTCAAAATTTCACATGAACTGAAAATTACCAGTCTGTGTTTGGAAATGAAAAGATGGGGATTGTTCTAAAGATTTTTCCAATGTATGGTTTGACATTTTTGTAGGGGCGCGCACACATGCATGCACTCATACATATACCTGGGTAAAAGTCGATTGTTCACATGAGCTTTGATAATAATCCACAGTTCTGGTTATTCACAAGAGAGGCATGATCCCAAGATGTCTATTAAAATACAGTGAACCTCCTACCATGATCAGTGTCTACTGAGTTAAGTTTCTACGGAGGGAAAAACATTCCGGTGACATTTGAAAAACTGTCTACTTGCTGAAGTAAGGTAAATAGCTGTTATTTGTTATGTGCCTTCATCAACTCAAGTTTATAGCAACCTTCTCATAGAGTTTTCTTGGCAGCACTTCTTCAGGGGATGTTTGGCACTGCTTTCCTTTGAAGTGGACAGAATATTACTTGCCCACAGTCACCCGAAGGGTTTCACAGCTGAGCAGGGATTCCGAGCCTGATCTCTGAGAGCATGAGTGGAACACGAATGGAACATTAGTGCAATGGAACATCAGTGCAGTACCACTGTTCACTTTTTAAAATATGGTGAAAGTTTCTTAGCTATACAATCAATTTCTCCCAATTGTTTTTAAATTTAACCAGATCTCCTTCCTTAAATAAAATAGTTATATTCATCCATTTCTCCCAAATCCAGCATCTTCAGCAGCCAGTCTTCATACAAAGGAATAGCCACACTTTCCCATTTTAGGGCATACTGCACTCTTGCTTGCTATGATTATATAGTGAAAAAGTCAATTATTGCTTTTGAAGGTTAAACTTATAGTTATTAAACACTAGGCAATAGTGTGATAATGACAGACACACTAGAAGAAGTACACTTTGCAAGTTGTCTTAGAACCAAAAGTCTGTGAGTTAGAAGTCATTTGTATGTATTTTTCACCCCTTTTTAGTTTAGTTACAGTTGAGAATAATTTAGTTTGGACAATTTAGGATAGGTAAGACAATAGTAGGTTAGATATTAGACTCTGTCTATCTGTTTCTTTACTATCTTTGTAATCCCCTGTACATTGTTTTATATACTAAAAACATGCTATTAAAAACATTTTTATTAAAAAAAATAAAAATATGTAGAAAGGATGGAAAAGACTGCTTTTATAAAAGAACAAATATGGAAAGAGTAGCAAGCCTCAGACTTCCAAGAAAACCATGTGAACTCCCTTCTCTCCCTAAAATCCATTTTAAATCATATAGCTTAGTCACGTGAGGAAAATGACATGATCCTAGAGCTGCTGCCGCCATTTTGTGAGCAGTGTTGACGATAAGCATTTGCCATAACTTCAAGTAAATGTCCTCTCCTTCATCACTCCAGCTCTCAAGAGATAGAGTGGCAAAGCACTTTGACTTCTCCAGTGAGCACACAAGGGGAGCCCAGTCTAAGCTGGATATCACAAAGAGATCAACAAAGTTTCAGAAGCTAGAATGATGAGTCTAATGTCACACTTTCCATCCTATAAACATGTGAAAGCAGAAGAAAGGGCTGTACCCTGAGTCTTTTGAGCAGATGTCTGGTCTCCTCTCTTCACAGAGAAGCTAATGTTTTCATCCCCTCCACTCTATGGAGGGGAGAAGGCAACAACCTCAGTCAATCAATTAAAGTTCCCCCATGCCTCCTCTTGGACAGATGGTTACATCTTTTTTAATTAAGTGCATCCACTGGACTGACACATTTGATGGATCTGATATGACAGACATTTTCTGTGCTCAATGAAGTTTGTTGTGTTTTCAGTCTTTCTGCTCTTCATAGTGTTACTGAAATTTCTTACTTTTGCTCTTGGGTGTTCTTATTTGATATTATAAACATGCCATGGAATTATGCCTCAGTTGCTTACTGCCAGGCTAGCATGGAATTTGTAATTCACTTGTGGAACAACTTTGGAGAAGAGCATAGACATCTTTATAAAGGGAAGAAACTGACTAAGGGATGATTCATGCATCTATAACATAGATTCTATATGCATCACTCAGGATCTTGTTACTTGATGGCTCATAAATGAATGTAAGATATGGACTGTCTCCAGTGGCAAGTACGACATTCAAGGTTAAGTAAGGTGAGACAAGATGTCTGGGCTGTTTGATTTGTTATTACTCTTTTGCAGAGCTTGGGAAAGCTAATTTTGGGCTACAACTTCCAGAGTCCCCAGCCAGTCTGAAAAGTAACATTTCCAAATTCTGCCTTTTTGCATGCGCCATGTTCATATTTGACAGAAATTTTATTTTTTACAAACAAACAAACAGACAGACAGACAGACAGATCCAAAACACTGATATTGTTCAGCATTAATAAAACCAAGCCCTGTTGTTTAAACTTTTAAAAAGTAGGGCCAAACCAGCTCAGACTGGTAAGTCCCAAGCTCAACCACAAGTTTTGGTGAAGATCGTTCCATGGGAATTTTCAGAGCTGCACACTTTCTTGCCCTTTTAAGGAAAAGATGGATGGCATCTTGCTCAATATTTACAATGGCATAAGCCCATCTGACAATATTATCATTATTGGAATTCACATGTATGGTCATTGCACCATTGCAACACATGGTGCAAACCTACCTTTGAAGCCAAAGAGCAAACTCTTCCCCACCATAAGGATTTCTGAGGTGTTGGAGAGTGGGCACTGAATCATGATGCATCCAGACCTCTCCCTGAAGAATCCTGTTGCAGCTGTTTATCACATCACACCTTGCTGCTGGGACAGGGCTAAATGCATTGTTACCAAGTACCCTGCTCTCCAGAACCTTGGAAATACTCCAATTGTGGGTCTACCTGGTTTCAAAAGGAGGTTTTTGGGTAATCTTTTGCTTGTTGCAATGACCATAAAAGTGAATTCCAGTAATTACGATTTTCTAAGTCAGATATATTACATGGTAAATGTAGCAAACTTCAGCATCATAGCTAATCTCCTGATGTAGTATCTTGGCCAACATTTTTATTGCCTCTCAGGAGTGGGTCTAAAAGAGCGGGGGGGCCAGATGTATACTTTGAGGTTGGCAGAGAAAGGGAGGTTGAAAAGGAAAGGAAAGAAGAGGAGGGATAAAAAGGGTTACCTTGCCTACTATTGGCTCTAGCCCCACCCACCATTGGTTACAGACCGGCCCAGTGCCAATATGTGAGCCATCCAGCGACAGAGTCTTCTATAAAGTGAATGTAGTCCTTGCCACCATGGAAAATTTGTCCATGTTTGCTTTTAGGGAAAGTTTGGTAGCCTCCAGGAGTCCAGAACCCAACCTCCCACCATGTGGACACACCCAAATGCTGCAGCATGCCCCCCCATGAAAAAAAAAAGACTGGAAAAAGCAAACCTGGAAGTCCACTTAAGATTGGGTAAAGAACTGTTTTTCTGAAGTTAGTACAATTCATTACCATTCTCAAGGGTTTCCCAAAGGGGCAACTGACATTTTTACACACACCCTTTTTCTTTTCAGAAGAGGAGATCTGTGGAGATCCTTGGAGGAACCTGGGCCTTCAAAAATAGCCTGAGGGTAACAATTGGTACCCATGGCCATGCGAATGCCACTCCTGCTCTAGGAGAAGTAGTATAGTATATGGTATAGCCAGTATGGTATAATACAGTGGCCTGAAGGTGAACTAGGAACCCCAGAGACCAGGGTTTGTATCTCTGCTTGGCCATGGAAACCCACTGAATGACATGAGCGAGTCACCCTCACTCAGCTTAAAAGGAAAACAATGGCAGACCCCCTCTGAACAATTCATGCCAAGAAAATCCTATGATAATTTGCCTTGATCAGTATAAGTAAGAAATTACTTGAAGGCATGGACTACAACATTGTGTATGGATATGGATATACAACATTATATATGCATTGGTTAGACCTCATTTGGAACACTGTGTCCAGTTCTGGGCACCTCAATTGAAGAAGGATATCGACAAGCTGGAGCGTGCCCAGAGGAGGGTGACCAAAATGGTGAAGGGTCTGGAAGCCATGCCCTATGAGGAATGTCTTAGAGAGCTGGGTATGTTTAGTCTGCAGAAGAGAAGGTTAAGAGGGGACATGATAGCCCTGTTTAAATATTTGAAGGGATGTCATGTCGAAAAGGGAGTGGGCTTGTTTTCTGCTGCTCCAAAGACTAGGGCAAGGAGCAATGGATTCAAGCTGCAGGAAAGGAGATTCCACTTGAACCTCAGGAAGAACTTCCTGATGGTCAGAGCTGTCTGGCAGTGGAATAGGCTGCCTCAGAGTGTGGTGGAGTCTCCTCTTTCTTTGGAGGATTTTAAGCAGAGGCTGGATGGCCATCTGTTGGGAGTGCTTTGATATGTGTTCCTACATGGCAGGGGGCTGGACTGCATAGCCCCTGTGGTCTCTTCCAACTCTACAGTTCTATGATTCTATGAAAATTTTTGTTGTTAATTGTCATCAAGTTGACTGTGACTTATGGTGACCCTATGAATGAGGGACTACCAAGTCACTCCATCATCAACTGTCCTGTTTAGGTCTTACAAATTCAGGGATATATCTTCATTGATTGAGTCTTATCCATCAGTAATGTGGTCTTGCTCTTTTCCTACTGCTGCTTTCTACCTTACTCAGCTTTATTGTCTTTTCTAGTGAGTCATGTCTTCTCATGAGATGTTCGAAGTATGACAGTTTCAGTTTAGCCGTCCACCACTCAAACCACTATACTATGCTGACTCACTCTACAGCTATTGCTGTACTCCTCCTATGGGCCTTTCTGCACTATGCTGTTATAGTGCTATCATTCCACTTTCAACATCCTATGGAATCGTGGGGTTCGCAGTTTAGGGAGGTGGATTTAGAATTCTCAGCCAGAGAGCTCTTTGGCCTCAGTAAACTACAAACCTCAGATTTCCACAGGACGTTGAAAGTGGAATAATAGCACTAAAACAGTGTAGGGTGGAAAGGTTCTCTGTTTCAGTAGAAACACAAACTGCATGTTTAATGATTCTATCAACATTTAAGGAAAGCAAAACAAGATAGCTTAGAGGAAGTCTCCAAAGTGTCTGACTACAAATCCCATTGCCTCCTGGCAGGCTGATGGCAGTTGTAATCTCCACATCTCTCAGGCATTGGGGTGAGAAACTGGTTGAGCTAAAATCAGTCTGTAAGTTGGCACCACCAAAAAAGAGAGAGAGAGAGAGAGAGAGAGATTTTTAACATCTTGCACAAAAATTCTTGGCATTGTCAAACCTGAGCTGTGCTTCTGATGAAAGCAACTGTCATTCAAAGCTAGGGCTTGCCTTTGGAACAGCTGTACGTGGTTTGAAAACTCACCTGGTAGAGCACAGTGAGTTGAATTTGCTCCACATTTTCTGTCTCAGTCTCTGATAAGCTTGTCATCAAAGCCAGGAGATAAAAAGAAGGCAGTCATAACTTCTGCTGTCATATTTGACAGAGGAGTTTCTTAGTCAAGTGGCTTTTTAAAGTGCTTTGTCTTTTTGTGTATCGAGTGACGCTCTGGCTTGGTGACAAGATGTGATCACTAGTAGTTATTTGCAAAATGAAAGAAGCTGAAGAAGTGGGGACATCACAAAGGCAAACAGGGCAACATGGAACTCATCTTTGCCAGATAATATTTTTTTAAAAAAGAATGGCAGCAAATATATTGCCCTGAATCCTCTTGATTTGTCCCAACTAGAGTAGATCCACAGAAATCAATTGTTGAATAATGACACACAGGTAAATCCTACCGATTCAGTGAATCTACTCTAGTTGAGACTAGCAATAGGCTCATTCTGTGGAAAGCTTTTTGGAATAAAACTTTATCATCCGTAGTGTACCCTAATGAAATCCTGGTCAAAGAATCAGCACTAGCATTTTTTTGTTGAGCTATGTTGTTCCTGTCTTGTTGCAGAGTGAATGACTTGCTTCATGCTTAAAACACATCTTGACACAAAGGTCATTTCTGCATGATGTTGCTGTCCCAGGTTTGGGATACGATTGCAGCTGTCCACAGGTCATGCACAAAAGCACAATGTCGTCGCAGTCCCACTGCCATCCTGTCCCCACCCATCAGGATCGTGGGGTATTCATTCACTCAGTTGAATACATTGATTGAGTGTCTGTGATTGCACAATGTTCCCATCCTCCTTGGCCATGCAGAAGGGATGGAATCTTGATGAAGGCACTTCCTTTCCCTGTGCAACATGGGAAAGAGCCTGGCTGTGCTGCAGAAAGAAGGTGCGTGTCACTCATGCTCCCTTCTGCAGAGAGCTGCCTGTGTGTGCAGGGGAGTGTTCTTGTTGCACTCTCTTCCCAGCAAAAATGCTGCTGGGACTGTGACAGGAGGACAATGGAAGGCGATACAGTGCAGAAATGGCCAAAGTAATAAAGGCAAAGGATGATTCAAGAACAAGAGAGGGACAGCACCATGTGAGACAAATCAAGGGATGGACTCATGGCTAATGAGTTCCACGTGGTGGATGCCACAGCATGAAAAAAAAAGTTTTCACTATTCTTACCTGAAGTGAAAGGGAGGGTGCAAAGCCCCTGGATAGTTCTGAGGGACTGAGGTGGTATGTAATGGAGGAGCCTGAATTGAGCCTGAAGGTCAAATTAGTAGCCAGAGCTGACAGGGTTCCAGGGCAAGATGCCCTCTAGAAGTCCACACACCAAGGTCCTATGTAACACTGGTGGAACATAACTCCTTCCCCGTGTACTCATGCTGGAGGCTGGCAGGTTGATAGCTGCGAGCCAGATGGCGGTGCTCTCTCCAATGCACCCTGTGGCCAATCAATGGCTGTTGGGTGGGGGTCTCTTTAGCTGCCATTGCACAAGGAGGTACTCCTTGCTTAATGACCTTCAAATTTAAGTCACCCTCAAACATAAGTCCCCAAGAAGATTTTGGACACATACTGCTAGGTGCTCCATTTCTCTAGTTTCCTCTCCCTCCCCTCCCCAGCACTCAGTCATCACTAGTTCTTTTCCCTCTCGCAGTGTTTTCTCTCTTGCTCATCTATCCCCTCGGGCAATAGTAGAGAAGATCTTCCTTCCTTCTTGTCTTCTTCCCTCCCTCCCTTTCTGGAGAATTCAAAATTGGGGAAAAAATCTGCCCTATTATTCCTCAGAAGGATCTTTTGGTGGAAGTGAAGACTGCCACAGCTTAAAGATAATCACCTAATCCTCACTCATGCATGAAGGCTGACCTGGTTAACATAGGCCCTTTCCACACGAGATGGCAGAAATGCCTCATGGCATCATAGGAGCGGAGTTTATGGCTGCATTTCTGCAACGTTTCTGCGATGCGGCATTCTGCACCATCCTCCACTCATCACCACTCCCCTGCTTTGCCTGTGGCCCACACCATCCCATTTCATTGGATCCCTTTTTTAAAAAAATCTTGGGAAGGACATCCCTATGCAGACACGACATCACGGGTGCTGAGCTGGGCCTGCCCTGAGCCCACCCATTTCTGCAAGAATGCACTTCAACGGTTCCCCATGTAGTTGTAGAAACATAGTGGAAGCGGTCTCAGGGAGTGAAAACGCATTTTTTCCTTGCTCAAATATGACGCTTTAGTAATATGCAAAGGCAAGCCAGCAACTTAACATCAACTTAATAGCAACGATGTCGTGCGGACTCATGCCTCCTCAAGCTGTCGCAGCTATGCAGTGACTACACCGTGCGGAAAGGGCCATAGAGTGATTCACCAAGAACAGAGATCCTTGACCAAGCAATTTGCAGAGAAATTTACAAAGTTGGCCTAACTTTGTCCTGTCTTCATTTTTTTGAATCATTTTGCAGATTTACTAGCACAAATTTCTTCAGAGTAAGTTCCACCAAACATGATGGGTTTTATTTCTAATTGGACATGTGTGTGACTACCCTGTTGTTGTCTGATTCCATTTCAGCCTCTGTCCTACAGTGGAAAGCCTTTGAGGCCTTTTAAATCTTTTAGTTTGCTTTTGAATAACACATCTTTGGGGATTTTGCAGTACATTCTTTTTTAAAAAAAATCAAAATAAAAAGAATGCTAGATGGCACTGCATTTTTTTTAAAAAAACCAAACTTTTCCTTCTCTTTCAGATTTGAAAACAGGGTTGCACAGAAGGGAACCTGTGTTTTTACATTTTTAATAAGCCTGACCTTTCTTTGGAAGGTTATTCAACACTGTACTTCTGGAGCTAATGAAAAAAATAACTCAGTGTTTAAAGTTTTTTTCTCTGAAGGTATTTAACTATTCTTCCCAGTAGCGATGAACCTACTTGAATAGCAAAGACGGCAGCCATTCTGAATTTCTTCAAGACCGAAGTAACTCAGAATAGGGTTGGTGTGTGTGTGAAATAGCGGAAACTCAAATTCTCTCCTCTTCCCCTAAAACAAAACAGGGATAGGTAGTCAACACATTGCTTTGGCCTGATCACCACCTTCACAGCCATGTTTGGTATGAACATGAGAGAGGACCTTCTTGGTGGTTGTCCCAAGACACTGGAATTCTCTCCCTTAGGAAGCTAGGTTAGAGATAGAAAAAATATTCACAAATATTCTGATAACAAACCGAGAGAGAGAGAGAGAGAGAACCCTGCATAAAGAGAACCTTCCAGGATGAGTCTTTATTCTACATGGCAGAATTTTTTTACTTTTTTTTACTTTACTTTTTGGTACAGAAAATGGCAGGGTTATGTTTTTGTTTTTCGCCTTTTGGGCTTTTTTGTTTTGTTTTGTTTTGCTTTTTTTTGGTGCAGAAGACGTTTCAAGCTCGCAACAGGGGAAAAAAATCTGAATACATTCTTTATTATCTCCTGCAAGAATAAAACTAATAAAGATTTACACCCCTAGGCCATCTCTGCTTTCTCACTGCCAGCAAACAAAAACCTTCTTATTCAGAGAGGGCCTGGTTGCTAAAGGAGGCTTTTTAAAAAAAAGAATGGAAGGTGCTGTACTTATTCTTCATTTGTTATGTTTACAGTGCTTTGAAATTGTTTTTAATTGACTGCTGGGTTTAACACAGTTTTGGGTCTCTGAACAAATTAGGACTGAGCCTTCCCTAGAAGCCAAGATGGCTAAGCTGAGACTGTTGTCCTTTGGAAGCTTCACGAGAAGACATGACTCATAAATGCTCAGCCAGAAAGCTCTTTGGCCTCCGTAAACTACATACCCCAGAATTCCACAGGATGTTGAAAGTGGAATAATAGCACTATAACTGTATAGTGTAGAAATGACCTTAATATCATCATTTGAGGAGGCAATAGGGGAATCTTAGGATAGGACCAACAGTTCAGGTGCAGAAGATATGTCTTGCATGTGGATGGTTCCAGATGTAGTCCATGGCATCTCCAGCTAGAGCTGAGGATGATACCTGTTTTGAGAGAGCCACAGGCAGTCAGAGGAGACAGTTCTGACATAAATAGACCAATCAACCAATCTGTTAGAATGCAACATCACAAGCTCATTTTTCAGCTCAGCTTTCTGCCCTATAAATTCCAGGACCAGAAAGTTGGCAGTCACAACTTTTTGGTTCCTGGTCAGTGGGAAAGTGTGTTACCCTGCAAACCTTCCAGTATTTTATGTC
The DNA here is from genome assembly GCA_948472985.1 of Iguana delicatissima. Classification (NCBI taxonomy): domain Eukaryota; kingdom Metazoa; phylum Chordata; class Lepidosauria; order Squamata; family Iguanidae; genus Iguana; species Iguana delicatissima. The sequence continues at coordinate 176,439 of CAOKZL010001126.1, read as the reverse complement.
CAAAACTTAGAATCGTGCTTGCTATATATCCCAGTCCTCAAACCAAGAGCCATGCTGATTCCTAAGAACACAGGGAGAGCCAGATGGCATTGCAAATGCTGTCAGTGTTCCTGTGGCTTCCACACTAGCCCCACAAGGAAGAATCAGAGAAAGAGAGTCTTGAACTCTGGCCTTGGAGAATTAACCCATGGTATGTCTTTGCTAAGCTGGATCAACTTCAAGATCCTGGCTGGGAGCGTGTCATCCAAGCTACTGTTTCAAAATAAAGTGCAGTGTTCTCTTCAGTTAATGCTGAATAGATTGCAGCTGAAGTTTGTCAGCAAAGCCATAAGGTAAAGTAACCTAGCAAATACCTCTCAGTCTTTAACATTTCACAATGACTCACTAACATATGATAATCATAGCTGAAACTCATGAAGTGCCGTTCATCTTCAAAGCACTTTACAAACATTAACTAATTAATTTTACTGTCAAAACTCTTGCAAATCTAGTAATGGAATTTGGCTCTTTCTCAGAGAGCAATTTTCTTTCAGCTTCTGGCAGAGTAAACACCCATAATGATATAACCGGTGGGAAAAAAACGATTTTTAGCAGTGGAATATGGGATCTGAATGATGGTTTCTGTACAAGGGCCTTTGGGTTGAATTTGGACCAAGAACTGCCCTGCAACAACCTTTCCATTTTTTTGGGGGGGAGGGTATTCCTAATGGGTGTTCAGACAAACTCCATTTTCCCCAAATGTCTTATGGGATAAATTGATTTGATCCAGTGTTCTAGGTTTGATGATATACCAGTTGGAATCTGAGAGTTGTAGTTTGGTGAGATACTCAGGCCATTTCTACACTAGACTGTTATAGCGCTATTATTCCACTTTCAACATCCTGTGGAATTCTGGGGTCTGTAGTTTACTGAGGCTGAGAATTCTAAATGCCCCTCCCTAAACTGCAAAGCCCAGGATTCCATAGGATGTTGAAAGTGGAATAATAGCACTATAACAGTGTAGTGCAGAAATGGCCTCAGAAGTCTCTGCTAAACATCTCTAGTGCAGTAGTTCAGGAAAGGCACTAGAATATTCTAGCAGTAAAGTCTGGGTACCTCATCAAACTACAAATCCCAGTTTTCCAAAAGGTGAAGTCATGCTAGTTAAAGCCATATCTGACTACTATCCTCATATCTTTCTTCTTTGGCTTAGCCTTAAAAAAACACACTTTTTTGTTGATTTTTTTTGAAACTACAGAATCTATGGTAGCAAAAGAAGAAAAAAGGCAAATAAAATTTCCTTGGATGGTAGGTATTTGTCCTCATGGACTGGCGGAATGTGCTGATTAAGAACCTTAGCTCAAATACCATCACATGACTGGGGAGTTTAATAAAGTTGGCATTTCTGTCAGTGTTCTGCTGTCAGTCTAAACACTGATTTTTTTTTTAAAAAAAATCCTTTTAAGTTCTAATACATACCTATGGTAATAGAGATCTGAATGTAAGATCAAACAAGCATTAGGCAAGGCATAAAAAATAGCTAGTGAAAAAGATGAAGTCACCCTTTAATGACATTATTATGGCATACTAAACTTAAAAAGGAACCACTATAGAAAAAGGATGATAATGAGATGTTATATTAACCTATTCAGGTACCTTAGGAAGAAAACTAACCCACCTTCCAAGTTTCTCTTTGGATTGTTAGTTCAGCCACAATTGCTTTGTTGTGCAAGGAGAGAAAAACTGTAGGAAGAGAAACCTAAGTCTGCTATAAATGTATATTTTGTCTTTATTTTTAAACACATTTCTGGACCAACCTATAAAAAGCTGGGAATGGTGAGAGAATTGTTGTGTGGACATACAAATTCACATTGTGGAGGTAAGAGAGGGATTTTAGCAAGAGAAGGAGCAAGGGTTACTGGAATGCTCCAAAAGCTACTCTTCAATACTTTTGAGGTTAAAAAGCAGTGCTAATAAAAGTACTTGTTTTGAATCCTTTCTATATTCCACAGCAAACCAAGGAATATGTACAAGTTTTGTGAAAACTATATGACAGCATGTGTGTGTAGGAGCAGGCCCTTCTTTCCTCTCTGGTGGAGCCATTTTGTCTCTACGTGCATGGCCACATTTCCATGATCATTTGAGTTAGAACATTGTACTGAACATTGAGTGAATATTTTTATATATATATGAAAGGGGAAGGAGTTTTGCAAGGTTGAAATATTCCATGACAATTTATTCCATGCAAAGCTTAACTTCTTTTCATTGTTTCACTTTCTTGATGGCCCTGGCAGGTTGCAACTTTGGTGCCATTCCTTTCATCACCTCCACCTTGAACTGGATGTCTTCCTCCTAGTAACTGCAATGTCTCAATGGAGTGCCTCCAACTTGGCTTCCCAACAATATCACGATGGTTAAGAAGGAGGATACTCTAGGGATGGGAAGTGATGCCAAGGAAAGTCACTCTGGAGTTTTGTCACCTGAAAACCTGTTAAGGGCACCCCAATCTGTGTAGTTCAGGGAGACATTTCAATTTGCATCCTATGATGTCCTGTTGTATGAATAGCTATGTGCCAAAAGATATGCTGAAAAGGAGACAATCTTCACTGGGAGAAAAGAACCCAGTTTTGTGAAGTGATTTCCACAGCTCTGCTGAACTCCAGCTCCATTTTCTCTCCAACGGATTCTCTCCTGTGCGTGTAAAATGGAACTGAGGAGTGAAACTGTTGCTTCAGGTTTCGTAACAGACTCACTGGGATTTTGCATGGCTGATACCGGAACTGATGAATTAAGGGTAGTTTATCCAAATAGTTTATTTATTTTTATTTATCTATAATGGATCTACAAATGCTGGAGGCTGCTCATACATTATTTTGCATTTTGGAACCAAAGCTGCTTGCACAAGAAGCAAAGGCAGGAAGTACAAAGGAGAGAAGGTACTGAACTCCTCTGCAAGTAGCTAAAATGATCTCATTTTGTGCTAACTGGGCCAGGCTCAGGTGGTCTTTTTGACGTAAAGACTACAGAAGGAAATCGAGTATAAGTTGACTTATTTTGGCTTGGTAAAGCCTTCTAGGATCCCTTGGATGCATCTCCAGACTGTAGCATGGAAAATAATTAGTTACAGTTACAGTTCCAAGGGTCTAAAAGTAGCAAGGAACCAATACAATCATTGTTAAAAGCAACTCTTTCCTGTCCTCTTTCTTAAAAGTTGCAAACATAGATATGCTTGGTCATTTTTTACAGAACATCTGTATACTTCAAGCCAGTACTTTGTGGTAGGAAACACATTGTCATCTCCTCAGCCTCATCAACATTCAACAATACAAAGGCCATTTCCACACTAGCCTGTTATAGCGTGATGATTCTGGCTGGCCCCTCCCAAAACTGCAAACTCCAGGATTCCAGAGGATGTTGAAAGTGGAATCATCGCGCTATAACAGACTAGTGCAGAAATGGCCAAAAATCCAGTGGAGAGGGCATCTTTAGAGCCAGGTGATAGTCCTTCACCATTTAGTTAGGCTGCACCCTGCAAAAGGGGTGAACATACCTCTCAAGTTACACTTGTAGTATAATTTAATTGGGAAAAGGAATTTGTGACAAGGAACTACATATCCTCTAACACTTCACAAAAGAAAACTGGAATACACGTGGCCAAGCAATATAAGAGCGTGATCAAGATGGCAAAAATTATTAAGGGGAAGAACACACAAGCTAGGACAGGCTGCAGTGGTTTGCTTCCGCCTAAGCCTACTGGAAAAGGCAAGATTTTGCCATCTTCTCCCCTCCTCTCTCCCCTGTTGAATTAACTGAGTGCAAACTGTTTTGCTCTTTGAATTCAAAGGATTGGTAGGGATTATCACTGTCAAATCAGGACAGTTGGTGGGTATGGAACTAGTTGTTGTCAGAGCACCTTTCCATCTCTGTTTCAACACAAGTCAAGCTTGCAACCACTTCCTCCTGTGGATGGAGGTACAATCTTTACATACATTAGAGAGGCTGCAGAACACTCAAAGGAACATCTGTGACGCTGCGTATCACTAGCTCCTAAGGAAAGTGGCACTGTATATTCTTGGTTTGTAAACAATTTGAACATTGAGTTCAATGCATCCTAATAGGAGGCCTGGATAGTTTCTCTACCTAAAATTTTAGGGAGTGGTTGCCACTTTTGGTCCAAATGAACCAATAATTTCACTTGACACAACACCATGCTTTATATTTCTTATCATAATAGCATATTGTTTTACTTCAGCCTAGAATTAGCCATAGTTTGGGATAATGTCCATAGGACCTGAAAGGCCTCACTCTGACCACCAGAGGGCTCACAGTTTTGCTATTATTTACAAAAGAAATGGATTTAAGATGACAAATTGCTTAAGTGAAATCAACGCCGAAGAAGCCTCACCTCAAAAGAATTGGCATACCAGACATTCCATCAAAGTCCATAAAGGTTTGAGCAAACATCAAAAACTGGCCTTTGGTTTTCCTAAGTCAGAGCCTCTTATAGCTTCCTCATTGCTCTGGCCTCCTTAACAGGTGCTTTTTTTGAAAAAGAAATGCAGCAGTAGGAAGTGAATAATGCTTAAGAATTTTTATTGATTACTTCTGGGGGATAAAAGCTCAAACGTGGGAGATTTAGCAACTGATGTGATGAGGGGAGAAAAAACTTGTAGCACATATTATCAAAGAGGCACATAAACTTACCATGCAGTTACATAATTGCGGCTATTATTCAATGGGATTTGCAGCTATTCTTTTGGCCACCAGAGGGTTCCCAATTTTTCCTCTTTATAAGAAAGAGAGAAAAGGGGGACAGAAACTTCATGGGGATAGGAATTTTTCTATGCCTAACCTCAGTAGGTAGGTAATGCTAAGAACCACAAGCACATGCAGTTCCATCCAGATACCAGAGGGGCATGTTTTTTCACATAAAGCCTGAGTGAGTTTGTGAGAAAGAGGAGTATTAATTTATTATACTGCAAGATACCATGTGTTTACTCTGGTATAAAAAAAAATATTGAGATATGGCCTATGGGCTGTACTTTCCATTGCATAGTAGGAACCCACTGAGGTAAATTTTGGCAGTAATATTCCCATGTGTACCATTTCTCCCGCCACCCCCCAAAAAATCACAAAACACATTGCATTCCAAGCATTGGCGTTGTCTGGGCAAACCCCAGATTCCAAATCAAGTTCAGTCCTGTTGAATCCATAATGGCAATGCCGTGACTCTGCTTCCAAGTTAAGATGTGATTCATCTTAGCATAATTTAGGGAAAGAGTCACAACAGTTCAGATAAGTCAAATGATGGTCAGATAGTTGGGTTTTTTTTCTTCTCATTTACTGTTTTAAACGGGTGCTTTTTAATTCTTCAGGAGAAATGTTGGCCAGAACCTATTGCTTTAAGGGTGGGGAACAATTCCAAGAGCTTGAAGCTTGAAGGGGAGGAGGAGGTCAAATGTAGTAACTATAGAACTTCAGATGCTGTTGGTACTGTACTTCCTATCATTCCTCACCACTGGCTATGCTGGCAAGGGCTGATGGAAGTTGCAGTCTACTAACTGGAGGGGGCACAATTGCCCCTTCCTGTTATGTAGCATTTTGTTGTAACTATTGGCTTCTATGACAGTCACAATCAAGTGAATCTGCTTGGCTGCTTCTCCTAAATTTTGTAGTATTTAGTTTAGGGATGAATGGGGACTTCCCCCCCCCCAATACATTTTAGTATGTGCCAGTATTCACAAAATCCTTCCTTTTGTGAATGAAAAGAACTTGAAAATGTTGGGGGAGGGCGGGAAGGAAGGAATCAAAATGACAGATTCATCCATCGAGGTACAAGGTTTTGAGGGTTTAACTTTTAAGGCATAAATCAAGTTGCTAGTTCCCAAACAGAATAGATCTATTGAATCAATGAGATTTATAGCAGTGTTGATTCAGTGCTTGATTCAGTGGCTTCAACCTAGTTGAATTTAGGTCTAGAAATCAGGGTTTGAAACGCTATGCATACAATAATGTTAGGATTGCCATTTCCCCCCAATAAACCCCTCAATGCTGATTCTCTCCATGATGAGAATAGCCATCCTTATTGAATTTGGGCAGTAGAATTGCAGGGAAGGAAATTTTGTTTCTGTTTTTGATTAATGTACCTAAATTCACACAGCACATATTTGGGAAAGAAAGAGTAACAGTTTTTAAAATGCGACTGTGGAGAAAGGAAAAATAACTGACTTTTGTACCTTAACTGTACCCTGTCAAGCGTCAACTTTTTGTTAAGGAGGATGAACCTCTATATGTTATCTCTTCTGATGTCATTGTGGAGAGATATGGAGGGGAGACAGCCTTTGCATCAGAGCATGGCAACCTGTGAGGGAAGGAGTGGGAAGGTATTCTCTTACTCGATGCCGTCTCCTGCCCTTGAGTAGGAGATGGGGACCCCCTCCTTGCACTTGGAGACCATCTAACTGCCTCCACCTACTGATTTTAAATCCCCACCATGCAGTTGCTCCGTAGGAAGCTACTGGGGAAAGAATCTCTGCACTCAGAAGTTTGCCTCTCCCACTCTCTGTGGAAGAGGGGAATTCTATCTGTGAGCGCAACTGGCAAGGCACGTGGGGAGAGCATGGACAGCAGAGATCTTTAGAAGGAAAGGTTTTTATTCTAAGTAGACAAACACAATGACAAAAGACATCCCATTCAGGAAGGCACCTTCCTTCACGTGCTACTTAGCAGTTACAAAGTTACAGACAAGTCATTTCAGCCAGAGTTTTGAAAGAATATAATCCCTAACACGACTAGCTAAAACATCCCTATTCTGCTCACATTATTAGCCAGATACTGGGATGGTGTGTGAGGAGGAAGCCAAGATTCTGGGCCAGCTTTGCCCAGCCTGCCACTGGCCCTCTGTCCTTGTTGATGTTCTTTTGTTTCTCTCGCCTCATGGTCTCTTCTTGACCGAAGCATTTGGAAGCTTATCACCTTGTCTTGATGATTTGGCAATTATCTCTCATGATCTCTGATGTCCTTCTGTGATGCTGATCCCCAATAAATGTAACTTAAATCGGTCATCTCATTAACCTCTTCTGTTATCACCGTGAACTGGCCTGGCCTTTGGTAAACTTTAGATATCATTTTTGATATCACCATTCAGCCCTGTTTTGCCACCCTCAGCCACGTGTTTGTGAGGCTTCCGAACAAGCACTGAGCTAGGCATGACTATTAAAGCTGACTCATACTTGTTTACGCCAAGGCAAGCCAGAAAACTGCCAGATCTGCTTTAGGAGACCTCCTGAAACAAACACCTTAATTAAAGATGCACGGTAACACAAAGAGACCCCTGCCCCGAGCAGGCACCCTGGCGAGCTGAAAGCTCAACTGCCAAGCTAGCTGCATCTGCGTACCGGCTATACTATTGTCAATTCGGACCTTAACTCAATCATGTAAATTCTGACCTTTTGGAGACATTGTCTCACACCCAAACCTCATTGTTTTCGCCCAAGACCAGACTAGCCCACGGTCATTCTTTCCCTAATAAAAACCCCCAGTTCTGAGAGTTCCTCGGACCGCCTCGGAGTGCCATCCCGCCTTGCCGTCGCTTCGTTTTGCAAGCTCCCCTCGGCCACAACGCCAAGTTTCTTCTCTTCAATTGGACCTCTTCAGGACTACGAGAAAGGTGTCGTATCACCCATTTCCCCCCAAAACTCTCATTTCCTATTTCTAGCTGGCTGTGTGGTTGTGTTTTCTTAAGTAATTTGTCTGCTTGTTAATAAATATCATTATTGCCATTTTTAACTGTCTGACGGCTCAAGGACCTGAACCTGTATACATAGGGTAAAAGATTCCCACTAAGTTACCCTGCCTCTCACTAGCTTAAGAGAGTGCTCCAGCTAATTTCTCCATCTTTGCTTGGTTTGTTTGGTCATTTGGGCGCCCCTCCCGGGACCCCCAATCTACAGGGTAACACTTCTTTACCTGGAGAGAGAACTATCCCCTTTCAGCTATGTTGACTGGATAATAGGAGGAGCCCATTATCACACAACCAGGAATTCACTTAACTGAGCCCTGTAAATGATCTTGGGGACTGTTGGTGCTCATATCTTAGTGGTGGTTGAGGTACTTGTGGCTTTGTGGATGAAGAATGCCAATTCTCCACCTCAGACTTTGAATCTTCTTTGGGTACAGAAGGGAGTTGGATAGTGTCTGTGTGACTATTTATGACTGACCAAAAGAAGAGGAAATGCTTCACTAAAAGAGGCTGTAGATCTTCATGACAGCCAGTGTGGCATAGTGGCTTGAGTGTCAGACAGGAACTCTGGGAGGCTGGGGCATGGAAACCCCTTGGGCAAATGACATACCCTCACCCTCACAGCAAGCAATGGCAAACCCCCTCTGAAGAAATCTTGGCAAGAAAACTCCAAGATGGAGACACCATAACTCAGAAATGACTTGAAAACCTACAACAACAATAAGATTTGCATGATTTTTTGCATATGCTAGATGATAAATTAGAAAGAATTAATTTTAGGAGTAACACAATATATCTCATCATCAAGAAGACTGTGTCCAGGTGATTTGTGTACCCGATTAATCTGCAGTCCAGGTAGATACTACAGGTAATGGACTGCTTCAGGGTCCAACTCTCCTCTCTTAAGGTTTTAAACCAGACTTATTAGATGGACAGCTATTTAGACAGAGGACTCCTTGAAACAGAAGACTGTCCTCTCTAAAGTTAGGATATTTTTGCATTCTAGGTCCAGATTTGAGGGAGAGGTCAGCAAAGTTTGCACTATTCCTCCTCTTGTGTTGCTGGGCCTGTTTGGTGAGTTTATTTAGTTGCAGAGGGAGACGGCTTCCATGCTTCTGTGAGTGGTGAACAGATGGGTCTGGAAACTTCTAGCCTTTTGGATCTTCTCAGTGGACCAAAGCAAAGGTACTCCAGGGTATTATGAAAAAATAGAATGAAGTACTCAAGAATACCTTTCTCTAAAGGGAAGTTTGGTTGTTGCTGAGGGTACTGTGGGCTGTCACTAAGCTTGCATGTGATTGGCAGGCAAAGAAAAGCTTCTGGATTTGCTAGGTCTGTTATAAACAAGACACTGAGCCATCTGCTTTTGCCTGATCAGAAAGCTGTACCTGCCTGCCTGCGACACTTCTGGTCTTGCACTGCATACTTCCAAGTTCAGCCTGAACTAACCTCAGGAGCCTTCAGCCATCATGAGCAGAAGGGACAGCCATTCACATCGCAAGAGCTTGACAAGTTACTGTTTCTGGAATATAACTCACAGAACACTTCTGCTATCATGGTCATGGGACTATGGTTCTCAGAATCCCCAAGTCATCATGACAATGATATCAGAAGGAATCTGGGAGTCCAAAACCGTTAACTTTCCCATCTTTCCCTTGACAACATGGCCCTTAAGAAAATTCATGTTAACTAAAAGCTCCTAGATTCCACAAGTGTATGGACTTTCTAGTTCCCCCTATTCTTTTTTCATTATCTATGTCCTCTAAAATTGGAAGAGACTTGAAACACTGCCCTCTTTGAACTGCATGCCCCTTGCTTGATTCTAAGTTGTGGAGGTGGAAAGAAAGAAAGAAGAAAGAAAGAAAGAAAGAAAGAAAGAAAGAAAGAAAGAAAGAAAGAAAGAAAGAAGAAGGAAAGCGTTGCTTGGAGACCAGAGACCAGTTTGAAAGGACTTGAACGTTCTCCTCCTTTAACAACCTATTGAAACAGTACCACCCACCATTTACTATAAATATTCCAGAGATGAGGAAAGGATAAGTGAGTATTTCTATACTTACCTGTGCAATTAAGATTATCATGAGGAAAAGAGGATCAGAATCTATTTGAGGAGGGGTTTTAAAGGTGGTAAGAGGAGTTGCTTTATTTGTTCTAGAGCATTAACATTGGCTTGATGTTTGCAGAGGTGGTGGCACTGGTATGGTGAAGTTAACTGTTGACATCACATTCAGATGCTGCTCACTATCCAGCATAGTTTGGAATAGTTGGACTACAGCTCCCAGAATCCCCCAGACAGCAGGGCCTCTATTCCACTTGGCACCACATGAAGACCTCTTTAATTCTCCAGGAATATGAAGGCAGCTTCCTTTTCAGAAGTTATGAGATTGTAAGCCAGAATTATGATCTTGTAACCTTTGGAATTCATATGATTGTTCACAACATAATGTGATCCTAAAACCTACATTTTTAGCCAGGCAGCACCTAAGGCAAAGGGTTTCCAAGGCACTGAAGATCAGAGAACTGGAAAAATGATGTTTCCAGTGTAGGAATATTTGATATCTATATATTTGGAATCTATATCAAGCAGAGTGCAGTGTAGCCAGTGCAATATGAGCTTTTGGTATAAACAGGAAAAAAGTACTCAGTGATTGCCTGTAAAGTTAAAAAAAGGGAAAAAAACTTACAGCTTACAAAACTTACAAAAACTTATTGTTTCAGGAAATTCACAGGAAAGGAGATAGACAAAAGAAAATTACTTAAATTTCAGTTGAAGAACCCCTAAAAGCTGGCTCTCATGTCTAAATATAAGCTGTCCTGAGGCAGAAGCATCATGAATGCTCCTTTCCAGACAAAAGGAGACAAAAGGATTAGCTAACTTTTGGAAGAAGAAGTAAGGCAGGCAGACAGGAGGCAAAACGGCTAGGGTACATAGATCCAAGAAAAAATTAAAGAGGTGAAACAAAAGCATGCTCTCTAGAGCTCCCTTTCACTAATCACTCTAGACAAGCATTGACACCCCTTTGCTTCCAACCTGTAGCAATACTCCAAGGGATCTGTCCAGCTGCCTGTTTTCAAGGTGCCCTGTGAATTGGAAAGTGTTGCAGATGTAACTTCCCAGTGCCCCATTTTATGGTGCTTGGGAGATCCTTTGGCTGAGGCACTGTCTGGCTCAAAGTTTAGGTTAGAGGAGATTGCATTGTCAGACAGAGCTGTGATCCCATCTCCATCACTCTTGGGTATAGTTATGCTGGACTTCTGTATATCCAAAAAAGAGAGAGAGGGAAAGGGAAGAAGAGAAGAGCTATTATAATCAGTATTTCATCAGCATATAAGGTGATGATATAGGATCTAAATCTATGGTGTATTTTTAATGCTAAGAGTTTTTAGAACCTTTACCTCTGGCCAAACAGCTCTCTGGCTGATAATTCTAAAGCCCCTCCCTAAACTAGAAAGCCCAGGATTCCATAGGATGTTGAAAGTGGAATAATAGCACTATAACAGTATAATGCAGAAATGGCGTCTGTCCACATACGTTTTACAGACACATTTTTTGTTTATTTAACATTATAGAGTGGTAAGCTACTTTTGCCAGAGTTTGAGAAGTTATTTTTTGAAAGTAATTTATGTAACTTTATGCGGTGCCTAAAGAAGTAACTTGATGCCATTAACATGGCAATTTTTATTGTTACTTTTTGCTTTACTCACTATTTTTAGATGTTTTCTTTTTAACTTTTTAAAACAGTGAGAAGGTGGCTTATTTTTTTAAAAAAAATCTTTCAAAATTCCCCAAGAATTACATTATTTGCCACCCCCCAAAGCTGTTACGCTGTTATGCTTCTCTTACCTCCCCCCCAAAACAAACATTGAGCCCCAACAGTAATACAAGTAACATTGTCAATTGGAACATGTTCCTTCCAAGCTTCACTTTGGTCTGATCTTTTGGCTGTTGTTATTTTGTTTATTAATTTAAATTTTGAATTATTAACCACCCAGACTGCATTTTAGCAGGTGGTATGCAAATAGTTTGAGCAAGTAAAGAAGCCTGCTTCTTAGCTTTAGCCAGGTATGAGTACAGATAACTACATTTGCTCTCATGTGTCCTTTGTTACTCTTGTTATTTTCCTCTTCTGTCTTTCTTATCATTGATTTCAAATTGTAAGCTTCCTTGGAACAGGAACCTGGCTATTATTATTACTATTATTCTCTGCAAATCACCTAATATGTTAATGAAATACTGATTATAATCTCTTCTCTTTCCCTCCCACCCTCCCTCTTTTCAGATATACAGATGTCTGACATAACTATTCTCAAGGCTGATGCTTATCCATGAGGCTTTCACCGCTCCTGAAAATGAGAATCTTGGATATGATGTGGGAGTGATCCTGTGTCATCATAAAGGTGAAGCATGGCTCATGACTGCAACACACACACTTCCCCAAACTGGCCTACTCCATAGCTATTGGACTGCGAATGATAGAAATGGCAATCCAACACATCTGGACTGGGCCAGATTGGGGAAACTACTGTAACACATGAGAGCCAGGTATAGTGGTTTGAGAGTTGGACTATGATTCTGAAAACCAAGGTTGGATTTCCTGATCTACTGCGGAAACCCACTGAGTGACTTGGGTGTGTCACACACTCTCAGCGCCAGAACACCCTGTGATAGGTTTGCCATAGGGTCACCATAAGTCAGAAATGATTTGAAAGCACTCAACAGCAGCAGCAGCAGTAACAGCAACAATTTCTTCTGAAGCTTTAAAAAGTGCAAGTTGAAGATGAGATTAGATGATGATGATGATGATGATGATGATGATTTATTTGTTACCTGCCTCTCCCCAAGGTTCGAGGCGGGGTACAACATACATACAATTAAAAACAAATTATGGCTAAAATACCCTAAAAACACAAAATCATTAAAGTACATCTATATTGTAATTAAAATATATCATAATCAAAAGTACAAACAGAATTACAATTAAAAGTACAAATTCAATTAAAAGTATAACTAAAATCAGACTGGGTAGGCCTGCTAGAAAAAATAGGTCTTTAGCACTTTTTAAAATTTGGATGGCATATTTTGTTGTCAAATCTCTTCCGGCAGGTCATTCCACAGTCTAGGGGCAGCTGGCAAGAAAGTCCTCTGAGTGACTGTGTGGCCAGTCAAGGGCCCTTTCCACAGGGTACCAGATCCCAGCGGCATCCCACAAGGATCCCGGCAGAGCCTCTCCCAGGAGGGGAGCATGACAGGAGTGATCCCATCCACACCAGCTGCCTGCAGGAATGGAGGAAGTGCAGTGGCCATGCCTCTTCCTTCCACAGCACAGCTGGGCAGAGCTCAGGTAAGTGCAGAAGGGTGGCCGAAGGGCTGCGTGATTGTCAGTCATTGATGGGTAAAACCCGTCAATGATTTGCAGCATGATTGCACCACCTGGAGACAGGAGAACGACAGGACATGGATGATGTTGTGCATAAGTGTTGTCCTGGTCCCATCCTTCTCCCGTCCCCAACGTGGGACAACATCCTGTGGAAAGGGCCTTCCCTGGCTAGTTTAAGTAAATGGCCCCCAGAAGACCTGAGCATACAGGATGGATTGTAAACCAAGGCAGTACCTTCAAAGGAGTGATGAAAGCAACATCCATTCATGTTTCAATGGGATTACCTTAGTTTAGTCTTGTTTGTAATTTGTCAATCAGTCTGTGGATGCTACAACCCATTAGTGGCGGAACAATCACAGTCCTGGATATTGTATAGTATGTTAAAATGGAGGCTGGGCTGATGATCTGGGTTCAAACACACCATTGGGTGGATGACTTTCAACAAACCATTGGCTATTTCCGCACTACAGTCTTATAGCACGATTATTCCACTTTCAACATCCTATGGAATCTTGGGGTTTGCAGTTTTGGGAGACGGCCCCTCCCAAAACTACAAGCCCCAGGATTCCATAGGATATAGAAAGTGGAATAATCGCGCTATAAGATTGTAGTGCAGAAATGGCCATTGTCTCTAAGTTTCCATTTTCTGACTGTAAAACAAGACTGTCAACACCCTAAGAGGCTGAGTGCTATAAGGATTACAAAGCATTTTTCAAATTGGAAAGTGCTCTGGAAATGATAAATAATTATGAATATTGGTTGACATCTAGTACTGAGGAAAATGGATACTGCCAGGGAAAATACCAGTTACTGTTGGAGGAAATATAGATGTATACAGTCTATGATTGATCACTATCTTTTTATGAAATATCAGTGCATTGTAGAGTCTGTGCATGCGTGTGTGTGTGTGAGAGAGAGAGAGAGAGAGAGGGAGAGAGAGAGAGAAGCAATTTGGAGATCACTTCATATATCAGAGCACACATTTACTTGATAGAGGCTATTAAGAGTTCTCAGTTCCTCTTCTTTTTTCCTCCTTGAGATAATTTGCATGACTAACCATTGGAGATGTTGCCCTTCAACACCTGTGTGTTTTGAGCCCAGGTTAAATTATAAAAGAGATGGTAACATCTCCTTTGTCCATCAAGCTTTCATAAATCAACTGATTAATTTTCTGTGGATTTGATGTAATGGCGTTTATGAGCACTGGCAAAGTCCTGTCCACTTAACTGATGCAATTAAAGCAGTGACTTGCTCTTATTATTATAATAATGGATTGAATGATGAGTAATTTATTTCTTTTCAGTGCAACTGACAAAAATAGATTATATTCAGAGATGGTGCAATGTATTTGGATCATGAAACTGCTGCCTCCTCATTTCTACCATTAGTTTAGATTTATCCTTTCCAGAATAGTGGAATTCATTTTCGGCGGAAGATCACCCATGATATCATCACAGAAACCTAATGGAAAACTGTGTAGGGGGGAACAGCCTCTGAAATCATGTTACATTCTACGTTGGAGCTCAATCTTTCAACTAGAAAGGGTTGACACAAACTTCTGCCAAAAAAAAAAAAAATCAAAACAAAAAACCTTGAAAATTGAATTATGCCATGTAAATGACAGCTGGTAGTAGATCTCCTCCTCAAAGCCATAGGGATGTTTCTGAGGATGAGATCAATTCCTAAACACAGGAGCTGGACCTTTGGAGGAACGTGACACATAGAAATAGAAGGACCAAGGATCATTCTGTGAGTTTAGAGCTACAGAATTAATTCGAAGCTCTCTCCCTTATTAGTGATGATGAGGAACAGGAACAAGAGCAACAGTGTCAGTCCTCAGAGAAAGTACAGGTGACCTTGGAAGATTAAGCACATGGATTTTCCCTTGACAATCTACAGAGAAGATATGAGGTTGAGGGGAACAGAAGCAGTGGTTTGCAGACCTGACAGGATTTCTGGAGAGGTGTGTTGTCCCCCGGGGCAAAAATCCATGATCTAATAGAGAGGCTGACAAGACTGCTCAAGCCCACTGACTGTTACCCCTTCCTTTTGGTCCACATGGGAACAAATGAGACTGCAAGGCATAGCCTTCAGGATATTGCAAGAGATTACAGTGCTCTGGGTAGGAAGCTGAAGGACCTTAATGCACAGGTTGTCATTTCATCTCTCTTCCTAGTTGAGGGACACAGCCCAGGAAGGGAGAGAAGGACAGTGGAGGTGAACAACTGGCTCTTCAGATGATGCCACCAAGAATGATTTGGCTTCTTGGACCATGGTCTATGGATTCATGAAGATGGGCTTCTGGCAAGTGATGGGTTGCACCTCACAGTTGTTGTTTTGTGCCTTCAAGTCATTTCTGACTTATGGTAGTCCTAAAGCGAAATTATCACAGGGGTTTCTGGCTCTGAGTATAAGTTATGTGCCCAAGGTCATCCAGTGGGTTTCCATGGCTGAGCGGGGATTCGAACTTTGATCTCCAGGTTTGTAGTCCAACTCTCAAACCACTACACCACGCTGGGTTTCTCGCAGCCCTTAACAAAAACATTTTTACTAAGAATCTCACAAATCTGATCAGGAGGGCTTTAAACTGAATTATGTGGGGGAGGAGGACAGTATTCTTGGGGGCAGGAGTTCATCAAGTACTGGAGATAATAGCCCAGATGTTATAGAGGGAACCAGATGAATAGTACAAGAACCGAACAGGGAGAGATAAAAATAAACAGCTAGGGGAAATAACCCATGGTCATAGATGTCTCTGAGCTAATACATAAAACATGGGAAATAAACACGATGAACTTGAACTCTTAACACAGCAAAGCAAATATGACATAATAGGCATCACTAAAATTCTGGTTTTAACCTACTTTAGAGAAATAGACCAAACACAAAACCAACTGTGCTTAAGGCAGCAAAATACTAAATTCCATTAATTTCAATGGATTCACTCCAAGTATGACTTTAGCTATACCTACCTATAATATAGATATATCAATGCTAATGATACTGAATGATTATAAGATGGCACACCATATGATAATTACAATGATAAGATTATAATGATATACCTGATTAATGAATTAAGGATCTTTTTAATATTAAAGAAGAATTTGGTGGATGAAAGGTGTATTCCAGCCAAGTTCCTGTTGATTTTAATGAAAATAATAAGAAATTGTTCAACTGTTCCCAGAGCACATCTACTCAGAAATAAGCTGTATGACAGGCAGAAATTAAACTGGTGACTTGTTCCTTGACATTAATGCAGAAAGGAAAGCTTCACTTGAAATACCACTTATTTGATAATCCTGAGTTAGGGATCAGATTGCGTAAATGGATAAATTTATTTTAAAAACCAAGACTGTCTAAACAGCCAAGAAGGACCATCTTCTTTGGCTTTGCTCTTACTGCAATGTCCCTGCTGAAAAACATGAATTCAATTTTTATGCCACCAGCCAGGATAGCACAGTGATTTGAGAACTGAACTGAGATTCTGGGAGACTCAGGGCTGAAATCCCCATCCAGTCATGCAAATCCCCTGGATGACTTTGGCAACTTGCCCTCTCTCAACCTAAGAGGAAGGTAACACCAAACCTTCTCTGAATAAATCTTGCCAAGAAAACCCTATACATCCTAGAGGAAATCAAGCCTGAACTTTGTTTAGAAGTGAAGATGACTAAACTGAGGCTTTCATACTTTGGACACATTGCAAGGTGATCTGATTCACCGGAAAGGATGATAATGCCAGAGAAACTTGGAATGGGACAAGAGGAAGACCCATAACTGGTGGACGGATTCAATCAAGGAAGCCACAGCCCCGAGTCTGCAAAGACCTGAGCAGGGAAATGGATGACGAAGGCACTTGGAGCTCTATCATTGATAGGGTCACCCTAAGTCAAAATTGATTTGACAGAAAATAACAATAAAGAGTCCTCATAAGTCAGAGTCAACGTGAAAGTTCATAACAGTTTTTTTTAATGTTTCCAAGGTGTGTATGCCTGTGAAGATGGGAGTGGTTGCCTGTTGTTGTTGTTGTTGTTGTTGTGTGCCTTCAAGTCATTTCTGACTTATGGAGACCCGAAAGTGAACCTATCATGGGGTTTTCTGGTGGCTAAGAGTGTGTGACATGCCCAAGGTCACCAGGGAGTTTTCACTGCCAAGTGGGGAATCAAACCCTGGGCTTCAGGGTCACGCTCAAACCACTACACCACATTGGCTCTCTGGTTCCTGTTATCCTGCCAGAAAAACCTGTAGGTTAGCTAAGGCCATTTCTGCACTACTCTGTTATAGTGCTATTATTCTACTTTCAACTTCCTATGGAATCCTGGGGTTTGCAGTATAGGGAGTGGCATTTTAAATTTTCAGCCAGAGAGCTCTTTGGCCTTGGTAAACTACAAACCCCAGAATTCCACAGGATGTTGAAAGTGGAATAATGGCACTATAATAGTGTAGGGAGGACATAGTCTAAGCTGAAAGAGAGAATCACCACCCAACTGTACAGCTGTGTGAAGATGGTGCAGCTGTATATTTTGTGAAATTCCCACTTCTTTCTATGGAGCTTGTATCACAGATGAGCTGAGCATCTTCCATCTTTAGTCATTAAAATGTGTTAAGTGGGAACCACAGAGAGGCTTTAATCCTGACAGTGAGTATGAAGCAAGAGTATAAAACCCCTAAGGAACCAGACAAGAAAGTAAATGCCTTTCACTGCCAAGATTTTGCTGTCATTTTTTTTCCCATTACCAAAGAAAAACTTTTCTCACACTTACCTTTCGACCTGATGTGATAGGGATTATATAGTTATAGATACAGATAGCACAGGGATTATATAGATATACATACAGACCAAGATAGAATTAAAAAAACCTTAAAATACCTTAGAATATTTCTCTTTTTCCCCCTTCTTTTCTTCTGTACATTTGGTTTATGTTTCTTCTTATAAGCTACTGACTTCTCAGCTACAGGCTATGACTTATCCCCTGACAATGCTAGTCCCTGTGATAAATTGTTCAAAGTCAGACCTGGGGCTGTCTCTGTTGCTAGAGTATCTAGGTTTTGTATCTTTCCTAGACTCATTTGAATTTAAATAGAAGTTGCATGGAGAAGGAGGAGGAGGAAAAACCTGGCCCTATACGGAACAGGGGAACAGGCTGAAATGGGACATTTACATCTCTTTCTTTCTTTCTTTCTTTCTTTCTTTCTTTCTTTCTTTCTTTCTTTCTTTCTTTCTTTCTTTCTTTCTTTCTTTCTCTCTCCCTCCCTTCCTCCCTTCCTTCCTTTCTTTGCCTGTTCTTCACTCCATGTTGATAATACAACAAACATTTGTCTCTCTATTGTGACTGTGTTATATTATTCCTGCTCCCTGAGTTGCACGTAGACCTTGTGTCATTCAAAAGGGACATCAATGATGTAAAATTAAGGAAGTATATTTGCCTGCTGACATGAAGGGAGTACCAGTTTTTCCTAAGATGGGCACATGAATGGAAATGACACATGTCTCTGTTCTCTTTCATCACTATTTATTTGTCCAGCTGACTCACCAAAAAGCAGCGCAGTGTCAACACCAGGAGAAAAGTTGAGAGGAGGAGCAAAGCTTAAAACAGGTGCTAGATGGTAAATGTGTGGATTAAAAACAAACGGTTGAAGAGAAAGTATTGACAACAATGCATGGGCACCAATCTTCTTCCTGGGTGAATGTGAATATCAATAAATGCACAGTAAAATCATAATAAGAACTGATAATTATTCATAAAGTAATTGACAACACTCATCAAAAATTTAGTAAAAAAACCTGAGCAACACGTTGCTCGTTTCACAAAGGAACATGCAATATACCTGTCAGCTCTTTTTTCAAATAAATTGCCGAGCATAAAACACATAGGGTTATCATTCTAGAAAACACCCCTGTGGCTTCAGCTGATTACTAAATAAAGCCTGGAAATTTTTACATTTGCGACAACTCCCCAAATCTACCAGTGAGCATGGTCACTAGTTGGGAGATACTGAGAGCTGTAGCCCAGAGATGTACTGTTTCCATGTTCTGATAAAATATATAGAACACAAAACAAGACAGTAAACTGGAATTCTGGGAGCTTTAGACATCCCACCACCACCACCCTGTAATGTTCCATGGCTTAATTTGTATTTGGGAGATCTCTATTTCTCTGCTCACTTTTACAACCCTGCAGTGGCTTAAGAGATATAGATTCATGCTGTAGCGCATGGCTGTACTAGGAACTCTCACAATCCCATCCCTCCAACTGTCCCAATTTGATAGGGACAATCTTGACTAATCCTCCCTCATCCCACATTTTCAGCTGCTTTTAAAATGCCCTGGCTTCTCTCTCTTCCTCCCACTTCCCCTTTTGCTTTCAATTTATTTCAGTGGCCGCAAACTGATTTTCAAAGTGCAAAAGTGCACTTTGCTGGTCCGGTTGCTAGTCCCAAGTACAGAAGCCCACAAATCAGTTGCTGAATAGTGAATCAACACTTATGTAAATCCCACTGTTTCCATGAGTCTACTCTAGCCAATTAACTAATCGAACAAGAGAGGAGGAAGCAGAATCTTGCCCCTCCCAGTAGTCTCAGACAAAAACAAACTGCTGCCACTTCTCCTAAGTTGTATGTTCTCCTTTATTAATAATGTTTGCCCTATTGACTGCACTCTGATTTTGCTTGGCTGCATGTGTCCCAGTTTCCATCTATGGAATGTTGGAGGGTATGCAATCCTTCTTCACAAGCCCAAAGATACCTCTGAGGCCAGTGGGGATTCATAAAGTAGCCTCACCTCAGATAGGTGTTCTTTTGGGCTGCAGAGATGTGTCCTGACAGGTGAATAAAATCCTCACTGTTTTCACTCTATGCATAAATCCAAATTGTCTTGGATCTGGTACAGCTTCTGAAATGTGGTCCTCTGTCTGAGGTATAAAATGGCAGCTCCTGTTGGCCCTTATCAGCAATTTGTGGTGACACATTTAACAGTTCCAAGAAATGTAATAATATTGCAGGTGCCTAAAATTAAACTTGGGCTTGCACTGACGTCATTCTGAAACTCAGCATCTGGCCTGTTGCACTAAGACAGTTCCAAAATTTGTGCTCAGCAAAAAAAAAAAAAGAGAAAACATTTTGTTCAGCCTTTCTGCCTTTCCTAAGCCGCCGGGACATTTATTATGCTGAATCCTGCTACCATCTTCCAGCATCTGTTTGTTAATGATGAAATGGAACTAATATTGCCTGATGAGGACAAAGTCTACAAACATAGCAAAGCAGCTGGAGAATACTCCCTTCTCAAAGAAATTGACATAATTGGTTTTACATCGCAATCCTCTAAAGGTGGAAAGTGTTTTTTTTAAAAAAAAATTAAACATGTTTAAGAAAAACAAATCAGATAACAATTCCACTGATTCCATGAGTCTACTCTAGTCTCCCACTAGACTTGTGTTTGCTTGTCTTTCTTTGAGGATGCTCTTTGCTAGGAGAAGCTGACTCCTGGACCATGACGTCAGCAATTATCTCATTTTGCCACCCCATAGGTATACCCCATCTATAGCTGAGGTTGCCGACCAACCTGGACAAGGAGAAGGAGCTGACTCACAGGCACCTGATTCCATATTATGGCAAATTTATTGTACTTCCATTTAAAGTACAGTCAACCCTCCACATTCACTAGGGTTAGGGGCTCAGGACCATGACATAAGTGGGAAAATCACGAATATCAACATGTGTGTTTGTGTGTCTATGGGAAGGGGGATGAGGCATGGTGGAGAGAGCATGCACACAGGGTTCAAACCAGGTTAGGGAAAGGAGAGGGAAAAGAGATAGGTCAGCATAGGCCATTTCTGCATGACACTCTTATAATGCGATGATTCCACTTTCAACCTCCTATGGAATCCTGCAGTTTGCAGTTCTGGGAGGGGCCGGCTGGCCGCTCCCAGAACTGCAAACCCCAGGATTCCATAAGAGGTTGAAAGTGGAATCATGGCGCTATAAGAGTGTCGTGTGGAAATGTTCATAGTGATCCTATACTTCCTCTCTCACATTCACCTCTTCCCTTGTGTGTTTCAGGGGGGCATTGAGAAAGGATTTGTGATGCTCAGAATTGGAGTATGAGCAATTCTTGCCTGGCCAGGCAGTGACTGGTGCAGGAGGAGGAGGGTCAGAGGTGAGTTTTTAAAGAGCTACACAGATGGATCAAAGCCACCAAGACGGAAGGATCCTCCAGAAAAGAGGCACTGGAGTGGTTGAAGAGAGGTAGGGGTTGAAGAAATTTGCAAATAATCAAATCCATGAAAGTCAAACTTGCAAATGTGAAGGGCCAACTGTATAGTAATTTTTCTCAATTTGCAGCCACACATATACAAGTTTGTACAAGTTGTACGTTTGTCATATTTTTTGATTCTCTATTTCCTTCCCCCCCCCCGTGATGCAGAGGTGGCCACCTGATGTTATACCCAAGATTAAAACATACACATATCTTCTTTCCTTGACTGGAAGAGAAACCAATCAAAATATGTCAGAAAAGCCAGCTTTAGTTGCTTAGAAATATTTTAAAAAGCAGGAAACATGAGACATTTCATCTCAGCTGTATACCCACCTGTTTCTGGAGACTAAAAGAAGAGAATAGCAAGTTGAGGAAAAGTCTGGAGATTCCAGGGGTAAAGATGGCTAAAGAAGCATAATTGTCCTAGGCATCAAGGACATATTAGAGATGAAAGAAGAGCAGAAATTATTGAAAGATGGCTGTTGATGGTATATGGGAAAGGTACAGTGGCATCATAGGTTTTGTAGGAATGGTATTTGACACACATCAAAGCAGTGAGAAAGGCGGAGTGAGAAAGGTCACTTAACTCTCTGCCCCTGCCCTAAAAGGTGCTATGATACCAACTGTATTCAGAGCTGGAAAAATTAGTTGTTGGATTGCTGGTCCTCAGTGACATACTGACATGGGGGCGGGGCGCTTCAGGCAGCATGTTTTTGAGGGTGATGCTGGGCCACCCTCCACATGCGGGCAGATGTCCAGCAACTAGATGGGCACTGGAGCCTCCCGGAGAGGTCTGCTGGAGGGGTATGCCACTCCTGGAAAGGGGGCTGTCCTTTCTCCCCCTCTCCTCTCCTCCCCTCCCTCTCCTCCCTCTCTCCCTCCCAATCTGGAGTCAAACCTGTTTCCAGCCAAAGCAACAGCACCAACACCAGCAGACCTCTGGGTTGGGCAGAGAAAGAGGGAGGGAGAAAAGGAGGAGAGGAGAGGAGAGGAGAGGAGAGGAGAGGAGAGGAGAGGAGAGGAGAGGAGAGGAGAGGAGAGGAGAGGTGCCCATCTTGCCCCCCACCCAACCTCCAAGACCAGGATGAGCCCAGCCCAGCCCAGCCAACCCAACCCTCTGAAGAGGAAGGGGGGAGAAGGAGAGAAGGCACTTGCTGCCGCAGGAATGCCGGCGTGTCGCTGAGCATGTGCAGAGCACCCCCTCTGGATGTGAACACCCAAAGCCCGATCACCCAATGCCAATAAAGCAGCTTTTATTTGGTATTTTGGATAGATCCTCCCTCCCCTGAGAAGGGTGGCACACTCAGGGACTGCCCCCAGGCAGCAAAAGCACTAGCTACGATCCTACAGGCCCTAGAAATCCCCAGTGGCCATGATGGCTGAAGTATCCTGGGGTAATAGTAATCCAGAAAGTAACTTTTCCAAGTGGGATGAAAGTATAACATGCATATGACAAGTGCTAAAAAGATGAAGTGGCAAAAGTGCAGGATGCTGTCATGTAACTGGGCATCACAATATTGGTGATGGAAGAGAGATCTAGTTAGAAACAGCTGCTCATGAAAAATTGGATTTGGATCCATTCTTGTTTTGTTAAATTTGTAGCAACTCACTGATATACCAGAATGAAAGTATCTCTTACATGAACGTACCCATGAGACTGTGTTATGCTAAATGTTGGAAGACATCAGTCTCTCCTGTTATTAAAACAGAAAATAAACTGAAAGAATATGGCAATATTATGTTGAAACAGCAACAACGAAAGAACTTACGAAAGGAAGGCAAAATCTCAAATAAATTTTGAAGAGGAAAAAAGGAAAGAATTATCTTACTGAGTATTTGCAAAATAAGGCATACTTTTTAAATACCATGAATCATTTCTTTTTAATATGCTGAGATCACCTCTTTTATTGAGACACAAAATACTAAATTTTGAAACATAATTATGTGTCTATTTGTATTATTTGTATTACAAATACAAAAAATATTTGTATTATTTTCATTTTTTTTTTAAAAAAATGTAATACAGTTCAGAGAATGATCCAAAAATATCAGTCATGGAATCACTCAGAAAGGGTGAATGTGTATTAAAATAAGCAAAAGTATCTGACCCAACAATAGTGAGGCACTCCTGTTCTGGTTAACACTTATACAGATTTGGGGAACTTCTTTTGCTGGAATTCAGCTTCCTTGTTCTCTTACCACCAGCTATTCTGCCTAGGACTAACTGGAGCAGTCTAATAATACACGGATGACCACACGTTCCCCAGCTCTGGCATAGACAATAGGTATGATCTGTGCAAGATCTTCAGCAGGTCCATGAAATTAAAGGTAGGTTTGGTATCCCAGGTGGGCAGATGGAAAATGGTGGAAACAGTGAACTCAGTAAGCTGGAAACTTAGCAAGGGTTCCAATTAGCCTGCTTAACAGCTAAAACTTAACAAGACAGCAACCTATGAAAGATGGGTACTTTTAGATCAGTGGTAGACAACC
Source organism: Iguana delicatissima (assembly GCA_948472985.1). Classification (NCBI taxonomy): domain Eukaryota; kingdom Metazoa; phylum Chordata; class Lepidosauria; order Squamata; family Iguanidae; genus Iguana; species Iguana delicatissima. Next base: position 152,600 of record CAOKZL010001126.1, on the reverse strand, counting down.
TTCATTCATCCAGATGTTTTTTTGGAACATGACTCCCAAATGTTCCTACCAGAATGGCCAGTGGTCAGGGGGCTGGGAAGCAGCAGCCTCAAAACATCTGGGGAAGATCCCAGATTGCCTACCTCTGCTTTGGGTACTTATGTCAATGAGAAAGACTACAATAAAGGACTCAGACCTTTACTTGGAGAGAATAAAGTGTATTGGACAGGTACACAGATAACTATAGATTCAGAAGGGAATGTGTTGTTTTTTCTGTGGAGTGAAACCAGGCTTTTTAAAATTTTTGATTCAATGTAATGACAAACAGCTCAGTTCAACAGAATGGTAATCTCTGATGCCCCCCATAAATATCTTGTTTAGTCAAAGCGATCGTTTCTGATGCCAAGCATAACATATCAAATAGATAACTATTTGTTGTCCTCAGTTCCTGATCTATTAATTGCCTCAAAGCAGAGTTATATCACCAGAGCTCTAAAGCATCTCACACAGTATTGTCACAATAGAACAGCCATAAATCACACTGAAAATGCCTTTACCATGTATATAATGTTAATACAGTTGACTGAAATGCCATCCTCCAAAAGAACTAGAACCTTGATGTGGAGGCATCTGAGTCTAAGCTTGTAGGTGTCCAAACTTCTTGGACACAAAATACAAAGTTGTAATGACTATAACACAACTGTAGGGTGGTGGTTGTTGTTATTTTAATGAGCCATTTCGGCCATATGCTTAATAGTGATATAATTGACTCAGCCATGCTTAGTTTTCTATGGATTTTGGAGCAGCTGTTGGTAGGACTCAGTCATCCTGGATCCTAGATAATTGGAGCTCTCCATCTGTTGTAGAGAGGCCACTGTGGTCAACTGTGATTCAATAAATAAAGGCCTGATCCTGTTTCCTTTGAAAAATCAATGGTATGTATTGTCATATAGATACATGGGCTGCAGGGACCAACTCTGGGCTTTTCAGTTATGAAATTTGGACTGACTGTAAAATGTCTAGCTTCAAATCAACTTTCAGGGTTAGAATGAAATCCACGGCTGTACCATCTTAGCTGGAGCACTGATTCATCCTATTGATGATGATGATTTTTTTTTTAATTAAAAACTGGACTATTCCAGTGGCACTGTTTTGGGGGCGGCGTTGGGCTACGCTCTGCATGTTGGCAAATGCCCAGTGGCTAGATGGGCACTGGGGCCTCCCAGAGAGGTCTGCTGGAAGGGGGATGGGAAGGGGGGATGGCCATTCCCCCCTCCCCTCTTCTGTCTCTCTCCCTCCCAATCCAGAGTCAAACCTGTTTCTAGCCAAAGCAGCAGCACCAATGCCGGCAGACCTCTGGGTCAGGCAGAGAAGGAGGGAGGGGAAAAGGAAGAAAGGAGGGGCAGAGTCCCGAGGATGTGGGGACAAGTGCCCGGCTTATCCCCCACCCCACCTCTGATACCGGGGATGATAACAGCCCAACTGAGCCTCCGAAGAGGGAGGGAGGAGGAAGACAGAGAGAGAGAGGGCCCTCACTGCTGTGGGAATGCTGGCATGCCTCTGAGTACATGCAGAGTGCCCCCCTCTGAGTGCACACACCCAGAGCCCAAACACCCAATGCCAATCGAGTGGCTTTTATGTAGTATTTTGGATAGGTCCTCCCTCCCCTGAGAAGGGCAACAAACTCAGGGACTGCAAAAGCTCTAGCTACACCACTGGAGAAGCCATTCTCTCTGTCCAACCACCTTCCTAGGCTTATTTGGTGGGAATACAAAAGAGAGCCTTCTTGGTGGCTGCTCTAAGATAACTCCCTCCATATGGAGGCCAAAATGGCCCTATCCTCACTTTCCTTCCCTCGGCAAGTTGAGACATTTTTATACTTTAGGCTTTTCGAAACCGCATAGGGTGGACTTTTAATGCTCTGTAGTGTTCTTTTTAAGGCTTTTATGTTTTTTCATGAATGTTAATGCTTTTCAAGTATTTAATGTATTGTATTTAATGCAATGTATTAAATGTTTTTAATTTATTTTTTAAATAATGTATCATCATCATCATCATCATCATATTTGGGCTGGACAGATCTTGTGTTTTTTTTAGAAAATATGATGGAGTAGAAACCAAAACTGATGGAATTGTCCAGCCAGGCCCACAACACTGAGGGCTTAGTTCTTAAACGTCTAGGTTTAAGCCCTGCCTTTTACGCACGTGATTGCTAAATTTGGATTGTCATTTTTTCTTTTTCTGAGTGACTCCTCATCTTTAACGTCTGTATGGCAGGCAGATACAGCATGGTTTTTGCCATGTTAGGATAGCTGTACCTGTTTAGCTTTGCTGGTGAAAACTGAGGAGAAGTTTGTTCTAGATTGTTCTGGAGGAACTTTCAACGTTTGCCAGTTATTTTGTTTGGAAATGAATGAATGTTTGGAAATGAATGAATTTGACATTTGGGAGAAAAATGTGAATATGGGCGAAAGAAAACTGATGGATTTCCCCATCTCTAAATTGAAATGTTAAAAAGTTGCCTTTGGAAGTCTGTGTTGACAGGAAAAACAGACTTACGAACACAAGCAGTATATTCATTTTGTTGTCGAACCTTTTGTACCGTGAGAGCAGGCCTCATATGCCACGAATTCATAACATTTTTGGAGAGTGCATGACATTTCAGAAAGTAGCTGGCTTTATTTGCGTTGCAAGTGGGTGAGTTTTTGCTCACACTCTTGCTATGTCTGAGTGAGAAATGCCAGCAGAGACAGCATGGGGGGTGACAGACAGCATTTTGATGACAGACTCTGAAGTTCAGAAATGGCAGCTCCAAGGGGTGCTAAAAAGGCTGAGCAAGTTAGTATCAGGAAAATCCCATCTAAAGCCATCCTGACCCGAGATGGGGAAAGTTGTTTTTTGGGGATACTATAATTCCCCAAAACCCTCGTCAATAAGGCCAGCGTGGTCCCCAAAATGTAACTTTTCTGATCTCTTCCTGGGCCAGATCATTTAATTTTTTTAAAAAAACCAGAATCTGTATTGTTCAACAAGAGATAGTGCAGCTACCAAAAAGGAGCACCTTGAACATGGATTTTTGATATTGATGAAAATACATCACCTCTGCAAAGGCTAGCTCCCAACTTTCTCAGGAAAAGCCATTGTAATATTTCCATCAGATCCGTCTTTGATCCAGACTGGGTTTATTAGAATGTCTTCAACCAAGTATAGAAAATTCACCTAGAAGAGGGGACCTGTAGGCTGGGAGAGAAAAGGTACTAAAGAATAATACCACCAGGATCTTTTAAGTATCTGAAGAAAGAAAGAGTGAAAACTGGAGGTGGCTCCTGTACTTTTAGTGGCAGTGCAGAAGCAAGCATTTCAGCAGGTGTTGCTTGTTACCTAGTTGTGTGACAAGTAACACCTGCTGAAAGGTTGTCAACCCTGTACTAGAGAGTCCTCTGAACATGGTGCCAGAACTCAGATCTCTTGGTTGAAGCAGTATCTGAAAAGTCTGCAAAGGCAGACTCCTGTGTAAGTCACTGCCGTGGTCCTAGGACAGCTGTTCATTTTTCTTTAGCCTGTATTTCTTTAGCTCCTGGGTAGTTCATGATGACCAAAAAGCTGCCAGGTTTGTTCACTGTCACAGATGATCTATGTTGTGTGTTTGAAAATGAAAATTTGAACTGAGAAAACCCACAGATGATTTTTTGCTTTTGGAACAAATCAATTGGGTAGCCTTATGAGAGCAATGCTCGGCCTCTGTTATTATCAGTTATTGGCTGGCTACATTTACTTGGTCATGCAGCCCATTTGTGAAGCGTGTGTCGTCCGCCACATAAGTCTGCACACAGGCCATTTCTGCACTACACTGTTGTAGTGCTATTATTCCACTTTCAACATCCTACGGGATCCTGGGGTTTGGAGTTTAGGGAGGGCCTTTAGAATTCTCAACCAGAGCTCTTTGGCCTCAGTAAACTACAAACCCCAGAATTCCACAGGATGTTGAAAGTGGAATAATAGTACTATAAGAGTGTAGTGCAGAAATGGCCACAGTCTTGATACAATGCAGGAACTGTCTTAACGTTGTCCAAGCATTTAATGCGTGGAAAGCAACAGTACATACTTTGTTATTGTAATCATTTTAAATCTATATTATGAGTGAACCCTATTGAGTCGTATGCGTGCATTGATTCTCCTGCAGAAACAATTGGGCATTTTGGTTTGATGTGAAATGTCTCCATTCAGTATAAGGTTGTGGAAGTGGAGGTTCACATGCAGCGTCATTGCACATCAATATATATTGTGCATGGCTGCACATTGCTCATGGATGCATATTCGATTGCGCATTTGTTTATATATTTGGTGTCTTGTTTTAGTTGTGCAGTGTCCCCATTCAACATAAGGGCTGTGTAAAACTCCGCATGTGAAGGTATATGCTATACTGTTGGATCTCAGCCTTCATATTTCTCATGGCCAGTCCAAGACATTTTTGCAGCCTAAAGTGGGACGCAGACTTATAGAGCCTGAAGGCATCCCAGGGGCCACCTAGTCCAACTCTCTGCTAGGCAAGAATAACCAACTGAAAAACGGCCATCCAACTTCTGTTCAAAAACCTCCAAAGAAATCCACCACCCTCTGAGGCAGTTGAGCCTCCTTACTGTCAGGAAGTTCTTCCTAATATTTAGGCAGATATGTTGTAATTTTAATCCATTGGTTCATGTCTTAGTTTTTGGAACAACAGAAAACCAGTTTGTTCTGTCTCCCACATGACATCCCTTCAAATATTTAAAAATGGCTACCATATCACTTCCCAGCCTTACCTTCTCCAGGCTCAACATACCCAGCTCCCTAAGCTGATTCTCAATAAAGCTTGGTGTCTAGTCCTTTTGCCACCACAGTTCTCCTTCTCTGGTCACATTACATTTTTTCAGTATCTTGCTTGATCTGTGGTGCTCTGAAATGGATACAGTATTTCTGATAAGCTGTAGCCTAAGTTGAATAGAGTGGTACTGTTACCTCCCTTGATCTGAACAATATGCTCCTTTTGATGCAGCCTAGAATTAAAACAGACCTTTTTTTGGTACTAACTCTTAAACAGTGTCTGCTGTTCATGCAAGTCAAGGTACATACATTATCTAAAGCCAACCAAGTTAATTTGGCCCGTGAAACTGAAAATTCTACAAGCACATCTCCCCACATCTACACTGTCAGTAGGAATGCCATAATTAGTTTGAGCATTGGACATACCCACTTAGCCATGGAAACCCATTAGGTGACCTTGGGCACATCACACTCTCTCAGCCCCAGAAAATCCCATGATAGGTTCATGTTAGGGTCACCGCAAGTCAGAAACGACTTAAGGCACGCAACAACAACAACAATTTGCTTCCCTTCACAGTCTGCTGCCTAAAGAGGTGAACTCACTCTGCCCAGTGGACGGTCTGGTCCTGATATTTCAAATGCATTGCTTTTATGCGATCATCTTTTTTTCCTCTCTAAGATTGAGAACTACAAACTTCAACCTTTCAAAGTAACAAAAGACTTCGCAATCCAGCACAATTCACAATCATTGAGCCAGTTAATGTTTTTGTCACTCTGTTGTCCAAGCATATGAGTTTTCAATGGCTGGCTTGTTGAAGATTTGGGTCACCACAACTCCTACAGGTTATGGGAATTGTGTAGATACAAAGGAAGAGTATTGAGAAGGAGAGAGGCTGTGGCATTTTTATTGCTCTTCTCAAACATTGCAAAAGGGGCAGAAGGTTGCTGAGCAATGGAACCAAAACAATGACACATTGGTTGTAGAACAAATCTGGAAAATTTAAACAAAATCCTGCATTGTCTAGAGTGGAAGGTAAAGTGACTTATTTATTAAAATTATGCTTACCCAACATTTGCATTATGTGTGCAGAAGGAAACTAGCCTAAGAAGGAAACAATAACAGCAGCAGCAAAACAAAAACAGCATGTTTGCTGATACAGTGTGGTTTAGTGGTTAGAGTATTAAACCAGGACTTAGGAGATATGAGTTCTAATCCCTGCTGAGCCATGACATTGGTCCTTTCTTCAGGACGTTGTCATCCCACCACAGGGACAGGAGGAGGAGGATGGGACTATGATGATGGTTACGCATGACGTGGTGGTCCTGTCCTTTTTTTGTCCCCAGGCAGTGCAATCACAGAGTAAATCATTGATAGGTTTCCCCTGTCAATGGCCCATGATCGTGCTGCCATCCTTCACTTACCTGCTGGGCAGAGGGAAGGCATTCAGCTGCGCTGCAGAAGGAAGAGGCAGGGCCATTGTGCCTCCTGGATCACAGAGGCAGCCGGTGTGGAGGGGAGCGGTCCCATCACGCTCCCCTCCCAGCAGAGCTGCTGCCGGGATCCCCACAGGATGCTGCTGGGATAAGGTAGGGTGCAGAAAGGGCCATTGACTAGGTGGCCCTGGGCTAGTTGCTCTCAATTAGCTTGGCCTACCACACAGGGCTGTTGTAAGGATAAAGCAGAAAAGAGGAGAGCAATCTTTGCTTCTTCAGCTCACTGAGGTTCAATGAAGGAATGACAGAAGTTAAATGCAATAAATAACCATTTTTTTAAAAAAATTCTGACAATAATTGTAAAGTCTGGGCAAAACTGACATGATGACCAGAACTTAAATTGCACCCAGTAATGGGTCAGCAACTAGTGTTGTAGTGAAGTGGTGAGATGTAACCAACGCCACTTAGAAACCTAACTTCTGGTTGTTGTTGTTGTTTTCCACAAACTTCTGGTTTTTTGCACAAACTGAAGTTTGATATTTAGATAAGTCACCTCTGGAAGAATGATGCTGAATTAAGCGCTGCTACCCATTTAAGAACAAATGCTTTCGTAGTCATTAGTATCTTTGTTCCTAGAAGAGTATTTGTCCTATTCACAAAGGATTATTTTTGGCACACTTAATAAAGAGATATATTCTCAAAGCTTCTTTTTTGGGCAGTGATTAAACTGAAGCAATTGTTTGCCAGTAACATGCTTTACTTAGGATGCATTCTTGTAGTCTTCACTATTCATCCAGGCCTTCTTTCTCCCCCTCCATCTTTGCTTTCAACCACCATAAGCTCTGTGGCCTCATGAGACCATCTCCCAGGATAGAACTGTGTTGTGTTGTGAGAACAACAGAGGTTCATTGGAGGCCCTCTGGGGAAAGGGTGAGAGACCTCTTCCCTCAGGAAAATGACATGTTTTTTATATTATTTTTGCTAATCGCTTCACAGTTTCACAAAGACCTTCTGTAAATAATTATAGTTTTAAATGAGGCCAAAGAACCCTTGTGAGTGACACATTTTAAGTAAATGGAGAAAATCAAACTTAAACAGAATTGGAGAACAGCTAAGTAAGTTAGGAAAGGGATAATTAGCTGACATTCTAATTGGGTTATAAAACAAAACAGCAGCATGCCCCAAATGGACATCCTCCAAATTTACTGGACTTTTAACTCTGATCAGTCTCAGCCAATGTGGATGATGAAAGCTACAGTAAAACTCCAACGTATCGGAAAGATGTCACGTTGGAGAAGGCTGTCTCAGAAGACGGCATTAGATTTAGAGACAGCAAATAGAAACTTACCTCACCCCAAACCATGCTTGATGTTCTTTGTTCCTTCTGTTTTAAATCAGTTAATCGAAGTCACATCACTTTTTACATTGTACCACCAACTTCTCCTGCAACCCCGAATCTGCACCATTTCATTCTTTTCTACTGTGGGATTTAGAACGGTCCAAACAATATTTACTGCTCACTCTTGTATCCTGTTTCTCTTATGAGAGGAATACTAGCTGGCCTTGTGAGCAGAATTGTCTCCTCACAGGTTGTGGGTGGAATAGAATGAAGGTTTTGGGCTGACAATAAGAACAAAAGTTGAGTTCTCTGTTATTTCCTCAAAGGCCAGGACAACTGTGGGTCCATTTCATATAAGCTCTGTGTTTCTTTAAAATCAGGTGTTCCTCTTCCTTCTAGAACAGTGGTTCTCAACCTGTGGGTCCCCAGATGTTTGTAGACTTCAGCTCCCAGAAGCCCCAGCCACTATGGTCAATGCTCAGGGCTTTTGGGAGCTGAAGTCCACAAACATCTGGGGACCCACAGGTTGAGAACCACTGTTCTAGAAGGTTTTACTATATAATACATTAGCAAAAGACAATGAAGTGTAGTGCTGCTTCCTGTCTACAAAGCCCACAGCCTTCAGAGATGGTCCAGGTTCTATGAGTACCTCAGGCAGCATTTCTGAAAGGAACATATGCAAACACATAATAACATACCAAATGGATGACACTTGCTGCCTTGTAATGAGGTCCCCAACGTTGCTGCCTGAAGCTGGTCATTTTGCCCTGTTCTGTGATAGGATCTGGGCCCGATGGCATGCATAATAATGATGGTAGCTCTGACAGGCTTACTTTTATAGAATCATAGAGTTGGAAGAGACCACAGGGGCCATCTAGTCCAACGCCCTGCTATGCAGGAACACCCATCAAAGCATTCCCAACGGATGGCCATCCAGACTGCTTAAAAACTTCCAAAGAACGAGACTCCACCACACCTTGAGGCAGCATATTCCACGGCTGGACAGCTCTGACTGTCAGGAAGTTCTTCCTGAGGTTCAGGTGGAATCTCCTTTCCTGCAGCATGAATCCATTGCTCCTTGTCCTAGTCTCTGGAGCAGTGGAAAACAAGCCAGCTCCCTCCTTGACATGGCATCCTTTCAAATATTTAAACATGGCTATCATGTCCCCTCTTAACCTTCTCTTCTGCAGACTAAACATACCCAGCTCCCTAAGCCACTCCTCATACAGCATGGCTTCTAGACCTTTCACCATTTTGGTCACCCTCCTCTGGACACACTCCAGCTTGTCGGTATCCTTCTTGAATTGAGGTGCTCAGAACTGGACACAGTATTCCAAATGAAGTCTAACCAGTGCAGAATAGAGTGGTATCATTACCTCCCTTGATCTAGACACCATACTCCTATTGATGCACATACAACAGTGCCGAAGATCCTGTAGTTAGCATGGCCACTGGCTGAGAGAATTTAGGAGCTGTAATCCAAAAAAGTAGTTTTTCCGATCTCCGAAGCAAACCTTGCAAGGCAAGTCAGTATTGCCAGCTTCATCCTCATATTGCAGATGGGGGTGAGGGACAGAGACTGAAAGACAGAATGGGATGTAGTTTGTTCACAGCATGGGCAATGTTTGAATGGAGGTATTCCTCATTTGCATCTCAGTTGCTGATTACAGCTGTTTACTGATGAATGTGGAACACAGTGGGCATTCAGAACCACTTCAGCAGCCTTCCTATACTGAGTGTGTAAGTCCCAGAACCCACCAGCCACTTGGAGGATTCAGGGAATTCTAGTCCAAAAGGTCTGGACAGACCAGGTGAGGGGAAAATGTACTCTATAAATGTTTTATGGTTGCTGTCATTATTTTGCAGTACCTACGTGGTAAAACCAGTAAGCAATAGATTACTAATATTGAAATATACAAGAAAAATGCAGGAGCAAGTAGACTCCCACTCACCCTGCCTGCTGAATCTACTGCAATTGACAGATTGTTTCTTTAAGACTTTTAGGATCTGCTAATTTCTTTAGGTCAGAGTAGTAGTGATCGTTCAAAGCACAGCAACAGAAGCTGGTTGGAAAGTCTGTAATTATGAGAGCAGGTTAGAACTGAAAGCAATGGGACATAATAGGGAACAAGCTGGGATTCCCGCAGAACTGCCTGGTTGTGCTGTATCTGCTGCTTCTTCTTTTTAACTCTGCTTTCACTCCAAAAAGGAAAGAAAGGGTGTATTTTATGTGGCCTCACTCTGCCAATGACATGAACATAAGCTGTAAAGAAGGAGAGGATCTCTCCCCAGTTACTATGCAACGTCCTACCCGTAAGATTTCTGAAATTTTGGGGGATATTCTTTCTGTATAGTAACTGCAGGTTAGTGTTTGTCTGTTCTTCAGCAGCTGAGGCCTCTGTTTTTGTCACCATGGAGCCCATAAGGTCAACTTCCCACCCAATCCCATTTCCCCACCCCCAGGGATGTCCCAGAAAGTCAAGTGGAGAGGAGAGAAAAAGGGGTCTGTTTTGCCAAGCAAATGCTGACTGATAAAACAGGCTGTCTGTTAGAACAGCTCAAAGTGCAAAGAGCTCAGAGGTTGACCCTCTCAAACAAAGCTGAGAGCAAGCAAATTCCCTTGAAGATGTACCTGTGCTCTTGAAGGGAACAGAGATAAAAGATGAAGATGCGCACCTGGCAAATCCTGCCTGGTACTTAACAACATCCTTCCTGCAGATAAATGTGGCACTGAAGAGCTTTTCCGTTCTTTCCACCTTGGCTTAACGCATTTTCTGTTTTCTTGCTCAGATGAGTCCTATTGCACTCTCATATATGTTACTTCCTCACTTAAAAGTATCTGTGAGTGGCTTGTCCTCTGACCACCACCACCCAAATCATTGGACAACAAGAAGTATAAAAAAAATTGTTTAAAATAGATTAACAGATTTAGTCTGAATATGAGTAAAATATCTCAGGAAGTACCAAGACTTTCTACTTCTTCTTGTACCTGCATATTTATTCATATATGCAATCTCTCTTGAAATAATGTGGCTTTCTTTCCCTCCCTCTCCTCCTGCCCCCTTTCACACACCCCCACTTACCATGTGGCACATCAAGGCCATTTCTGGACAACGTCACTATAGTGCAACAGCAGCAGGTTGTTTCTGGTCCAGGAGCTGTGCTGTTGCGTAACATCATTGCAATCCATCTGCTATCCCACTCCCAAGTATTACCAAACCACTCTATTCTATTTCCAGAAAAAATCCGTTAAGAGCCTTCTTTAGCGCTTCAATCCCATCAGCCAAGTCAGTGTGGTACCGTTATAGCACCTAATAGTGCTTCCTGATATCGTGGATCCAGCTGTGGGTGTCCCTCCCTCAGCTACTCCCACAGCTTGGTAACTTTCTATCACCTCTCTGTGTTTATTTTTAAACTAGCGTATGGATTTTATTTCTAACTAGTGCATATATCTGATATTGCTCAAGATTTTATTTTCTCATAGGTAATATTTGTTAGAAAGCTTTGAGATCCTGTCTCTAATTCCCCAAACTGTCTTGTCCAGTACCTGTAACTTTTCCCCATATTCCCCAATCCAATCTGTATTCAGAGTTATTAACACACAGAGGTTGGGTTCCTGAGGGAATAGACTGTCTTCCTCCTAGCTGCTAGGCCTTGTCTCCATAGCAACCGGCCTATTCAAGACACAGTTGACTGAGACCCAAGAGTTCTCTGACTGGGAATTCTAAAAGCCCCTCCATAAACTGCAAACTCCAGGATTCCATAGAATCTTCTCAGGCCGCCAGTAATATGAGGCCTCCACCTGACACAGCCAATCATATGAGGTCTTTGCCTGACACAGACAAACAAACTTTGACTTGTATATATTAGATTTCTCCTTTGAGTTAAATTTTTTTATTTTTTCAAATACATTTTTATACACTATAGGGCAAAAGTGCAATAGTGTACTGGCATGTCATGCTTTTACAATATTGCTGCTTTAGTACAGCTTAAAAAAACAAACACACACCCAATCAGGGGTGGTGGGGCAGGGTGAAGGTGGGGCACAGCCAAAGACACCAGTGACAATACCACTAAACATCCATTTAAGGCGGAAAGGTGTGGAAAAGAACATTCCTAACCCAATAGCATTGTGCAAATGGCGATGTCAGGATTGTAACGCTATAGCGTGCTAATAGCGTTTAGTGTGGAAATGGCCCAAATCTCATGAAACAGTTAAAAAAATGATTTTCGTCAACTTCCACTGAGCCTTTCTTATCATTGTTCAGGAGCGACAATCAAATACTAAAGTGCTTTAGCAATATTAACACCAGTTAGGCCTGAGAATTATAGTTTTAGTGCTAATATTCATCTTTTCCATGCTCAGTCTCTGTAGAATCTCTGTCTTGGAAGCAATAGCTGTGTTTACTGGTACTTGGCAGTGGCCATCTTCACTGTTTCTGAAACAGTAGAAACACACCGCTGTGTATAGATACATTTCATTTTCTAAAGTACTAGGTTAATTTAAACCTTCTTGGAGAGTGGGAATGAGAAGTTCTTGATAATTCTGGGAGCTCCTAGGAAGTACATCAAAATGAGGACAACATCCTGCCAATCTCTAAAAATAAAATCAGTCTTCCCAGGAGCAAAAGCTAGAATTGCCAGAGATTGATTTTCCCATCTGGAAGTACCCTAAAACACATTTAAAAGCCACTTTTAAAACCGAGTTGAAAAACCAACCTCCTGGCAGAACAAGACAGGGGCTACGCATCCTGAGAACTGCTATTCATGCTGAGACTGAGGGCATCTTGTGTATCTTGACTAAGGTACACAAGTAGAGTGTACTTGGGATCATGGGTTTTGCTACACGGTACATGCAAGCATGAGCAAATGTATGTCAGTGCCAGTTTCTCCTAGTTTCTCCTCCCTCATCTTAAATTTGTTTTAACCTTTTTCTATACCAATCTGCAGCTTAAAAAAAAATTCTGCATGGAAATTTGCATGTGCATTTTTGTTCACATTTTCCCCAAATATACATAATTTTTGCAAATATTTTTCCTCAACAGAATGCTATTTTGTTTTTTGTTTTTCCCATGGTGTGGGAATGAAAACTGGGCCATAAAATTCAGAGGAGTGCAAACAATGTCAGATTCCTACATTCTGGTTTATATATCGATTCAGAAAGTGTGAACTTAGTAAGGTTCTATCAAAATACAAACTAAAGAAAATCCTCCCCATTTCCTACAGATGAGATATTTCTGAGGTCCAGACAGAGCTATTTATTGAATTGTCCCTAATCTAGAAATACAGAAAGCAAAGTCTTTATGTGTGTCCCTATCTTGAAAGTGAGACAATTACAACAAAAACATGCAATTCCATTCCCATGGATTTCTATACAGCAAAAACTCTTTCTGATGCTCTGTGCAAACACTGCAGTTCTTAAGTATTGTGTTCTCTCAGGAGAAATGTTCTGCCACTAAAGAGACTGTGTAGCTAGCTAGCTGTCCGTATATTTACTCAGGAAAAAGAATCACAGCCCTCCAACATGCTAAGTCTAACAGTTCCAAAATGTTGTCTGACTCCATTACATTTTTAATTTTTTAAACAAATTAACAAAACACATTCATACTTTCTAGTCTAGGGTGGTAACTAAATCGGATAGATTTGTCCTCTAGGAAAAGAAAACATAAATGGCTTTCTTTTCACTAGTAAATGTTATCTAACATATACACTCCTCCATCTTAAAATCAGAGCTTGGGAAAGTCACTTGGGGGACTGTAATTTCCAGAAATTCCCTCTCAACCTGCATGAGCAGTATAGTCTGAAAAGTAACTTTTCCAGTCTCTGATTATAACCAGGGGTGTAGCTGAGGGGATGCGTTTTCCCCCATAAGAATTCTGGTCCCTCAATGGAGTTTTCTTCCCCAAATTTTGAGCACTGCAGAGAATGAGATGTTGAAGACTGTCAATGCCTAGAACTCGGAGTATGGTGGAGTCTCCTTCTTTGGAGGTTTTTAAACAGAGAGTGGGTGGCCATCTGTTGGGAATGCTTTGATGGGGTATTTCTGCATGACAGGGTGTTGGACTGGATGGCCCCTCTGGTTTCTTCCAACTTTATTATTCTATGATTCTTATAGTTGCTGCATTCACATGCCCTTGGACACTTTGCCTGGCCCTTTTCTTTGGAAGCCTAAAATACATGTTTCTAAATGGTCAGCTTTAAGTTACTGCAAAGCTAAAAATCCGAGGACTGAAGGAAAATTTCATTGGGGGAAGACCAAATTCTTATTTGGAGAGTAATGCCCTCATTTCCCTGTCCCTCCCATTGCTAGACTCCTGGTATCAACTAGACCACCTTTGCAGGTCACCTGTTCCCCTAGTTTGTTGTGTTGTGTGCCCTAAGGTCATTTCTGACTTATGGTGACCCTAAGGAGAAACTATCATGGGGCTTCTGGGGGTTCAGCGTGTGTGACATGCCAAGTGGGTTTCCATGGCCAAGCAGGGAATCGAACCCTGGTCTCCAGAATCATATTCCAATGCTCAAACCACAATGCTGGCTTTCTATTCCCCTGGTACTTCCACTGAAAAGGATTAAATAGCAGGTGATGTGAAAGTCAAATTGGGACAGTTAGAAGGTATGGAAGAGGTTACAAATAGGAGTGTTAAATATTTAAATTTAGATTTAAATATTCAAATATATATATATTTATTTAAGGATTCTGGAGACTAGAGCCATTCCCGCACTACACTGTTAAAGTGCTATTATTCCACTTTCAACATCCTATGGAATCTTGGGGTTTGTTGTTTAGGGAGGGGCCTTTAGAATTCTTGAGCTCTTTGACCTCAATAAACTACAAACCCCAGAATTCCACAGGATGTTGAAAGTGGAATAATAGCACTATAACAGTGTAGTGCAGAAATGACCTAGGATTCAAATCCCTGTTGGTGTCTATCAGTAGAGCTTCATAGACCTGCAGTAAGGACTCTGTGGATTCCCAGGGTCCCTGGGCCCCAGGTTAAGAATCATTGCGCTAGAATCACTGTTGGACCCCAATAGCAATGGTAGAAATAGGCATGCAGCTGCAAGGGACATGTATGGATGCTGAGGGAGCAGTTTCAATAACAGAGTAGTTTCAGCACTTGCACACACACCGCACCCTCGAATGCATTCCTGATGAAAGGGACATGGCAACAGGCATGTGTGCAAGCCCAAACTATGACTCTGGAGATCAGGGTTTGAATTCCATTCAGCCACAGAAAGCCAGTGGGTGACCTGAGGCAAATCACATTCTCTCAGCCTCAAAGAAAGGCAAAGGCAACAAATCTTGCTAGGAAAATCCCCTCATAGGTTTGCCTAAGGCAGTGGTTCTCAACCTGTGGGTCCTCAGATGTTTGTGGACTTCAGCTCCCAGAAGGCCCAGCCACTATGGTCAATGCTCAGGGCTTCTGGGAGCTGAAGTCCAAAAACATCTGGGGACCCACAGGTTGAGAACCACTGGCCTAAGGGTTAACATAAGTCAGTTTTCAAAGGGGAGAGACATGCTGGCGAGAAAGAACCTCCCCCTGTCAGAGCACTTTCTTGTTGAGTGCCTTCAAGTCACTTCTGACTTACAGCAACTGTAAGGTGAACCTATCACAGGGTTTTTATTTTTGTTTTTTGCAAGATTTATTCACAGAGAGTTTGCTATTGACTTTCTCTGAGCCTGAGGCCATTTCTGCACTATACCGTTATAGTGCTATTATTCCACTTTCAACATCCTGTGGAATTCTGGAGTTTGTAGTTTACTCAGTCCAAAGAGCTCTCTGGCTGAGAATTCTAAGCGCCCCACCCTAAACTGCAAACCTCAGGATTACATAGAATGTTGAAAGTAGAATAATAGTGCAGTGTGGAAATCTGATCTGCCCAAGGTCATCCAGTATCTGAGAAAATCTGATTTGCCCAAGGTCATCCAGTATCTGAGCAGAGATTTGAATCTTAGTCTCCAGAAACTTTTAACAAACAAATAAATAAATATTTGAATATTTAAATCTTGAGTAAGGTCTTGGGGGGCTTCCGGCAACAAATTATATTTGCAGGGGGTCTCTGGTAAAGAAAAGATTAAGAACCACTGCTGTAGAGCTCTCCCTACAAAAGGGGCTTCTGTAAAGCAGTTATTGCAGATGAAGACACGAGAGCTTTGAGAGTGCTGGCAAAGAGGGCTTGTTTATTACTATATAGACATAACGGCAGGATGCTGGAAAGCACAGCGTCCTGCTGCTTAAGACTGTGTTTGCTGAAATGACAGATTTGTTTGTCCTTCTACTCTACATTTGTCATATGGCAAATGTAGAAAAGACTGGTTGTTTTGCAAGGTCTCACATCTACACTCTCATTCTACACACACACATACTCACCTAGTTCCACTCCTCTACTTCATTTGGTTGACTTCTTCCCCTTTCACATCAGCTTGTCAGAAAAACTGTGAAAGTGAAATTTGGAACGAGCTGCTTAAATGCCAGACTTGGAAACTTTCAAATCCATCATGCTTTCGACAGCACTGTGCCTGTATTAGGAACATGTGTCTTGCCATCCTGGTTTGAAGGCTATTTTAAATTTGCACTTGCACCATCAGCCCTTAAGATTTTAGATAAGGAATAATATTTCCTCTTTGTGGGCTCTCTTTTGTTGGAAGTATTTTAAAATAGAGGTTGGATGGGTATTTGTTAGGGATGCTCTTAGTGGGGAATAGATTCCTATGTAGGCAGGAGTTCAACTGAGTGCCCTTTGGGATGCTTTCCCTAATGTTCCTTCCTGTGGGAAAATATGACAGCCACGGAGAGCCACAGGATGGATGGGGATGCTGAAGGACCTGGTCGCATGGGGAAAGGAAAAGAGTGATCTCCCTTAGCAAGTGTAGCTACAGGTTTATCCAACGTGACAAGTGGCTTGAAGCATCATTGGCTGCGCTAAGGAGAAAATATAGTTTTGAATAAATGCAAAAGGAATGTGCGTGTGTGAAAAACTGTTACCATCTAGATTTCTCCTCTTGATAAGTTACTTTTAAAGAGCTATTAATTGCAGTTGTTGTTCCAGTGGGGGGCCCAGGCCTCTGACCATTTAAAAGGCCACTTCCCCATTTCTCAAATATAACCAAATATTTACTTTTGAGTTGTTTTTAAAAGCACTCTTTGACTGTTACAAACCATGGTCCTTTTGTCTTAAACATTCTCTTCTCTTGCCCACTTTGCTGTCACTTCAACACCCCAACAGAGCACAATGCAACAGTGCCAGGCATTGCACAAGTCAACACCTGAACCAGGTGATATATTCCTTCTGTCACTGATTGAGAGTATAAAAGTAACTATATTGTTAACAGTTACTGAGGAAAGGGAATGAAGTGTAAGGTGGTGGTAGTTATACCTTCATTATAAGGAAGGAGTATTAATTACAAGCAACTCATTCTTTGCAACTAGTTACTTCCAATCTTTGCCCTGAACATCAAGAACACGTTAAAAGCTGCAGACTCCTCTGAGCATGGCATTTCAGGACAAAGATTCACAGATTACTGGGTCTCTTTAAAAAAAAAAAGCCATTGACACTGCGAGAGGATTTACCAGCCTCTCTTCCATTTTACTGAGAAAGGTCACCCTTTTTGAAGTGTTTTAGTGCAAAATTCTGTATGGTGTGATGCAGTGTGCCAAGGGTTTTTGATGGCTTGGGATTGTTTAAACATTTCTTGAAAAAAAAACCAATGCAAATGGAAGACAAAGTTATTTTGATCACCATCACCACACGGACTGAAAAGGCCTCGGCTGAGTTCTCCTGCCAGACAATAGAAGAAAGACTGCAAAGAGATAACAAGGAAAAACATGATTAAATCACAGAAGTGACATAAAATCAATACAAGCAGCCAAGGATCAATAATTCTTTGCTCTGAGTAACAGTCAGTAGCGCTTGTACTCATTTTCAGATTTCTCAAAGATTATTACCGAGTTGGTTTGTAAAAAGGAGGACTTGGGGAAAAAATAACCCTGCTCTGTATCTTCTCTGTGTGTTTGATATTGTATATTTCATACTCTTTGCCTGATATTACAGGTGGTTTAATCTGTCTACTACAGACCATTGGTTTGTTCTCATATATGAAGGGCCAAAGTTATTTTTTTTTCTAACTAGCCTTTAAAGTGTATTTGCCAAGGGGCACTGAGCCAGATTGGGACAGTGTGGGGAGAAGGAGTTATCTCTTTGCACCGTGCTGTTTATCATCTCCTCAGCTGCTATTTGCTCTCATAGAAACAGGGTTAAACCTCCTTCCCTTCCCCCAGCGCCTGGGTTTCAATCCTGACTGTGTCCTGCTCGCAACCCAATCTACTATTATCCAGTGGCTCTCAACCTGTGGGTCCCCAGATGTTTGTGGACTTCAGCTCCCAGAAGCCCCAGCCACTATGGTCAATGCTCAGGGCTTCTGGGAGCTGAAGTCCACAAACATCTGGGGACCCACAGGTTGAGAACCACTGATTTAAACTATTTGATGCTGGTAGCTGAGGGAAGGGTCTCCCTCCATACCAACTGCCATTATTCTCTCTGAGGGAGAGACCAGCAGCCCGGCACAGCATCCTCATCCCTTGATTCCAGGGGCTAATGAAAGGCCTTCTATTCCAGCCGCCATTGCCCTGGCCTCTGAGAGAGAAGCAATGCCCTCCTGCCTTGATAGCAACGGCCAAGCCAAGGCCCTCTCTCTGGATCCCAACTCCCATTGCTGTGGCCTCAGGGAAAGAACAGTACCCAGCATTTGCTGGACTAAATCTCCCCCTCTGCTGCCATCCCCCTTTTGCTTGTGTTTCCTGTCCTTTTAGCCCGAAGGCAGAGAACTCTCAAATTAACAACTTTTAAGCCTCTCTGGAAGCGTTTTTGGCTGAGGGGCGGGGTATAAATGTTCTAGATAAATATAAATAAATAAACCTACACCAAAATCTACTTCATAAATAGAGCTCAGTGGTCCAGTCAGGTTGGGCCCGGAGTGGAAATAAATGTGGAAACATACATCTGAAGCAAACATTCATTGAAAATCCGCACAGTTACTTTTGGAATACTGTGGCCCCTCCACTTTCATGAGGGTTCAGAGCTCAGAACCCTCACAAAAGTGGAAAACCATGAATAACTCCCCTCCCCCGTGCTCCCTCCTCTCATGCTCTTCTGGGGCTCAGCCCCCCATTCTCTTGCCTTTTGCCTCAGTGTGTGTTCTCCATGTCAGGGCAAAAGGCAAGGGAATGGGAGGGGGCATTCTGGAGGGGAGAAGGAAGGAACACACGTGCCTCCCCCCATTCATTTGCCTTTTGCTTCGGTGCGTGTTCTCCCCCTGGGGCCACATGCATGGGGATGGGAGTGGGACTCTAGAGGGGAGAAGGTGCACACATGCGTCCACCCCTCATTCTCTTGCCCTTTGCCTGGGAACACTTTCTTTCTTTCTCTGTGCCCAGCAAAACACCAGGGTGTGGGAAGAGGAGAATGGGGATGGGGAGGCACATGGACCCTACACGGATAATCAAATTTGTGAAGGTCAAACCTGTGAATGTGGAGGGAAGGCTGTAGTAAATTTTCTGATTTTATATGTAAGCACACCAGTCCAAATAACTCAACGTGACAGGATGTTAAGTTATATGGAGATATATCTCATAAAATTTCCCACAGGATCGGTTGATGAAAAGTTGTGTGGTTGTTGTTTTTTTCAAAATGAGGGGCTGTTATTCTTTATAAAGATTTTGCCCAAATTCACATTACCAGTGACTAAGGGGAGATGTTCCCCAGTTTCCCCACATACACTGAGTCATTTGGTTGAATCACACATGCAACCGCTAGAATTTTGTTCATTACTGTCAACTAGAGGAGACCCAGTGTGGTTTAAGTGCTGGACTATGACTCTGGAGACCAGCTCTCAAATCCCCACTCTCTCAGCCTCAGAGGAAGGCAAGGGCAAACCCCCTTTGAACAAACTCTGCCAAGAAAACCCCATGATAGGTTCACTTTGGGGTTGCCGTAAGTCAGAAGTGATTTGAAGGCACATAACAATGAAGAGTAAGTGAATCGGCTACTGAATGGTGAATCAACACGGAAATGAATCCAATTGATTCAAAGGCCATTTCCACTCTACACTGTTTTAGTGCTATTGTTCCACTTTCAACATCCTGTGGAATTCTGGGGTTTGTAGTTTACTGAGGCCAAATTGCTCTCTGGCTAAGCATTCTAAACGCCCCTCCCTAAACTGCGAACCCCAGGATTCCACAGGATGTTGTAAGTGGAATAATAGCACTATGACAGAGTAGTGTGGAAATGGTCAAAGTCTATGCTGTAATCAAGACTAACAGTAGGATTTAGGGCCCCTTCTGCTTATTACAGCCTGTGGTATGGACTGCCTTGGTGCAGCTCCTTCAAATCAACGGTTGGATATTCGTGTCCTGCCAGCAGGTTTGAAATAGACAGTCTTAGGGTCGCTTCCAGCCCTGTGAATTCTAAAGAGGAGAGGTCACTCTGAAGAAGTATAACAGGAAGTGACTCCCAGAAGAAGTACTTCTTGAGACTGGGTGTCACCATTGCTCTTTTTTAGTGTTGATTCTCTTAATTTGTCTGGATGAAGGGTGATCAGCAACAGGGACAGGCAGTCTATCTGAGCTTTGTGGATGTTACTGATCAGCAATTTACTTATTGCATTTATGTATTGCCTCTCAGTGAGCTGGGGCCTCCTGAGGTGATGTCCAGTGGATTAAAATTTTTTTAAAACATGTCAATATAAACTTGTAAAATCTGTCTTAAAAGCAGATGATAACACTCCGTTAAAATAATTATGACCAGGACCAAAGGCTATACGAAACAGCACTGTCTTAGCTGTCTACCAGAAGCTCAAAAGGGGTGGAGTCAGAATGACTTTCCTTGGGAATCCCACAGTTGGGGGCTGCTACAGAGAAAGCCTTGCCTTGTGCACCCACCAACATAGTCTCATGGGGTGATGCAACATACAACAGAGCCTGCACTGAAGATTTAAATATTTGAAGGGATGTCATGTTGAGGAGGGAGTGGGCTTGTTTTCTCCTGCTCTTGAGACCAGGACAAGGAGCAATGGATACAAGCTGCAGGAGGGGAGATTCCGCCTGAACCTCAGGAGGAATTTCCTGATGGTCAGGGCTGTCCGGCAGTGGAATGTGCTGCCACAGAGTGTGGTGGAGTCTCCTTCGTTGGAGGTTTTTAAGCGGAAGCTGGATGGCCACTTGTTGGGAGTGCTTTGAGGGTTTTCCTGCATGGCAGGAGGTTGGACTGGATGGCCCTTGTGGTCTCTTCCAACTCTACATTTCTATGATTCTATGATTCTATCTCAGGTTTGGGGCAGACTCACATGGGAGAAGGCAGTTGTTCAGATTTTGACTCAGAGCAGTGACTGATATACCCATTGATGTTGAGAGTGTTTGTCTCTCCAATTTTCGCACTAAGAGAAAGCAGCAAAAGAGCCCATGTGGATGTGCTGTTAAAAAAAAGACAATTCACTGGGCAATATTAGTGGTGTGATAAGTTTTTGAAGTTTGGGTGAACATCACGGCAGCTCCCTAGCCACCCTCTCAAAAAGAGTTCAAGCACACAGGCAGCTGAGCTGAGGGACAGCAACAAGCCAATGTGGGTAGTTTTCAGGAGCAGGTCTTTTGTACAGGTAATGCATCTTAATTTCACATTCAAGAGGAAGCCATGCCAAAATCTATCGGATTACAACAGGGACAGCCCATAGCATTGATCCTGGGACAATCCATCCTCCTCCTTCAGCTACTATGAGGATTGCAGCAAAGTACATAGGTGACAGGCAAGTGGGTGGCACTTTATGTCATCATCCCTATGGATCAAATAATCCCAGTGCGTCATCCCAGGACTTCCACCATAATTGTGTCTGGCAATGAAAATTTCCCACTTAGTTTCTCTTTTTTATGCTGTCATGACTTGTGATGTTGATGTCTTTTGGTCTAGAGAGTTCAGTCCCAGAAGTGAAATAAAATAATTGCATCTCATTTAAAATGATTGCATCTCATCTTATAATCATGTTTCTTTCCCTCTGCACAAGAAAAATCAAGTGAAGAACAATATCCTTTTATTTAGAACATGTCAGTTTACTGAATTCCTATTTATTATTTCACATTCAGGTGACAGTGCTGTTGCATTCAGGGAACAAATTGCAAAAGAGAAGAGCAAAGTGGCAATGTAGGCTGTCAGAAAATCAAATGGACCCATTACATTTACTTATTCCTAGAGGGGAGGAAAAACAGCAGGCTCCAGACAAATTTGAATTTGTAAATTGCTAGTGCACAGAAAGGGAGGGGAGCAGATGCTGAAGTAAGTTTTCTGTGGAACTTGTAAGTACATACCAGTAAAACACCAAACAGTAAAACTGGTTCGGAGCTAATAAAAAATGGGATCCCAAAGATCCTTTTTTGAAAAAGAGGAAAGGAATAACAAAAATTCATGTTAAAAATGGCCTCTGGTATACTGCATGTATCCCATTTCTTTATTCATTTATTCACTCATTCATTCCTTTATTTAGTGATCTCCTGCCTTTTCAGAAATGTGGCATCCCAAGCAATACTGTTCAAATATGAAGACTGCAAACTGACAGTTGCAAAGTTCTAGGAAAAGTGTATGAACACCAGTGGTTTACATACTTTTCTACAGTGCCATGTTCTTTCCTGGGACTAAGTATACTTATTAGACCTACTGAAATCAGGATTTTTATAAGTGCTGATGCATCAAGCTTCTGTTGATTTCTGTCAGGATTAATAACTGGACCTAGCCTACTTGTCCACCAAGATCTTTTTCATGAGCCTGACTGGGGTAAATACCGCCCCTGATTTCAAGTAGCTTCCCAGATGCTGACACAGAAAAAACAATCATTTGCCACTAGTCTTATTCTGTAGCTTCATCAAAGGGGAACAAGGGAAGAGCCATGAAGTGGGTCAAGCCAGAGCTAGAATAAGCTACTATTGTTTAGATGGGCAACACCAATATCCTCCCTCAGATATTGGCCATTTCCACACAAGTTAAAAAAAACGGTGCAGTGCGTCCTCCACGGAGGACGTCTGCACCTTGGAGAGGACTGGGTCCAGACTACTTAGCATAGATCCGCACCTCAGTCTGCTCTGGAGCAACCCCAAGTGGTCCTCCAGCGTCTTTTTGAAAAACCTGATTTTTCAGGTTTTTCAAAATGCCGGTGCGTACCATTGCGTGCCTGCTCTCCAATGCAGATTTGCAGGCTCGCACCAATGCAAGCCTGCCATCTGCGGAGGGCAGGCTTTAGGCTGGCGAGCTTCAGCAGTTGGTCGTGACCCAGGACTAACTGGAAACTGCCATTTTGGACACCGGAGCAGTGCAGATCTGCGATCACACACTGCTCCTCCTCACCCCAGACTGGACTGGACCCAAAGAAGATCCGGTGAGTAGTGGCAGGGAGAAATGCCTTCGCTGCGTGCGGAAATGGCCGTTGTTTTGGTGCTCTTTCTCCTAGTAGGTCAAG
Organism: Iguana delicatissima; assembly: GCA_948472985.1. NCBI lineage: Eukaryota > Metazoa > Chordata > Lepidosauria > Squamata > Iguanidae > Iguana > Iguana delicatissima. The sequence goes on along the minus strand of CAOKZL010001126.1, from coordinate 129,549 downwards.
AATGGACTGGACTTCCAGAGTGGACTTAAAACAGAGGACACCTTCTAAGAGAGGACTGTTTTCAGACTGCTTTTCACAGGGCTGCCTACCATAAAGCAGAGCAGGTGGTCACTTTAGTATCCACAGAGGGCATCACTGCTACTTATCAGTGACTGAGATCCTCCGCCACGCTTGCACAGCATAAATCTCCACCACCTTATTGCATAACTGCCAAGGTGCCTGTTAAATGTCCCATTGTGCAGTACAGAATGCACAGTGGTTGGTTTTACAATCTTAATGAATCAAAAATGCATTAAGAGATGGCTAAACACTATCCAAGAATGAGCAACTTCAGGTGACATGATCACACTTGTAGAACACTGCTTTATGCACACATGAACTGAATATGCCTGTTGTACAAGGACCAAAGCAATACACCTCACACCTCAGGGAACTTATATGTGTAACAACAACAGGGTTCTGGCCAAAGTGTCTGGTAGAAATACAGCCAGCTCTTACATTGGGCAGAGTAAAGTGGCCACCTCAAGCAGCAGATGCTAGGCAGAACAGTGACAGAACAGTGATAGCATATTGAAGAACAGCTAGCTCTCACTGTGTTTTAGTAAGATTCAAGTACCAGTTCATTCAGCCTCTGCATACCCTTCATACGCCCCACTTTGGCACGGACAGTCTCAATTAATCCTCCATCGTCCCACTTTTTCAGCTGCTTTCAAAATGTCCCAGTTTCTTTCCCCTTCTTCAGCTTCCCACCCCTTCCCAGCTTACTTCAATTTCTGCAGAATGAATCCAAAGTGCAAAAACAGTTTTTATTCAATTAATTTGGCAGAGGGATGAGGAGAGGTGTGGATAGAGCCTTGCTCTTCCCTGTAGTCGCAGGTAAAACCAAACTGCTGCAACCTCTCTTAGCTGGTGGCTTCTTCCTCATTTGTGACTTTCGTCATTCTGACCATACTCTGATGTTGCATGGCTGCACCTGTCGCAGTTTGCATCTGTAAAATGTTGGAAGGTATGCATCTGTACACAGAATGAAGCGGAAGCATCTTGTCCTTCACCGTAGGCAACAAGACAGGAGCAACAGAAGCTCTTTCTAGAGGGAAAATAATGTTAGATTAGATCCATGATTGCTCAAGTATAGTAATAAACTATTGTGATATAGCACATTCAAGAAACTCTCTCACACGTAAATAATTCATGGGAAAGTCCAGACAGTTTAAACAGCCAAATACAGAGAAGTTTCCCGCGCCAAACTCCACAGAACACTTTCTGGTTGGCTTGGAAAATACAGCATTCCAGTCCTTTGTGTTTTATGACAATGAACAAACAGAAGCTCTGTTTTTAAGTGGAGGATATCTTTTTAACCACTTTTAATTGCAAAGAGAAGTTTATACTCTGACAACATACAGCCCTGTAAATCATTCTTAAAATGCTTTGAGTCATGAAACAACAACATGAGCAGTAATCAATGTGTATATATCAAAACTGAGAGGTTTATACCTGACCTAAGATGATAGGACAAGAAAGCAAATGTTTGGCGTCTGTAAGAATAGCCATGCCGCTTTGCAGATGTGCATGTCTGTGTGTGTGTGTGTGTGTGTGTTTAAAGTGTGACTCACAGAATCAATACTGCCAATATTTAGCAGTATCTGGTTAGCATTTTTGCTCTTGGACTTCACATATATTTTTGGAAAGGAATTAGAGCTAGCCAAAGTCTCTCTTTAGGAAATATAAATACATTGCTCATAATGCTGGTTTTCAGCTGGCTTAAATATATGCCCTTATGTTGGTGTTTCTGTGGCTAGTGCTAGAGATCAGACAAATCAAACAAATTCTACTTTGGCATAAGAGTTGGAAGGAACTAGTCCAGTCTTTAGCATCTCCAGGTAGGCCTGAAAAAGACTCTTGTCCTGGAAAGATGTCATCTGCCAGTCAGTGCGACCAATATTGGGCTGGAGGGACCATTGATGTGACTTGGTATCATGCTGATGGTGTGTCTCTAAAGTTGGTGTGCCACTTCAGCTACCATCAGTTCTTGGCCTGTCTAGTTAGTGGTCAACTTTGATGGAAACTGCAACTCTACTTCTGGAAGGCCACAATTTCAACATGTCTGCTTTATCAGCGTATCATGCATACTGATACACACCAGGCATCCAGTGCAAAAGAAGGCTTCGGTTTCAAGAGAACTCCAATGATGATGAGAGAACTCCATGCAGGAATATGAGAGAGGACAATGTTGAATGCCCAAGAGATATACAGAAATGCTCCATCACTTTGCATGCAAAATGTGTATTATGTGATATCCTTCAGTTGGGGCCACCTTATCCATTAGACAATTTAGGCATAGTGCCTAGGGCCTACAAAAATTTTAGGGCGTACAAAAACAAGATTAATAAAAAAGGGGGGGTTATGAGGTGGGGAGTTGAATACAAGAGTGCCCAGGGCCTATGAAAACCTTAATGTGGCCCTGCCCTCGGATAAATAGGACTGTAGAAAGGTCTATAATTTGTTGCCATTGTTAGTCTGTGCCTTCAAATTATTTTTGATTTTTAAGATGAATCTACATTATCATGGAGTCAGGAACAGAATCCGGATGTTTCACGAACTTATGGTTAGATCCAGACATAGTCTTACTTAGTGGAAGCCTATTGAAATACAGGGGGGAATTGAGTTAAGCTGACTAACTTAAGTCCCACTGATTTCAGGGGTTTGTTGTGAGTATGACAAAGTCTGGATCCAACCCACATAATTTTATGAGAACTGCTTTTGTCCAGTGTGCAGACATTTTACTTCCATATCTCTTTAGGCCTTCACATCTTTTCTCTTTTTTATGGCAATAAATAATATATAGGCCAGAATTTGATGAGATGGATGAAGCTGTCTTCTCTTTTTTCCTCTCCCCCCGCCAATCTTTTTGTGTATGTGCCTAGCATTACAATCATTTCTGTGTGCTCAGAGAGCTGAGTGCCACTTTTTAACAGCTCACTATTTATAGGATTTGGGGAAAGGAAGTCTATTCTAGAGGCTCTTACCTAACCTAAACTAGGAAGGCACTTATAAAATTGAATTGGCTACTTAGAGCGCTCAGATTCTATTGTAAATTACAATCTATACTTCTGTCTGAGTGCTGAGCCATTAGCGGATCACAAAACTGCTCTAATTCTTAGTTTCTGATGAATTTTGGGCCTCTCTCATTGTGCCCAGTTTCTAATAAAAGACAGAGGTAAGAGGAGAAATACATTATTGAGAGGAATAATGTTTTATAGGAAGAATATTTTTAAACCATAACACAAACTCTACCCACAGCACTAGATGCTGATCTCATGTTGAAACTGCTTTAATTTTAGAAGAACTTTAATGAAGATAATGCACATTTATTTTGGTTAAATTGTATTTGGTCTTGTGTTATTATTTTAATGTGGAACCTGAACATACATCTCAATTGTTGGAGACAAAACTATTGTGATCTTTTTCATCATTCCCCATTTCAATACCCCTGTTCTTTTTTTTTTTAAAGTACAGTTTCTGTTGGATATACTTGTGATTGTGGTTTCCAGAAAGGATTGTTGCATCTTTCAAACCATCACTAAAATGCAGAGCTGGGGAAAGTAACCATTTTGGACCACAACTCCCAGAATCCCCCTGCTAGGGTATCTAGTGACCATCCTAATCAGGGTCTTGTGGGATTCATAGTCCAAAATATTAACTTTTCCAGTCTCTGTTGAAATATTAGTTTGCACAAACTATCCTTCACTTATGACAGAATGTGCAGATGTTAGGCAATGTAATTTTAAAAGAGGTCCAGTGCTTCTGATTGTATTGCTTTTTAAAGTTACCTGTTCCTGGGATGTCTTTGAATCTGGACCCACATCCTTTTTCTAGAAGTCATACATGATGTGAGCTGGCCTCCTGGAAATGGGCAGAGAGGGACAGAGGTGTGATAAGTATGGAGTACATGGAACTTCTACAAACAATGTTATGAAGGATCTTTCTGTGGTGGTACATCATACCATGCGTTTCAAGGGTCTCTCCCACACTTGCCACTTTCGACCTGGGTTGATCTTCCTCTTGCTCTCTTTCCCGATTCAGAAAAAAACTGCAAAGCAGACATTTCTTTGTGCCTTGGTGAGAGATTTTGATAAAGTGTGCTAATGATCTGCGGTCTTTAATACATGCATTTTCCCTCAGGTTTCTGCTTCATACTGCACTTTTATACAAAAGGCAGTATTTTTCCCTTACAATACTTCCTTGTCTGCTGGTATTGCTGTATGCTGCGTGCTCTGGGATGAGGATGACCAGCACCTATTAGGCAGTATTTGCAACTGTTTACTTATGAACAATGAGAAAACTCCTTTTTCAAGTCATCGCCTATTTTTTTGAGCAGGACAGGGGAATGACTGTATCAGCACAGGGCAGTTCAAGAACACTATCAGCAGAGCTCTTGGAGAAACAAGTACGGTAGCCAGCATATGTTCTCAGCTGGAACTGGCTGAAATTCCAGGACTCTGCTAGCATCCTGATAGTCAGTTAGGGTGTGCTAAGCTGGACTTAGGACATCATTAACCGCTTCATATTTTGGTTTGCACAAAGTTCCCTGTGGACTCAGAGCTGGTAATGTCAGAAGAATCAGGTGGTTGCATTTCCTTTGATCTGAAGAGACTCCCTTGGACAGTTGGCCCCCCACTTTCATAGGAGTTAGGGGCAGAGGAACCCCTGACAAAAATGGAAAAACTGTGAATTTTGTAAACCCTCTAAACTATATTTAACACGCACATATAGCTGTAGTGAGGGGGGTGGGCCAGGCCGTGCTTGCTCACTCGTTTGTCTGTGGGGGGAGAAAAGAGTGGGGTGGGATGGGACAGGACACAACAGGATGGGATGGGATGGGGGCAGTAAGAGGACGGAGAAAGTGGATATCCATGCCATCTTCTTCCCCCTTCCTGCCCACATGAGTGAACGACTGAGCAATCTGAAACATGTACCCTTCTCCTGACTCCTCCTCTCCCCCGTCCATGCAAGTGAGCAAGTACGCAAATGAGCACATGCACTTTCCCCCATCCCATTCCCTCCCCCCACCCACATGAATGAACAAATGCATGCACCCTCCCTCTTCCCATCTCATCTTCTTCCCCTCTCCTGTTCATATGAGTAAGCAAGTGAAAAGAAGCATGTGCAAGCCCTCCTCCCATCCTATTCCCTTCGCCATCTCACTTGTGTGAGCAAGTGCACAATGCACCTCCTCCCGTCCCATTCCCTTTCCCTCTCTCACTCACATGAATGAACTGAAACCTATAGCCCATTGGCTCATACTTTGTTCCTCCCACATGCACAAGCAGGTGCCTAAAGCAGAAATAGATACTTGAATTATGATGTCCCACTCTGGGATCCTTGTTTGTTGCACCCAAATAAACCACTGATTTGTAAACCATCAACAAACACCGGCTTGTTGCTGGCTTGTGATTCTGGCTTGTTTGGGAATAATAAGCTAGGATCCCATGGAGTTCTGACATCTTCAATAAGCCATCCATATATCAGGATTCTAGCAATAAACCATTTGTTTTTTCACCCACTCACCAAAGTAGAAAGAACAAAGCAAGAGTGAATGGACTGTGTGCAGCAGCACCTTGCTCATCCAGAGTAAACCCAAATAAACCAGCAATCCTGGTTTATTGTCATGTTAATGTAGACACTATATCCAATAAGTCTTACTCTCTATGAGGGGTGTTTAGGATTCCCGTTAGAAATGTCAATCCTCTGTATGCCTCTCTGAGAGAAATCTCTATTGAACATAGCAGGTCCTCCTTCTAAGAAAAACTGCACCTCAGATCATGCCTTCACTTTGGTTTTACTTCTAACAGAAAGACAAGGGGGGAAAGTTACAACGCTGTGCCTTTAATCATGAACTTCCTGATCTTTCACCTATTTGTATGGGCTCCTTCATGCTGAGGTCACAGTAGAATTCACTGGGTGTAACACTTGCTTTACTTAAACTTATCTACAGTAAAGAGTCTGGCAATGATCTACTACTTGGAAGCCTTTTTATTGTTGGAAATTATCCAACCCTTTTTTTAAAAAAAAAATCAGAACAAACAGAGGAAAGGAAATGGGGAGAGGAGGAAAAGGACAACCATATCTCTGGCACTTCATCTAGACAAGCTGGAAGAGAGATAAAGATCCAACCGTATTGTCTTCCATACCTTGCTGCAGTAGCTTTCTCACTTAATTCACAGAATTTTAAAAGGGTCCAGAGTGTGTCAACTTTCTTTTGCAATTTCCCACAGCAAAACAAGCATGGAGGGCTCACGTCCCCTCTGCAGTCTCTGCAGGCAGTGCTAGTACTCTGAGAAGTGAGGTTACGTCACTTCTGATTGCAGTATTTATCTGAAATATGGTGGATTTTTTTCCTTGAGGTGGTTGGTTTTCTTGGAGGTAGTGGGTGGCCAAGGAGACCCAAACCACCACATTTTCATGTGGGTTGGGTGTTTTGTGCGTGCCAGTGTGTTTGCCTCTGTGTTTTTTGTCAAATTTTTAGCTGCAAAAAAATATTCAAACATATTGTCTAGGGGATTGGCAGGCTACAAAGTTGTGTATCCTTCCAGTGTCCTGATTTGGCAGGGGCAGTCCCAACCCTCTGTTTCCCACTTTTTCAATTGCCTTTAACATGTCTCAATTTCTCACTCCTCCTCCCACTTCTGCCATTTTGTCCTCAGCTTGTTTCAATTGCTGCAAGCTGAGTTCAAAGTGCAAAAGTACTTTGTACTCAACCAAGGCCATTTCCGCACAGGGCGAGGGAATCGCCCTGTGCTGCTACTTACCGGATGTTCTGGCTCCCCAGTCTGGTCCAGGCTGCTCCGGAGCAGTGCGTGGTAGTCGATCCGCTCTGCTCTGGCGTCCAAAATGGCGGCTGCCGGTTGGTCGTGGGTCTCGACCAACTGCTGAAGCTCGCCAGCCTAAAGCCTGCCCTTGGCAGATCTCAGGCTCGCATTGGTGTGAGCCTGCGAATCTGCACAAGGGAGCAGGCTCGCAGTGGCGCGCTCCATGCTTTTGAAAGACCAGAAAAATCAGGTCTTTCAAAAGCATGCTGGAGGACCACTTGGGGTCGTTCCGGAGCGGACTGAGGTGCAGATCTACGGTAAGTAGTTCGGACCCAGTCCGCTCCAAGGTGCAGACATCCTCCGTGGAGGACGCACTGCACCGTTTTTATTACCCCGTGTTGAAATGGCCTAAGTCAGCAAAAGAGAGAAGAAAAGATGGAACCAGAAATTTGTGCTTCCCAGTAAGTTCAGGCAAAAGCAAACTGCCACAGACTCACTTAGCTTGTGTGATCCCACCATTAATAACCTTTGTCACCCTGACTACACTTTTACACTGCTTGGCTGCACATGCTCCAGTTTTCATCTGTGAAATGTTGGAGGATATCCTGCACAGCAATTCTGGATGGTATGATTTAAGAACTGCAGCCTATGAATAGGAAGATCCTTATCTTTGCAGGATTGCCTTTACTGGATGTATTGCATTTCATGCCTATCCCATCTTTCTCCCAATATGGGACCCAAAGCAGCTTACAATATAAAACAAAATACCTAGCACAAGGTGGGATACAAAAGTCTAGGGATGGGATGAATCCAGAATTTTCCAAATCCGGATCCAATTCCCTGGAAGGTTCTGGGAGTCCACGAATCTCACATCTTTCAAATCCTTTTTGAAAAAAAAGAGTTTAAAAAGCAAGGGAAACAAGGATAATCTTGGGTAAGACACACTCTCTCAGCCTTAGCAAAAGCCTAGGCAAAGGCAAATCTCCCTCTGAAGAAATCTGGCCAAGACAATTGTCATAGTTTTGCTTCAGGATCTTTCCAGATTGAAAATGACATGAAGGCCCTTTCTACACAGGCAGGAAAATGTGGATTAATGCCACATTTTCCTGCCTGTGTAAACAGGGCCACATACTACAGTAGAGATAATCCAGGTCAAAACTGGCTTTTCTTTGCATAGCACCTGCTGGCATCCTGGGGTTTGTAGTTTGATGATGCACCAGTACACTTTGTCAGAGAAGGCTGTGACCCCTTGTAAAACTAGAAACACTAGAATTGTGTGTGAAAGAGGTTTGCAAGGGAGCCATGCAAAGGAATGTTTCAGCTGTCCTTGAAATCTCAAGCCTGTAGCTTGCAGTCAAGTACTGAACTTAAATATGAAGTGTTCTATTTAAATATCTTAGAATACAACCCCAGATGTAATTTGTGAAATTGTAAGCAAAGGCCATTATTACTCCAAGGGAAAACCTCACCTGCTTACTATTTTCCCTTGTATGTATGGTCTCCCAGGTTTTCAGGAGTCCTGGTCTCCCAAGTTTTCAGGCATCCCGGTCTCCCTGGTTTTCAGGCGTTCCGGTCTCCAACAATCTATTTAGTTGGCAGATTCGAAAGATTCGGTTTGTCTATTTTGGCACAGAGATTCAGATTTGGGAATCTTGAATCCTTACCCAGGATTTGAGGATTCGAGGATTCGGCTGGCCCATCCCTACAAAAGTCTTTTAAAAAAGGCATTAAACAACCAATCCAATTAAAACACTAATTTAAAACAATTAAAATATATTCAATACATGTTACATATTTGAAAATAAAGTACCATCACTGAACAACCTTCTGTCCCAACAAATTAAAGGTTAAAAGTCTGTTTAAATAAAGCCTTTGTCTGCTAGTGACAAGACCGTAGAGACAGGGTCAACCAAACCTCCCTTGGGAGGGGGCTTCATAACTTAGGCCCTTTCTGCAGCACCCTCCCATCTTGCAATGGGGATGGGAGAAGGATGGGACCACGACAATGCTTCTGCATGATGTCATTGCACTCCCGTCCTTCTCCTGTCCCAGGCAGCACGATTACAGATTAAATCATTGATGGGTTTTCCCATCAATGACATGCAATTGCACCACCATCCCACATTTATCTGACCTGTGGAAGCTGCAGAAATGCAATGGCTGCGCTTGCTACCCCAGCGCAAAGTACCTGGGAAAGTACCCGGCTGTGCTGCAGATGGAAAAGGCATGGCTATCGTACTCCTTTCTGCAGGGAGCCAGCCAATGGGGGGATTGCTTCTGTTGTGCTCCCCTCTCTACAGAGCCTCTGCCAGGATTCCCAACAGATGACTTTGCAAAAAGGTAGGGTACAGAAAAGGCCCTAGTTGTGGCCTCTGAGAAGGTCTACTCCTCTACTCACCAGACGAGCCTCTAAGCATGGGGCGGGGGGGGGGAGAAAGCCCTCCCACAAAGGACATAAGACTCAGGAAGGCCTATAACAGACCTGGTTAGCCATAATATCCAGACCCATTTCCATTTAAAATGTACACCTGTAACAAGTCCATCAGGGCTGATATTGTCTGCCTGAAATCCAGGTATTTGTTTTTGAGGGATCTTCCTCCCCCTCCTTTCCTAGTCAGAAAGCAAAAAATGGACATTGCAGTATTTTTTTTTTCAGTTTGACAGTTTCCTTAGGAAAGATGGTTATCCTGTTAATACAATAAAAAAATCATTTTGAACCTTTTCGACCTTGACATGGCAATGAGATTTTAAAAACAGCATGATTTGGAACTATCAATTTTGCAAGCAGAAATGCAGTTTCATAAGGCTAGATGGATCCTGATGAGATGGCTGGAGGCCTTTGTTGCTTGTCTTAAGGAAGACTAGAGTATGGAAGGCAAGGTGAGGGAGGGGACATGAGTATGGGATTCTGATGTATAAGAAATTTGCCAGAAGAGAAAAGCCACAAGAAAAAGCTGAAGACCCCCTGGTTGTACCCCTCAACTGTCCCAATATGGCAGGGACTGCCAATTAATCCTCTGTTGTCTCATATTTTTAGCTGCTTTTAAAGTCTTTCAGTTTTTCTCTCCTCCTTCTCCTCTCTCCCTTGCTTCTCCACTTACTTCCACTGCAACAGACTGAGTTCAAAGTGGAAAAGTAGTTTATACTCAAGTAACTCAGCAGGAGAAATTAAGAGGAGGAGACAGGATTTTGCCCTTCCCAGTAGGCTCTGGCAAAAGCAAACTGCTGCAGCCTCTCCTAGCTTGCTTGTTCTTCCTCATTAAACAGCTTTTTCTATCTTGATCCTCTGATGTTGTTTGGCTATGGGAGTCCCAGTTTTCACTGTGAAATGTTAGAGGAGATGGAAGCTAGCTGTCAAGGTGAAAGAGAGATCAAGGGAGAGGAAGTGAGCAGGGAGTTGGAAACATTAACTGAAAACTCCAGGATGCCCATTGGTATTTGTTTTAAAAAAGACATCATCATTTCTCAGTTTTTGTTTTTTTAAAAAAATCATAAAAAACACAAAAAGTTGATACATAACATTCATTCACACCTCATTACATTCCACATCCATTGATTTCCTCCCAAGTGGTCTTGGTATAAAAACAGTCTGTGAATTTCTTATCTATTTTTCAATATTTAAAACACTGACCTGATCCCATATGCGTTGAAGAGTTTGTTATCTCATATAAAAATTCCATTTCAATATTACTTATATTTATTTTATATTTATAGATAGTCTAGTGTTATAACATTACTAGCATATTTACCCAGCATTGCCTAGGATTTTATTTTTTCATAGGTAACACTTGTTAGAAATACCTTAGAAATTACCTTACCTTACTTTAGGAATTAGATGGGGTTGAAATACACAGATTTGAGATCCTGCATCTCTAATTCCCCAAACTGCTTTGTCCAGTACCTGTAACTTTTCTCCATATTCCCCAATCCAATCTTTATTTAGAGTTGTTAACATACAGAGGTTCGGTTTCTGAGGGAATACACTGGCCTCCTCCTTCTTGCTGCTAGGCCTCATCTCCATAGCAACTGGCCAGGCCCAAGAGCTCTCTGGCTAAGAATTCTAAAGGCCTCTCCCTAAACTGTCAATCCCAGGATTCCACAGAATCTTCACAGGCAGTCAATCATATGACGTTTTTGCCTGCCTGACACAGACAAACTCACAAACTCTGAGTTTTATATATTAGAGAATCCTTTTTCTTCCATGGTGCTCAGCTTTTAAGATGTCTCATTCTATAATGGCTAGGTCTTGTGTGGACATATTTATTATTATTAATATTAGTACTAGTATTATTTACTCTCCAGCTCCTAGAAACTCCCAGCCACTATGGCTGGGATTCCGGGATTTGTAGTCCAAAAAGTGATCCTTCCCCTGAGCCCAAGGTCCAGTCTATACTGTAACTGTGTAGACACATGTTTAAAAACACAAGCGTGGTTTAAGGTATTGATATCTTCCTCCCAAGAATCTAGTTTTCATGTCATAGAGTCCAAACACAGCTGCAGATAACAACTGGATGGGTTGAATCCAGGACCTGCCTTCCATTGACAGAAGGCTGCTTGTGGAAGGTACCTCCATCTAGTTTTGGAGGGGCCCTCTACTTTCCCACTCACCCCATTCAGCTGGGTCCCCTTGCCTCCTTTGTAGCTCTTTCAGGGGGTTGCAGGGGCTGACAAGACTGGGGAGGTTGATTTTCATCAGTCCTTTTCACACTGGATCCCACCAGGTAACCTTTGTTTCAGTAAGGAACATAGCACAGTCTGTTGGCATTTGCTTAATCTCATTGCCTTGTAGAGAAGCCTTATCAGTGTGGAATCTCTTTTTCATAACCATGACGAAACTTGGAGTTCCCCACTGGAGTTAACTGGCAATAGGAAAAGGAAAGATAAAAGGAAATGTTGCACACATTGGCCGAAACCTCTGAGAGGATGACAACCAGTTGAAATGTCTTTCTAAATAAATTTTACAGTGTGGGCATTGGCCACTAAATAGAATGACACATTCTGTTGGAAAACATGTGTCTCATCAAGGCTGGCCTCTGATTAAAGGAATCTCATAGACTCATAGAATTATAGAATCACAGAGTTGGAAGAAACCACAGGGGCCATCCAGTCCAAACTCTTGCCATGCAAGAACCCACATCAAATCACTCCCAACAGATGGCCATCCAGCCTCTGCTTAAAAATCTCCAAAGAAGAAGACTCCACCACAGTCTGAGGCAGCATATTCCACCGCTGGACAGCTCTGACCATCAGGAAGTTCTTCCTGAGGTTTAAGTGGAATCTCTTTTTCTGCAGTTTGAATCCATTGCTCCTTGTCCCAGTCTCTGGAGCAGCAGAAAACAAGTCTACTCCCTTCTCAATGTGACATCCTTTCAAATATTTAAACATGGCTATCATGTCCCCTCTTAACCGTCTCTTCTGCAGACTAAGCATCTCCAGCTCCCCAAGCTGCTCCTGATAGGGCTTGGCTTTCAGACCCTTCACTTGATTAAGTGATCAAATTAGTTGATGAATCATTTGATCAGTTGATTAAATTAGCATACATCCATAGATAATAAGAACATTATACAAACTCTCCCTCTTTTGGAAAAGTTACCTTTGGGGAACTACATATCCCAAAACCCCACAGAAGAGCATTGGATTTTTCCAAGCTCTAGTCCCGCAACTCATGCTATATCCATAATTCTGGTCAGTGTTTTGCTCACTTAATATATACAGTGGTCCCCATAGACCATCTCCTGAGCTACACAAGAACCTAGGACTGTCAGTAGATCTTTTTTAAAGCTTCGTGCAACACCTTGTTTCCTTTAGGTTTATGTAATTCATTTCTACTCCACCCTTCAACATGCCCATTATCAGAGTGGGAAGATAACATGACAAATCACAAGATAGCTTTAAAACAAATTTCCAATAGATTGGGGGGAAAAAACAACAAAGCAAAACACCAGAACAATAACATGGGACCGAACATTAGCTGAGATTAGAAACTAGATGAACTTCAGATTATTTCAAAGCCCTTAGTAAATCAAAAGATCTTTACCTGTCACCGAAAAAATGACATCAGTTCTCTTTTGCAGTTTCCATGGCCCTAACCAAAAATATCTTTTCCTCTAGTTACCATCAGTAGAACCTCCAAAGACAGAAAAAGTTCCTTGGTTAGACTACAATTCCATGAACCCCCAGAAAAGTTAGGAATGTTACATGTTGACCAAAATGCCTAGTACTCCCTAGCCAACATGGCCACTGGCCATGCTTGTTGGAGGATTCTGAGAATCATAGTTCAAAGAAAAAAAGTAACATTTCTAAATTCAATGTAGAGTGATCCAGTTAAAAAAGTTCTTGAAATCAAAGCCAAGCAAAAAGTAGTCCAGCTTCCTAGATTCTGAACCATACTTAGAAGGGCATTTTCCCAGCTGCCTCAGAAGAGCAGGTGTGATAGAATCATGAAAGAGCCTTGAGTGGAAAGAAATACAGTTAAATACCAAAGAGAGAGTCATCCATGCCATCATATGTTTTCTGTGCATGGACATGAAAACTGTTCAGTGGAGAAAGCTGACAGGAAGGGAATCAACTGTTCTGAAATGCAGTGGTAGAGGAGAGTTCTGTGGATCCCATGGACTATTAAAAAGACAAATAAATGTGCCCCAAAGCAATCAAACCTGAATTCTCCCTAAAAACCAAAATGACTCAAATGAGGTTATCTTATTTTGGACATATCATGAGACGGAATGACTCTTTGGAAAAAGCAGTAATGCTGGGAAAAGTGGATGGCAGTAAGTAAAGAGGAAGACCATACTACAGATGGCCTGGTTCTATTAAGAAACCTACAGCCCTGAATTTGCAAAACCTAGGGCCCTTTTACATTAAACAGTTATCACACTATGATTCTACTAACAGTCATGGCTGAATCCTATGTAATCCTGGGGTTTGTAGTTTGGAGAGGCACTAAAGCTCTGTGGTTGAGAATTCTAAGTGCCCATCCTTACTCTATGAATCCCAAGATTCCATAGGATGGAACCAGGGCAGTAGAAGTGGAATATGGCGCTATAATTGCATAATGTGAAGGGGCTTTTGAACAGGACTGTTTAAGATGTGGATGTCTCTCATTCATAGTGTGTCACCATAAGTCAAAGCCAACGTGACAGCAAATAACAACAACAAATGTTGGACTGTGCTCAGGAACAGAGTGTCAACCAGAGCAGCTGCTTAGGATCTGTTTTGGTCAGCAGCCTAGCTACAATTCATATGGAATCATACAAAACCAAACCAGATATCTAAGGCAGGCTTGCATAGAATGGATTGAAGTAGCATCATTAGGTTGTCATTACAGCATGGATTACAGGTTCAATGGCTGGTCTGCCACTGTCCAGATCTCGGGCAAGGTTCACAAATGGTGCTCCCGACTTAAATGAATATCCAGAGCTAGTGCTGGTTGTTAAGAGCATTAGTGAACTGCAAACCTGATCCTTCACAGAGAGAGCAATGCTGTCAGAAGCCTAGGAACACGACTCCTTTGTCCATCAAACCATCCACTTGTGTAGATGGAGTTTCAGTTTGTTGGTCCTCCACCAATCCATTCAAGAACTGGTGAAGGAAGCTTATTCAGCATCAATTCCTATACTCAGTGGCCAGTGCTTCAAAGCATAGGTCATATACCCAGGCTGCTTTTAGAACACTCAGACATGAAATATATTTATATGTTGTTGTGTGTCTTTGAGTCATTTCTGACTTATGGTGACTCTAAGGTGAACCTATCATGGGGTTTTCTGGGGCTGAGAGAATGTGATGTGCTCAAGGTCACCCAGTGGGTTTCCATGGCTGAGTGGAGAACAGAAACTGTGGCCATGCTCCTCCCTAAACTGCAAACCCTAGGATTCCATAGGATGTTGAAAGTGGAATAATAGCACTATAACAGTCTAGTGTGGATATGGCCCTGGTCTCCAGGGTCATAGTCCAATGCTCAAATCACTATATCATGCCAGTTCCAATCATACAATCAAAGAGTAAGAAACATCTGTTTTTTTAAAAAAAAAAACCAAAACATCTTTATTTTTACTATCAGAGCCTGGAAAAGTTACAAAAGTAACCAAAAAGGTACCTTTTTAATCTGAAAAGCCATGCTAGTTTGGAGATTCTAGGAATTCTAATCCAAAAATAGCTCTGATTTATGATGGTAATGATGGTTATGGTTATTAAAATTGTTACGGTTATTAGTAAGAGAACTATAGAAGTCAAAATCAGACATACCCACACCATCAAGTTTCTTTTAGGAGGATCAAAATCATTTGCTCTCAGACAAACCTATTTCATAGTTCAGTTTGCAGACAAAAATAACCAAGCTGCACCATTTAAATTTTAAAATGTATGATAGGAAAGGGGGAAGAATCCAGTACTGAGATTTATGATGTGGACAGAAACCATTTTTCAACCTACAGATATGTCCCCTTAATTAAATATGCATCTGAACTCTTTTTAGCATAATCTAAGAATTTGCCCTCTAGCTCCCTCTGGTGAATTGCCACAACAGACTGATTCTTACAGCCACAGGCCAATTGCGAAGAGCTAACAGTAAAGATTCTGAATCCCTCTGGAATGGTCATGACACTACTATAACTTGCTGGACATGTTGTTTTGTTTTTGGCAAAGAAATTGATGGTCTGGGTTTTAACAATTTTGAATGTAAGTTTCTAGCCCTCACTGTAGTGCAGAAGCCATGAAATGTGGAAGCAAGCTTAGATCAAGGCTTCAAAAGAAATTCAATTTATTGTGATCTTTTTCTAGATTAATGGAGAAAAACTACGCATCTTTGTGTCAACCAAATTATCTGTTATTCAGACTTTTTCTTCAACGGGTATAAAATATTCCATTCACATAATGAATTCTAGCCACAGAATATTATGTCTGAATTCCAGATCCCATAATAATCAATGATATTTTGCAGTCATATTGAAATCCCAGAGCAACTTTGTTCCTCTTTTGATGCTAGGACAGTTTTGATAGTTGCAGGATATGCAGCCTTCTTAAATCGTGGAGGAGAAATATTGCATGGTTGATTCTAAGAGCCTCATGTTCTGTACTGAATGCTGAAATGATGATAGAATGGACAGGTAAGCAATGTGTTTTGTATCACAGGCCAGCAGATTTTAGCTTTCTTGTGTAAGTTTTAAATAATTTATATGCAACTACTTTAGTTATTTTAAGGAAATAGAGAAGTTAAGAATTTCCTTTTAAATGTAACTTTAATGGGGAAGAAGTACATTTTGGGACCTTGGACCTGGAACTGTAACAGGTTGATTTTAAAAAGTAACTTACTGAGCTTTGTCCAAATCTTAAGCAGGTTATTGAAAAACAAATATGCAAGCACAATACTAAATAAGAAAATGAAAATAAAAGCCAAGAGAAGTCTTGGGGTTGAACCTTTTTGCTCCAATCCAATACAGCAAAGACCTCATAATATCCAATTACTACAAACAGTAGTCAAAATCTAACTTCATTATATCTCACTACTACAACTATGAAGACTGGAAGTGTCCTTTAAAAAGTCAAACTCTTTTTTCCTTAGGACCCAGTTTGTGCAGAATTCATGCACATGGTATAGCCCTCCCTGGGCTGTTGTAGGGAGTAGGGGGAGAGTTGGGAGGGAATCCAATATCTGAAAATTAGGACCATTTTAGACTTGCTCATAAACTAGCTTCCCACAGCCTGGCTGATCAACCAGACAGGCCGGTATCCAGCAATTCTGTGGTAAGAGCGCCTAAGGGGGCGGAGAGTCATTGAAGAGCAGCCAGAATAGAAACAGAGGCAGCCTAATAGGTTATCTTATTTAATTGAAATCACATCTTCCTGAGCAACTGGGTCAAACACAGCCTGCACATTTTGCCTTGTGTCTCTACAAGAGTTCTAAGCATGTACTTTTTGTAATTACACACACACACACACACACACACACACATCAAGGATAAGCTTTGATTATCACCAAGTAGACCTGGGCCGCCAAGGCCTCCAGCCATGGAGAGCACTGCTAGAGGATGGACTCTTACAATGTTGCACATATCCTTGAGTCCATTGCTTGGTTATCCTCTGTTACTCAACCATTCAGTCCTAGTAATGCCACTCTGCCCATCACAGGTCTGTGCTGTATCCTTATCAAGCCCATCAAAGTTTCTTTTTTTAAAAAAATAAATAAATCAGACTTCAGAAGGCCTCAGTTTGTTCTTCCGCAGAACATTCATGAGACAACACATGCCTCTGCACTTGTATTTGTACTGCATTGTTAAGAAGGAAGTACCAAATATATATATACATATCTCGAATTTACAATCTCTTCCATTGGGTAGAGAAGGTATTTGGAACATTAATCAGAAGGAGAGCAGGGAACACCTAGAAAGTTATTCTTTAACCCAAGGTAGTCAACAGGGCTTCAGAGCAATCATGCCTGGGCATATCAGCTACCTTAACTTTAGGATATAGCCTCACAAAAGAATAACCCGTCATAATAAGCATTGTAAATGTTGAGGGTGAGCCATTTTCTGGATAAAGAGTTGGCATGGAAATGAAATCAACCCAAGGAAACTCAGCATTCAGAAGTCCCAGTATTCAAATCAAGGTGTTTATTTTTTTCCCCAGCACAACCTATGCAGTCACAGAATAGCAGGGCTTGAATGTGCTGTGGTTGACATCTTTCCCTCTGTTTTTGATGTGCAGCAGTGAGTGCCATCCATGCACAAGACAGAAGCCTCAGCCAGGTCAAGAAAACATCAAGGTTTAGAAAAGTACAAAGAAAAATATTGTGTGTGGGGGGGGGGATCTAATGGAAGGTGGTAAAACAAAGCCAAGTGAGGAGTACAAATGGTTAGTGACCACAGAAGCACATTGATTATTGGAGCAATAAAAGAGAAAACAAATAGGAAGAGAAATGGAATGGAATATCATGGAGGAGGTCATGGTTGGCTGCCTGGCTGGAACAGCGAGCAGGAGCATTTCACATTGTGACATTTTGTTGCAAGTCTAGTTTGTGGCCTAGTATGTTTCTCTGATAAGAACTATGAGACAAGATACTCCAATGAACTATAATGTTCTGGTGCATCATAGCAGCAGTTGTATGCCCACGCACACTTAGGAATAACCCATGGTGAATACAATGACATTTACGTCTGAGGAAACATGCATGTCATTAATCCATCAGGGCATGCTGAGACCCAGAAGGTTCCTGGTCTGAATTTTAGGGCTCCTCCAGAATAGCAAAAAACCTCTCGACTGGGTGAGAATTGTAGCTGTACTTGTTGGCAGGGGCAGGATGATATCAGACAAGCCTTTGACATATAGCTGGAAAGGGGCTGTGGATTTTTTTTATTGGTCTGTTTTCAATTGCACTTCTAGGAGAAGTTGGAGAAAGTTCCATTTTTGAACTGCAGCTTCCAGAATCCCCCAGTCACCATGGCTACAAGCTATGCTGACTAGAGGATGCTAGGAGTTGTTGTGCAAATGAGGGACATTTCCACACTCAGATTATAACATTTTAGTCATATCTGGTTTTCATTTGAATTGTATTGCTAACCAACCTCAGTGGATGGAATACTGATTGCTTATTTGTAATTTAGTGGGTTAAGCATTGGACTAGGACTGGGACAAATCTTGACATGGCCATGAAAACTTACCTAGTAACCTCAGGCAAAGTCACACTCTCTCATCTTCAGATGAAAGCAAAGGCAAGCCCTCTCTGAATAAATCTAGCCTTAAAAAAGCAGTGATAGGTTCACCTTAGGATCACTCAGTCAGAATTGACGTGAAAGCACTCAAGAACAATAAGATTTATATCCCACTTTTCTCTCCAGATGGGACTCAAAAGCAGCTTTCAATATTAAAAGAAAATAGCTAAAACAGACAGAGGGATGGATAGACAAACAAACAGAAAAACAGACAGATTTTTGCCCTAGTTGCAAACTCATTCAATAACCTTAGATAAACCACTAGTGCTGAATTTTCATTTTCCTGGATGTAGCATATATGTTAGCCTACCTTGCAGGGATGTCAGTGTCTAGGTTTTTGCATGTTGTCAGAAACCTGAAAAACCTGTTTCTAACCAGGAGCAACAGTGGGGAAGCAATAGAATTACATGCATACAAAATGAGAATTAAAGTCTCACTCAAACTAGTTTGAACTCCTTAGAAACAATTTTCTGCTTCCCATGCTTGGTATAATGTATGTAACATGCTTTAGACTCATAACAAGCTATATATATATATAAAAAAAAAACAAGTGATAGTAGGGTTCATCCCACCATTTCTCTCCCTGTCTTTAATTTCCCTTTCCCAAACAGACGCCTGCCTGCAATTCAGAGCGAACCCTGGCTTATAAACTCAAGCAGCTTAAGGATTTTTAAAAGCTGAATCTATCTCGGCAAACAGCTGTAAATGAACTTTTATCAAAGCCTAGGTACAGCTCAAGCCTTCAGGTAAACAGGAGCATTTGCCAAGTGGAAATCCCAGCCCTTTGTATATTTAGTAATGAGTGAAGATAAGATTTCATTTTTGACAGCATGACGGATACGATCATAAAAGCAATCACACTGTTACAGCAGCCGAAAAGAACGAATTTGATGGCTACAGCTTTATACCTGAGCATGTCTTACTTTTATTTAGTGCACATGAAAGCCATGTCTTTCTTTCTGGTATGTGAACTTTTTAAGGGATGTGTTTGGGGTTGGCTTTTTTTTTTAACAATGCAGACTAAAGAGGCATCAGCTGCAAAATTATTGCCCACTTCAAGAAGAACTTAAAGCATATTTATTTCAGACCTTTTACAGACTTCAGGATACAGTAAACAAAGTATGGCTGGTTGCTTGTTGATTCATTGTTGTTGTTTTTAAAATGTGTTCGTTGCCGCAGTTTAAAACAGACATGCGGGGGAGTAATAGGAAGACTATCTTGTATGACGAAAGACTGATTTAGATGGGAGGGCAAAGCTAAGATGGCACAGCATTTTCTAGAAACAGTTTTTACAGTGAGCTAGTGTCTATACCTGGCGTTGCCCGGGATTTTATTTTCTCATAGGTAATACTTGTTAGAAAGATTTGAGATCCTGTGTCTCTAATGCCTCAAACTATCTTGTCCAGTACCTGTAACTTTTCTCTGTATTCCCTAATCCAATCTGTATTCAGAGCTATTAACATAAAGAGGTTGGGTTGCTGCTAGCCCTTGTCTCCACAGCAACTGGCCTATTCAAGGCAGATACTGTTGACTGAGGCCCAAGAGCTCTCTGGCTGAGAATTCTAAAGGCCCCTCCCTAATCTGCAGACCCCAGGATTCCATAGAATCTTCTTAGGCAGCCAATCATATGAGGTCTTTGCCTGTCACTGCCAGTCATGTGAGGTCTTTGTCTGACACAGACAAAAAAATTGACTTTTATATATTAGGCAAATGGCACAGCCATTGCAATCATTTAAGCATGTTCACTCCTGCATTTTGTGCAGCCTTCCTCTTACTGTTTCTCTCCCACTTACCTACCTTCCAACTGTCCTGATTTGGCAGGAACCAGCTCAAATAATCTTCTGCCATCCCACTTTCTCAGCTGCTTTTAAAATGTCCCAGCTCCCCTCTCCTCCTCCCACTTTCCCCCTCCACCCTCAGCTTGCTTCAATCACTGCAAACCAAATTCACAGCCATTTGTACTTGAGTAACTCAGCAGGAGTGGGGAAGAAGGAGGGAAATCTAACCATTCCCTGTAGACTCAGGTAAAAGCGAATGGCTGCAGCCTCTCCTAACTTGTGCATTCTTCCTCATTAATAACTTTTGCCACCTCGATCACACTTTGATGTTGCTTGGGCACATATATCTTGGTTTTCATCTGTGAAATGTTGGAAGATCGGCAGTTAACTATGGCAGCAATCTTGTTATGTCATACCCTTATGCATGACATATTCAGTTCATCTTTTTGTCAGAGGAGTTTTGTAAGTGTAACCATTTTCATGCAGTTGTGTATTCCTAGATTCTTCAGTGGCCCTCAGTGTTCCATTTTCTTTCACTGGGATTGCAGAAACAACCACTGCACATTCTCCATTGCACCAGGAGCCAATAAGCAGGCACACTGATAGATACACAATTAGTTGCAAACTGTTGGTATTCAGTAGAAGGGTTGGGGATCACCGCCACCAAGTCACTATGGCCATTTCCACACTAGACTGTTATAGCAGTATTATTCCACTTTGAACATCCTAGGGAATCCTGGGGTTTGCAGTTTAGGGAGGGGCAGAAATGGCCTATGTGAGTGTAGATTTAGTCTAAGCAAGCACAAGGTAGGATCTCAGCCAAAACTGCCTTCCACTTATGGCATTGTGCTGCAAAATTGGATTAGATAAATACTGTACTGAGGGCATTCCTCTCACTGAGTCGTCTCTAATGGGATAGGTACACCTATGTTAACAATCCAGGAAGGAGAAAGAAGCAGTAACTGAGAGGCAGGGGTACAATGTAGTGCTAAAACTGCAGCACCATCAGAAATCCAAAGTGAGGGAGGGGCAGAGAGGGTGATTCTCTTTTTTCCACACAAACTGTTTTGGAGAAAATATTTCTACTTTGCTTCAGATTTTAGCCTAGAAGTTAAAACTGGGGGCTATTTAGTGAAGCTGTAATCTAAATTCAGCTGTCTCAATTTGGCAGGACCAGTCTTGATTAATCTTGTCATCTCATTTTTTCAGCTAGTTTTAAAATGTCCTAGTTTCTCTCTCCTCCTTTGTCCTTAGCTTATTTCAATTGCAGCAAACTGAATTCAAAGTGCAAAAGTAGTTTGCACTCAACCCAGAGAGGAAAGGGCAAAATCCTGCTCTTCCCTACAGGCTTAGGCAGAAGCAACCTGCTGCAGCCCCTCCTAGCTTGTCTATTCTTCCTTATTAAGAATTTTTGCCATCTTGACCACTCTCTGATGTTGCTTGGCCACGTATGTCTCCGTTTTCATCTGGGGAACATTGGAGGGTTGGTATGTCAGCTTCTATTTTTCCAGTGGCATGCAGAAATACTGTTGAAAGGAGACAGATCTTCTCAGTGTTGGCCCCTTCAACTCTGGAAAAGACTCTTTATAATAAGGATTTGCTGGCCTTCTGAGAGAAATACGAGACCCATCTGTTTGTTTAGGACTTGGATTGCTAGGGAGACTTTTGATTCTGCAGTTTTATTATTTGTGCTGTTTAATGGTCCATTTAGCTTGATGGTTTTTAGCTTAATGGCATAATTGAGCACTTTATCCACTGAATATTAACGCTAGCCTTCATGTGATCTGTTCCTTTATTCACCCTAAGTCCCTATAGTAATGGTTATTTTATTGAATAATTCATCATTTACATGTATAATCAGTCTCTTTTTAACCAACTTTGCTGGACATTGTATAAACAAAGTGAAACAAAATTTATTAACAGCAAATACAAGCAATATTTTAAAACTAATGAAATCCAATATCAGTACTGGGAGCTAAAAGACTATTTAATATTTAAACCCAAGCTCAAATATAAAGCAGCTAAACTCTAAAACTAAATTTTCAAACTTTAAAATGATACATTTAACTTCTGAGAAAATATTACAGATGCTTAAAGCTATTTGCTGAGGCTGAAATACATTTTAATGCCTGAATGAAGAAAAAGGTTTTGGCTTGGAGCTGAAAAGATGTTACAGTAGGCACCAAGCAGGTGCCTCTAACAGAGACAATTCTACACCTGGGAATTAGGTTGTCTGGCCAGGACTATCTTTGGCCATGTGAGATCAGGGCTAAAACCTGAGGCTGAGGGATGACCCTTTGTGACATCAAAGGAGATGGGCCCCGGTGATGTTACTCAGCATGAAACAACAGGCTGAGACCCTACAGGGTCAGCTGTGTGTAAAAGTTTCACCACTACTCCCGTCCAGTGGCGAAGCTTGGAGTGTGTGGAGGGGGGAGGGAGGGGGCATGGCTACAGTGTGAGGGGCATGGCCAGTGTGTGTGGAGGCGTGGCTGCAGCACATGGGGGCATGGCCAGGGCACACGGTGGCATGGCTATGGGCCGGGACACCCCAAAAACATTGGTGCCCAGGGCAAACCACTCCCCCACCTCTGTCCCTACGCGACTGCTCCCATCTCACCATTCCTAGGACTCACTGTTGTGCTGAGATAGCCCTCTCCTGGATATCTCAATCAAAGAATTGTCTGGCTGTGTTCCCATAGTGAGACACAGGCCATTGCCACACTAGAGGCCATTAGTGCGTTATACCATTATAATGGCAGTATCTCCATTCATGCGATGCTGTCAGGTTAGGGAGGTTCTTTTCTGCACCTTTCCCCCTTAAGCAGATGGGTAGCAGTGTTGCCACAGGTGTTCCTTCCACATTACAGTGTCCTTGGACACTCTGGTGCCCCACCTTCACTCTGCCCCACTGCCTCTGATTGGGTGGTGATTTTTTTGGGGGGAGCTGTATTAACACAGCAATGTTGTAACAGCATGTACACTATTGCACTTTTATTCTATGCTGTTTAAAAATGTATTTAAAAAATAAAAAGTTTTGACTCAAAAGAGACATTTAAAATAAACAGAGAGAGGTGATAGAGAGTGACCATGCCATGGGAGTTGCTGAGGGAGGGACCAGCTGGGCACATCCACTGTTGGATCTGCCGTTACAGGAAGTGCTATCAAATGCTATAACGGTACCACACCATGACAGCTGATGGGACTGAAGCGCTATAGGAGGCTCTTAACAATTTTTTTCTGGAAATAGAATATGGCCATTTGGCAACACTTGAGGATCGGATAGCATCTGGATAGCGATGATACCATGCAGAAGCACAGTTCCTGGACCAGTAACAACCTGCTGCTGTAGCATTATAGTGATGATGTGTGGAAATGGCCATAGACTGATGAAATCATCTGTTGAGCTCTCCAAGAGATATCAATGGAAGATATCCTCAACCTGCATCTGGCTTTGGGAACATAGCCAGTCTCTTCTCTAATTCTCTAATTTTCCTCTTGCCAAGGTTGGACTACCTCAGTGCAACAGAGAGTCCTGGAATTGGTTTGAGGGGAGTCACAGTGGAGTCTCACATGAAGAACTCTTACGCAAGTTTGGCTGGGTAGGATCTCAGCCTATAAATTTGTTGATTTCTAAAAGGTAACTCTCTAGAGTCCAGATCAACCCTCGACATTGAAAAGCACAGTCATGGCTTTGACATGATACATTACCTTGAGCAAACCTTGTGCCGTTGTGATATATCATCAAGGGAGGCAGTAGAAGAATCTTGTCAGACAGAGATTTTTCCTCGTTAGACCCTGTCAATGTCTTTTGTCAATATATGCCCAAGCAGCTCTTTCTTATGATAGATAGTATTAAAGTGCCAAATTTGAAACATCACTCTTAATAATTATGGGTACAAGGCATTGAAGATGACTTCATTGAGATCATGAATTAACCATGCATGCTGTCAACCCATATTAAGAAGCAACATATATAGAGCTGTTTATGAGCCAGAGCAAAGACCATGACTTCTATAAGGGCCACTAAAAGAAACATAATACATATGGCAAAGAAGGACCAAGAATTCTGCCCCCACTCAGGTTTATCTCCAATACTATTCCAAAGGTTCAACTTAGGTGACAATGAGAACATAAAAAGAGGGACAATGAATCAGGCCAAATTTTAATTCCGCTGTCAACCTAGTTGGCTTCCGTTGATAAAATGGAATCCATCCCGTGCTTCTCTTCCAGACCCAAAATATTTCAGCCCTGTCCTTTAACCACTGACTGACTATATAAAAGTGGAAGCTGAGCAAGAGAGTATACTAATAAAAGCGGCTAACTTTGATGAGGAAATGTAATAATAATGTTTACAGGAAATAATGGTGTTCACAGAAAATTCCTTAAAATTTGGCACAGATGTCTTTGTAATAGGAAATTTCAGTGTGTTGCAAATGACTTTGACTTTATAGAGTCTCCTCAGAATTGACCTAGCCCGATGAGGCAGTTAGCATTTGACAGAAGATGGCAAATGCTCCCATTAGTTTTTTAAAAATCAAGAAACAAATTGGGCAATGAAAACTTTTGACTATCAATGCTCAGTTTTGATTCTGAATGATTGATTTAGGGGCAGAGATAATAGCAAGCATTGTGAATACCAAATAGGAAAAAAAAGAAGACAAAAAAAAAGGCAAATTAAAAGAAAAAAGAAAAAAAAGTAGAAGCAGAAAAATTGAACAGAAACAGAATTTATTGTTTTCATTGTTGTTTTTTAATCCCTTTCAGCTCTAGGAATCCAAGTTGTTAACATCTGTAAAAGGCACTGTAGCACTTGACATGACTTCTACATATTGGGAGTTAGGGTTACTGGAAACCATTCACACCATACAATTATAGCATTATTATCCCACTTTAACTATCATGGCTGCATCCTATGGAATCCTGGGGTTTGTAGTGCGGGGGCTACTGGAGTACTCCGGCTGAGAATTCTAAATGCCCCTCCCTAACCTACAGATCTCAGAACTCCATAGATCAGAACCAAGCAGTTAAAATGGAACTATAGCACTATAACTGAATATGTGAATGGGCCTCTGATCTCAGGGGCTAGTTCCTCATCTCCACACAAAGGAGAAGAATCTCAGGGCAAGAGCACTGCCTTGAAAGGAGCGTGTACTGTATATATCTATTTCTCTCATTTGCTAGACATCTTATTTAAATTATATTCTTTGTGTAACTCTGATTGATGCCAATATTTCATGCTTAACAGCATCACCAGGGGCAACCCCTTATAAACTATATTTGTAACATCACCACAGCCAAGATCCTGTAACATCATATAGGATCTTTCCTAGGTCTCAGTTTTTGACCCTGGTATTTCATGGTCTGGGAATAAGGGATAGTTGTTTTAGGGATTTCTTTTGTTTTTAATCTACTCTATAAGATGCAATGATCAAGCATTTGACTGGGTTTCTCCTTGACTTGCAACTATTAAAAACAATGGGACCATGTTGCTATTTTTTAAAACGATGACGCACTGCCTTTTTCATAGAATGGGGGTTGCTGAATTAAATATTTACTTGTTAGAAGTACCAGATCGGGAGTCAGGGACATGCAGCCCTCCACATATGGTTGTACTTCCATCTCCATCAGTTGTAGCCTCTGGAGAAAGTTGATGGTCATTGTAGTTCCGCAACATCTGGATGGCCACAGATAACGGTATTAAAACTCGATAGTCATGAGAAAGGATGTTGACAAGAAGTGTGCATATTATTATGTTAGGTGCTCGAAAATAAGTGTTGACATCCCTCACATGCGTGTACACAATCTTTTGCTTCAGCTGAGACTTCCTCTCATCACTTTCACAGAGGGTTCATGTCTTGATCCTTCCAGGCATATATATGACACACTTTTCATCGAGGCAGTAAATTACCATCAGGTTGTAAAGGCAGAAAGGCGTGTGACAGGAAATAAACAAAGAATGTGAAATGAAAGGCAGCAAAAGTCCTAAATCTTAGTTTTGATGAACTCACAGTGGGAAGAGTAGGGAAGCAGCCTTACAACTATTATGAGTTGCAAGAATCCTTCTTGAGACAAGCTGGGAGATTCTTGTTTTGCTAAAAGATCTGTACTAATAAGCAGTCATAGGAATCATTTTAAAAAATCTTGGGACATGTTCCAGTCACATACCCTCCCCAAGTGATGGAGACAGTCCTGATTAATCTTCTGACATCCCACTTTTTCAACTGCTTTAAGAAAGTTCTTATTTTTCTCTCCTGCTCCCTCTTTCTCCCTTTCCCTTCAGCTTACTTCAACTGCTGCAAACTGAGTTCAAAGCACAAAAGTAGTTCGCACACAATTAACTCAGCAGAGGGGAATGAGGGCAGAATCTTGCCCTTCCAAGTAGGATCAGACAAAAGCAAACTGCTACACCTTTCTAGCTTGTGCATTATTCCTCATTAATAACTTTTCCTATCTTGATTTTCATCTATGAAATGTTGGACGGTAGAGGTAAACACTTGGAGAAATTTTGTAATATTGGAAGCAATGGAACTGAACAGCTAGAGGTAGAAGGGAACTTTCTCACTGGATTGCCATCTGCTGAGGACACTCTAGTTCTGGATTTCCTGCTTTGAATAGGCCCCTCTCTAAACTGCAAATCCCAGGATTCCATAGGCTGTTGAAAGTGGAATACTAGCACTATAACAGTCTAGTGCAGAAATGGCCTATGTGGTTTACAAATAAATCTAATCCTAATCCTTAATACTCAATAAATTGGATGGTAATAGAGAAAAAAAGGAATACTGCAGTACAAATGGATTGATTCAATGAAGTCCCAGCCCTGAGTTTGCAAGACATGAGCAGGGCACTTAATAACCAAGGCTCTTGGGGTTCTCTTGTTCAGAGGCTTGTCACAAACTGAAGTCAACTTGACAGCAATTTACAACAATAAACACTAAACCAGGAATCTCACTTGGTGACCTTGGGTGACTGTCTCTCTCAATCTCTTTCCCTCCTTCTCTGCATGATCTCTCTTGTAGAGTTTTTGTGAGGATAAAAATATGGATGAAGACTGTGTATGCTTCCTTAAACTCCCCTTCGATGCATCCTTCCGGACTCAAAAGGCAGTATAAGAACTGAATTCAACATAAGAACTTCTTAGAAAAGGAAATAATGCTTGTATAGATCATCAGGCTTGCCTGCCAATGCTTGGATAGGTTTATACATGGGCCATCACTGCCTCTTCTCATAAAAACTTTTCTGCCAAATCTGCAAACATTTATTTGAAATAATGGAAGTCTACACATCAGTTTGAAAGTTCTGTGGGGCACCATTTGGAGCACAGGCTGGAAAAGTTGCATTTCGTAACCTCTCCCTCAAAGTAGCTGGGAATGTTGTCCAGAAGTACATCCCAAGTGCTGTTTTGAGAATGAAGTTCTGAGATAGAATTAGCTGTTTCATACAGATGGTATATGTATACTGTTCCAGATTATAGCAGCATCTTCTGTTGGACCCCATTTCAGTTGGTACACAGCAGTGATGTAGTCTCAAGTCAATAGACTCAGATTCAAGTCAGACTTAAGTTGCTTCAGTGACTCAACTCAATTCAAGACTTGTATATTTTTAATGACTGACTATGCCCTTCGTTCAATAACATAACACATTCAGCTAAAAACCTTACAACTTTGAACAACACCTCCATCTCTTTTTGCCTACTGGCCACATGACAATCTGGACTTGAGACAGATTGTAGGTGTAGGTGCATTTCTCAGGTTAGGCAATGGGCTTCAGGAGGGCTTGAGGTCTGCTCAGCAGCCTGTCCCTGCTGCATATCAGAGGAGCCTTCCAAAACATTTCCTAAGAGCAGAAGACAAGACTCGCCCCCAGAGTGCAGGGACCATTTCTCAGAGGGGAACAGCAAATCTGTTAGGCAAGGCGCTTGAGGAGGAAGGATCCTTTCTTCTAAAGCTTTTAAATCTTCAGTAATGGGGAGTAAGATGGGAACCTATTCCCCACTTCCAATGCTGCAGATGGCAAAATTGCAAATGTGGACAGCCAACTCTGCTTAAATTGTTAAAACTGAATTTATTTCACTCTATCCAATATTTATGCAATTTTGGTTGGGGTATAAAGTTGGCTTCCTGACTTGAGGCTAGACTTGAAAGTATCTTCAAGGACTTGAGACTTGACTTGAAACTTCACAGTAGAGACTTGAGACTTGACTTGAGACTTGGAGTAAAAGACTTAAATACATCACTGGTACACAGTAAGTGCCTCATAATCCTGCAGGGAGAAATGTGAAATGGGCACCAGAGACCTAGGATTTCCATGGAATACTTATTACCTTCATTTTTTCTCTAGCCTTTGAGACAAGGGTGTGGCTACAAGGTGGGGAAAATGTGGAAATTGCCTTTCCAAATAAGAACCGCCACCCTGTAACTACACCTCTGGCCTGAGAGATTATCTATATTTCCTATGGGATTACTTAATTTGACTGGTCTCTTACCCTAAAAGAGAATTTCCGTTGCATTTGTGGAATGACAGCTTGATTGTACCACAAATGAGACAACGTAGATGAAGTCTTCTTGTCACATTAATGCAGTGTCCTTCAGCAAGAAACAATTTATATAGTGTTTTTAGTTTATTCTGCGATCCTCCAGACTTCTAAAATGTGGGACAAGAGAAGTATAGCTACTGCCTAACAAGGAATTTTGAGTAATTTGAAAGCTCGTATTGTCGGGTTTTTTACCTAAACTGTTCTTGGCCCTTTCTTTTTTAAAAAAACCTTTTAATCTTCTCAATGAAACACGTGACTTGACCCTTCCTCACTGACACTCTGATGGACAAAACATTGTTTCCAAGTGCTTATTTCTGCACCAAATTGAATTACTGTTCACTTTTAGTCTTGATCTGTGGAAACATAAGCCTGCATTGGGCCTGACAGCGTTTGCTCCAATGACATAAGCCAAGAGCATTCCAGAAATTGCCTCTGTCTTCAAGTACTGTCTCTTGAACTGGAGATGTTTCAAACCATCCTTGAGTTACTGCAGAGAAACCTGTTAGAGAGGCTTTGAAAAACTGCAAGCCAATCCTTCTGCTTTCTTCTAATCTCTGTTGTTAAATGCACAACTAAACTCCGTTAAACCTCCTTGGTGCTTTTTCTTCTGCCAGACTTACTGCATTGCACTTTGAGATTACTTTGATTTCCAAACCTCCATACATAAATTATGATATATTTTGCTCTCCAGATTGGAACGTTGAGAAAGGAGTGTTTATGTGCTTTGGAAATTGGGAGGGGAGGGAGGCAGACATGAATATTTTATAAATATATTTGGATTTTTACCCTACCCTATTCCCAAAGGCTCAAAGCAGAAACACATAATCAAAACATTTTTAATGAACTAATAATAGCACCCCCTGCTCAGTCTGTACAAAATGGTTGCCTAAAGAGAAAAGCTTCTGATAATTTCAAGAGAACACTCAGGTTGGATTTTAACAAGATTTGGGAAAGAAGACATTTTTAAAGAGTAGGCATGGGGAACAGCTCCTTGTGCTCCCTCCCTATATGACTGTCTCACGAAAGTCTTCAAAAAGAGGCGGTTTAGCTACCTGCTGGGGAGGGTCTAGCTGGGGACCCTGCCTTGAGCAATGGCCCCTGGGGCCTCTTCCAACTCAATGATTCAGAATCACACTAAGTTGCCATCAAGACTAAACTGAGAGTGTTTTTAGGGTTTGTAGTAGAGGTGGGCAAATGTAGTACAGGCGACACTGTTGAACTGTAGCTCTCAGCAGTCCTCACCACTGACTGTGCTAGCTAGGGCTCATAGGAGTTGCAGTCCAGCAACTTCTGGAGGGCCACTACTTACATAACCTTAGCTTAAAGGTACAGTGTTTGTCATTTTTTAAGAGATATTTGGGGCATGAATATGACATGAAACTCCCAAAACTAGAGAAATTGCTTGCCTGGACATGACCAATGGAAACTGGAGGTTCAGGACCAGGCTCTGAGATCTGATGACCCTCACCTCAGACCAAGATTTTCAGGGATGACAGCCACTGATTCTCTCCCCACACCAAAGGATTCTTTTCCCTCACTCCTGCCAATTTGTTCCAAAAACATATCCAATTCTGAGGTGGGTGAAATACTTTAGGAATGGTAAATTTCTCAAGAGAAATCAATATAGCAGACTACAAGTGGAAGTACCTGTAAGAATATATTCTCCCATGTGAGCCTGCCTGTGTTTTGAGATCTTCTGCAGAGGCCCTTCCCTCTGTCCCACCACCATCACAGAGACATCTGGTGGGAACACAGGACAGAGTCTTCTCAGTGGTTGCTCCCAGGCTCTGGAACTGCCTTCCTGGCACACTCCTAGCAGAGCAATGACATCATCCACAGGGACCTTAGAAAGACCCTAGAGGTCTTTGCAGATGCCTGTTGCTGTGCATTGAACTACCGGCAAATAGCTAGATACTTGTTTGTTGCTCCCTCTGACCAGAGAAATGACCAGTTTCAGGAGTCTGCAGCTAAGCAAAGGCTGCAGTGGTCATTGCCTCATCAGTAGAGAATTCTCCCTTCTGAAGGGACTGAAATAGTGAGCTGCAATGGCTGAAGGCCAACTTACACCATCATTTCATCAACAGGATGTCAGCTGTGATTTCCTCCCTGCAGTCCTAATAACTTGTGGTGGCAAATTCTGCAAGTCAGATGTGTAACATTTCATGCCCTTCAACAGTCCCCATATGGCAGGGTCAGTCCCAATTAATCCTCTGTTTCCCCACTCTTTCAGCTGCTTTTAAAATATCCCAGTTTCTGTCTCCTCCTTTCACTTC
Organism: Iguana delicatissima; assembly: GCA_948472985.1. Classification (NCBI taxonomy): domain Eukaryota; kingdom Metazoa; phylum Chordata; class Lepidosauria; order Squamata; family Iguanidae; genus Iguana; species Iguana delicatissima. The sequence goes on along the minus strand of CAOKZL010001126.1, from coordinate 98,448 downwards.
CCCCTTTCTCCTCAGCTTACTTAAAATGCTGAGACTGAGGCCCTTTCCACAGTGTCCTCCCATCCTGACATGGGGATGAGGGAGGAGCAGGACCATGATGATGCTTCTGCATGACGTCGTCACAGTCCCACTCCTCTCCTGTCCCCAAGTGGCATAATCATGGATTAAATCATTGATGGGTTTTCCTCATCAATGTCCTGTGATGGTGCCACCATCCCACACTTCCTAGTCCTGCAGAAGGTCTGGCTGTGCTGCAGAAGGGGCATGGCCATCATGCTCCCTTCTGCAGGGAGTCTGTCCTGTGTGGAGGGGAGCACTCCTGTCACGCTCCCTTCCTCGCAGAAGCGCTTCCGGGATTGCCACTGGAGCATGACAGAACAAGGTAGGGTGCGGAAAGTGCCTGAGTTCAAAGTGCAAAAGTAGCTCGGCAGGGTGGAGAGGAAAGAACAGGAGAGGCAGGAACTTTTTTCCCATTAGCCTCAGGCAAAAGCAAACTGCTGCAGCCTCTCCTAGCTTGTATGCTCTTCCTCATTATTAACTTTTGCCATCTTGATTACACCCTGATGTTGCTTGGGCTCATGTGTCTCAGTTTTCATCTGTGTAACATTGGAGGGCATGTCATTTCAGGAAGCACTTTGTTTGGCTGGTTTTCTCCGATTCTCTTCTTCTCATGATGCCCAGGCCAGGTATAAGCACAGCATGCCTCCAGAGACATTCAAGAATTGTCAGCAGGATTAATACTGCCCTGTTTAGACTGGAATTGTATCTCATCTGCCCAAAGGTTATTCAGAACTTATTTATTGTGGCTTAAATTCAGACTGGATTGTTAGTCCAAACTGGAGGAGACTCATTGAATCGATGGGAGCTTCATAAGTCAACATGTATGTTACATTGGTTCAGTTGGATTACTCTAGTTGGAATTAACAATTGGATTTAGGCCTATATTTGAAGCCAAAATGATGAAGGCATAACTGAAATATTGCCCAAAGGCAATTACAGATTAAAATTGATTAAATCTTCCAAACAAATCTGAGCAATGCATTAGTTGTCACATTACAGTTAATTTGAACAACACTGCTATAATTGTTGAAAAGGCATAACTGCCTAATACGGAAACGCTAATATAATTTGTGGCAATTTTCCCCCCTTCTTTCCTCTGCCTGGACATTTGTGTTGATACTGCGCAGATGGATTTCTGGCTGCATTAAGGCATCACGTTCTATTCCCTTAGAGCAAATGTTAGAAATAAAGATCTCAGGACCAAACTGGAGCCATTTCTGGTGCCAACTATTTCTGAGCAAAACAAAAAGAACCTCTCCATAGGCCATTACAGATAATCTCTTCTGTATATTAAAATCTTTTTTATAAAAACAAGTTTGGTGTCAATTGTTTTAATGAGCAGATAAATAAACAAATAGCCCTGTGCATATCTAGTCAAAAGCAGGCCTCATCAAATTAAATGAGATTTTTTTCCCAAGTAAGGGTGCCCAGTATATGAAACCTCTAAACAAGGATGGTATTTATGCAGGCCTCATGTGGCTCTTTTGGGGGGTACACACTGTAGCCAGCGTGGAATAGTGGTAAATTTTAAAGCCTCATAAACTGCTACTGTAATTTCGTATATCCTTGCTTCACCAGCATCAAATACTACTGCCCATATAGGCCAAAGGGAACCATTCCAGGACTTTTCAGGAGCAGATTAGAGTATTTCTTTACCGTTCCCCCAACACACCCCTGAAATGGCAGGGGAATTGTACACTAATTGGCTTACTTAATTTTCCTTCCATTTGGGAGTGGGGGGGTCATAACAGTCAGAAGTGAAAGGTGGGTAACCCTGCTACAACCGCTTCGCTTTTCCAGAATTAAGGCAGACAGGGCTTTTGATCAGGCAATTCACCCATCTTTGCATCTCTTGCCGTCTGCTAGGATCAGAGCTGGGAACAAGCTACTTCTCTTCTTATGGACTAGAATTCCCAGAATCTCCCTCCCTAAACTGCAAAACCCAGAATTCCATAGGATGGAATAACAAATGGAATAACAGCACCGTAACACTCTAATGCAGAAATGGCCTAGGTCACCTGAAGCTGTGTTAAATCCAAATTTCTCCCAGCTTAGAGGTGTTAGAAATTTCTTAAGACTATTCTGACCCCAGCTTGCTTTGTGCAGTAGCTGTGTTCCTGGGCCAGGGAAGGGTTGGATCTAGAAAATAACCTGGCTTCTTCCCTGCTCTACCCCTTCTCCATTCCTCTTTTGGCTCTTCTGCTGGCTGATCTCATCAACTCTTCTCTGAGATCAGACAGCAGCGAAGCTAGGCCAGCAGATCCCTTGACCGCTGCATTGGAAGGAAGTCATGCTGGCAAAAAAGCAGTTCAGCTGGAAGAAGGCCAGCTCACCTAATATAAGAGGCCTTTGCTTATTCCTAACCCTCTACAGTCATTGCATCTTTGGTAAACTTTTCCAGCTAAAGACAGGTTTGCTCTGCCCAGCACTTCAACTGAATAATCATAAAGCAGTCAGTTTTCATCCATGGCCTTTGAGAATTTAAGACACACTTTTTTATTCTTGAAGCTAATAGCATTCTTGTATATGGCCATGATAGAGAATGGAAGGCAAAAACTGTACTAAAGATCAAATGGCAGCTTTGTTTATTAAATTAAAAGAAATGGTGACTCGTTGATTAAATATTAAGTTATCTCACTTTTTTCCTCATTGTTTGAAAGTGCAACACCAATAGGGTGTTGTTTACTTTCAAGTTGTTTTCGACTTATGGAGACTCTAAGGCAAACCTATCACAGGTTTTTTGAGGACTGAGAATGTGTGATATACCTAAGGTCACTCAGAGGGTTTCCATGGCCAAGCGGGGAATCAAACTCTGGTCTCCAGGGCCGTAGTCCAATGCAAACCATGTTCACTCTGTTACTAAGAGAGTATTTAACTACAATGATCACTTCGTTCATAGATGATGAATTAAATAAATTTCTCCAATTATTTGAATAATGGAGCTTTATTTTTTGTCCTTCCTTTGTTTTCTTCTTTTCCTTCCTTTAATTTTATCAAAGTAAACGACATTTTTTCCCGAGGGCAGGGATTCTCAAAATTTGCTAAGATTTACATATATGCAGATCTAATGTTCTAGCAAAAGTATGGGACTTCCTGCCCCCAACTCCCACTCATTGAGTAAAACAGCTCTGAGTGGAAATGGAAACAGAAATTATCCAGTGAGTTGTTTTATTAATTCATCTACCAAACCAATGTATAGTTCCAGCAATATTCAGTCCATTGAGCAAGTAATGCTGTTGCTTTGAAACTATGATCACTTGGGAACATCCCTGTTAAATTCTTTTCTTTCACATTTATATATAAATGTATAGGAAATGGCAGTTTTCACAGGCAGGTTGCTAACCACTTAAGTGCATTTAGCAAAGTATCTTGAAACGCAGGGGTGTAAATACATCAAGAGGTGAAAGGTAACATGGAAACTGGGTTCAGAAAATGGTCTGCAAATGTACGGGAACAAGAAAACCCCAAGACAATCCTGCACATACCTTCCCTGCTACCATGGACCAGTGAATACAGTGGTTACCATGGCTGGAGGGTGGATTTCAGAGGGCAGGCTTTGTTCCTCCTCATTCCCCAAACAGTGAGTCTTCATCCAGTCAGCAGGTTTGTGTACTTTGGGCGAGCCAACTTTATCCAGCTAGAGCTAAGAAGATTGTTTCAGGCTGAATGTAACTCATGCCTTTAGGTTTCTCTTAGCATCTCCCTTTTGAGGGACCATGTGGGCTAGAAAGGTGGTAATAGCTCTTCTTTTCAAAACTCCCAAGATGTGAACCAGAAGTAGTTTTGCATAACTGAACACAACTGGAAACACAGACCATCAATAACACAGCAGAGCGTAAAGTCCACGAAGAGTTACTAACCTGGGCTTCCCCACTCTGCAGCTGGGCAACACAGCTTGACAGTGTTAGGGTGCCCCCCCCCACAGCCAATTAGTGGCCAGGAAGACAGGCAGGAATTTCAGACATTGTCATCTTGTAGTTAGGCAACTAAAGAAAAAGGACAGCTGTTGTCCTCCAGGACCTCTGCAGTAGCACATACGGCATTATACTAGAGGTCTGGAATTACAATGGCTCTTTTCTCTTTTCAGGCTGGCCAACTGCAACTAGATAGTGCCCAGGTGTCTTCCCACTTCCTTGGCCACCAGTTGGCTGCAGGGGAGACCAGGTGCTGTCATGCTGAGAGGGGCATTGTGCAAGGAGGAAGCAGATACCTCCTTCTGCAGCATCCATTAAAATGCATACATCAATGTGTCTGAGGGTTATGCCAATGTATGTCACCAACAGAGTTCTAGCCATGGCCTGCATGCTAGGTCCATGTTGCTTTCCTTACCAAAGAACAAGAAGAATAGAACAAAATACTTGACCATCTTGACTGCTATTTGTTCTTGGAGGGCTTCACCTTTGGAAATGGCACTGTCAAGCAGAGCAACCATGCACTGCCCAAGACCACAGACTTCCAAGAGCTGAGCTGAGTCATTCCATCTCTTTGGCAAGCCTTGCTGGGCAATCTTGAACACAAGTGGCATTGCTGTCTGCTTTGCTTCATTTCTTCTTACTTCACTCACCCCCTTGCTCTTTTCTTTCTCTTTGTACTGGGAGTTCTTAACCTAGGGTCCAATGGCTCCAAGGGGATTCATGGATATGCCTGGGGTATGTGTGCTATGAACCAGTCACAAACATGATTTTTCCCCTCTTTTCTTCATGTTGCTTTTAATTTTTCCTGCTTCTTGGTGGATTTTAACATAAAAAGTTAGTCTTTGGAAGTACTTTTTGTAATTTCTTCTTTCCAGACAGATCTATGTGGAGGAAATCAGGGCAATAAAATGAACTCTGTAGATTTAAAAAAAGATGCAGATGCTTATGTGGATTTTTTGGGGGAGGGGTCTATAGCTTTTATTAGATTCTCAAAAGAGTCTGTGATTCCTCAAAAAGTTTAACAACCACTGTTCCATAACTTCAACCAAAGATCTGGGGGAGGTTTGGAGAGGCATTCAGCTACGTCCCTATAGTGAGGGACAGAATGATTACATCATCCAATGACACCTCTAGAGGACCCCAATAGATGATGTGTGATCTCCTCCCACTGTCCACCAGCCAAGAGGATCCAAGAGGTGTAGTATAGTTCCACCTGCAGAAATGGTATCCTATGCTTTGCTATACAGGATCCCAGTCAAAAAGATGGGGAAATTATTCTTGTGAATGCCTCACTGCGTGTTGTAACTGCAAATCACCATTTCCCAAAGCCTTTCCAGGACTTGTTGTGCTGTGGCATCACAGAATACGGGGTTGTATGAGCTATCTTTGGCCAGTCAGGACTAAATCTCAAGGACGAACACCCTCAGTCCTTGAAATTATTATGATTATTTGGTTGATTGTCCTCTTGCTACTGATTGCTGGGGTATGGGCATCCAAGTGTCTACTATATGATTACAGTTGTGATCACATGTTTGATTACCTGAACCAAGCTCTCATTGAACTTCATGAATTTTATTTTCAGGAAGATATGACAGCCAGCATGTACAGTGATTTAAGTGTTGGACTACGACTCTGGAAACCAGGGCCATTTCTGCACTGTTATTCCACTTTCAACATCCTATGGAATCCTGGGGTTTGCAGTTAAGGGAGAGGAACTGAGACTTTTCAGCCAGAGAGCTCCACCATATTTCAAATCCATTTGCTCTCCAATGTCTGTCTGCTGCGGGGGCCTTCTAATTTTGCCCAGAAAGATATTAGATCACTTTAAGATCCAAGCCAACTGGGGACCACATGGCAAAAGGAAAGCATCACAGTGCCAGATATGAAGATATTATGGCATCACTGAGGACCCATTCTGAATGGAGCAAGAAGAGGAGATACATCTTTGTTGTCTAGAAAACAGTTTGTGCTGATAGTTTGTTTGTGAAAGCTGGACAGTGAAGAAAGCTGATAGGAAGAAAATCAACTCATTAGAAATGTGGTGTTGGAGGAGAGTTCGACAGATACCCTGAACTGCTAAAAAAAACAAATGAATGGGTCCCAGAGCAAATCAAGACTGAACTCTCCCTTGAAGCCAAGATGACTAAACTTATGCTGTTGTACTTTGGCCGTATCACAAGAAGACATGACTCACTAGAAAAAACAATAATGCTTGGTAAGATAGAAGGCAGTAGGAAAAGAGGAAGACCAGCTACTATCCAACTACAGATGGATAGACTGAATCAAGAAAGACACATCTCTTAATCTGCAAGAGGACAGTGTGACTTGGAGATCTCCTATTCATAGGGTCATCATAAGCTAAAGTCAATTTGACTTGACTTCACCACAACTGATAGTTTCATTGCCTGCAATACTGTGCGGTTCAATTTTCACTTTGGTCATAGGCAACTATATATTTCAATGGGCATCCAGATGTGGATATTATCCATTTACTTTGCATTACTTTCAAGGAAAGGCACATGCCCCCACCTGCATCTAAGAGTCCATCTTTGCTTTATTCTATAGATGCAGTAGCATCCAACAGCTTCCCTTGGCAACAGGGAGATGTTCCCTTTCCACTCCAGTACTTGCTCCTTTGAGGAGCTTCACACACGCTTATTAGAGAATTATGAAGAACCAACAAAAGAGAGGCACATTGAATCTTTAATATATCCTTGAAATAATCTTGAAATATATCCCTCTTCGTCACATTTTACCTTAACAGTGATTTCAAAATGTTAATGTTCAGAAGACAGTTTAAAGATCTGTGTTTGAACGTTAATGTTGGACTACAATATCCAAAATCCCCCAGCATGCACAGTCAACAACTGTGCCAGCTGGAGATTCTGGGAAGTATAGTCCACAGAGAGTAACTTTTCAAAGCTATTCACTGTTCTGGTGCTTATTTTGAATTTTTAACTTGAAGTTGAACTTAAATGTGGACCCAAGCTCTTGATTTTCTTACTCAGGCCAGTGAACAATCTGACCCGATATTTCAGAGGTCAGGAAGTAGTTAATGAACCACTGTAGCTTGTTCAGATGTTTTCTTGTTGGTCTGGGTGTTTCCTCTGTTTTCCGTCAAAAACTAAAGAGAAGGGAAACCTCAAACAGGTGTCAAACATAATGGCACACCCATTTTGATAACAACTTGAACAAGAATTACCTCTTTCAAGTTATGTGGCAAAAAAGTCCATGCAAATGGTCTGCGTGCACTCCGTGTAGATCCATCTTTTGGCTGCAGTTTGGTGGTGGCACTCAAGTTGAATCTTTGCCTTGGGGTTCTTCTTGTCCAAGATGATGTGTTCTGATATGGTGCTCATTCTATTAACCACAGAGTTATCAGAAAGCTGAGACAGTAATGAAAACTGCAAGCCAGTTTATAAATTGACAGCATAATTCCAGGCAGTCTACTCAGAAGTAAGTCCCACTGAGTTCAATGGGCCCTATCATGTGTCTATGTGTCTTGGAGTAAGCTTGCTTGAATACAACTGGACTTCTGAATAAAGATCTAACAGCTCAGACTGCACCAGTGTTATAACATTTCTTTTAATAGTTTGTCCTTTCAGATTTTGGTCTGACCAAAGTAATTTCACGTAATTTCATATTTCTTCTAGTCCAGTGAAGCTCTCCCAAGCTTTGGCCTCCTTTTCTTGGTCAGCAATTTCAAAAAACTAAACAACTCCTTGAATGCATTTTGGGATATTCCTGCTGGAGAGATCTGTTTTTTTTATAAAAAAAAAACAAAACCAGAAGTTCCTGATGTATGGCCTCAGAGACTCACTTGGAGAATCACTTAAGCTCATCTGAAAGTTTCTTCTGTCCCTCTGAGTGTGGCCCATGAATAGTTTTCTCTTTGAACTTACCTCAGGACCAAAATTAGGCAGAGTCACAAACTGTACAGTTTTAGAGGTAAAATAAGAAGAAGGCCTTCAAAGTTAATCTTCTTCCTTAGAGTGTCAGGCTTATAATTTTAAGGATGAAGAGAAAGATCACCAGGCAAATGCTAGAATGGAGGATCTGTGTTCATTTCTTTCCCTTCTAAAAGCTAAATGTGACAGTCCCACCTCAAATGAGCAGTCTTAGATTTGCTGGCCACCAGTCAGCGTATTGGCAGTACCAAGACCTCTATTAGATCCAACTTGCACTTTTACTGGTGTTTAAGCATTGTAAACTTTTAGGCTTGTGGCCTCTATTCTGTGCTGATAGTGACTGGGTCTCAGTCATGGTGATAAAAACAAACTTACAGACAAACTGCAAACTAGAACTTCTCCCAGCAGCACAACTGGGGTCATCCATTGAAACTGACAAACAGTTCAAGCTAGACAGCAGAAAGCACTTTTCTTAACTAATATATTTTAGTTGCTTTTAAACTCAACAGTGTTTTAATATTACAATTTCACATAGAATAATCGAATCGTGGAGATGAAAGGGATCACGGGGACCTTTAGTCCAATCTCTTACCTTGAGGAATCCATCCACACAGAATGGCCATCTAAACTGTGTTTTAAAATGTCCAATGAGGAACAGCTCATCACCTCCCAAGGTAGGCTATTCCACTGTTGAACAATTCTTACCATCAGGAAGTTCCTTGAGGAACAGCTCATCACCTCCCAAGGTAGGCTATTCCACTGTTGAACAATTCTTACCATCAGGAAGTTCCTCCTAACGTTTAGGTGGAATCTCTTTCTTGCAATTTGAATCCATTGTTACATATCCTACCCTCAGAAGGAGCAGAAAACAAGCTTGCACCATTATCTACATGACAGCCCTTCAGACATTTAAAGATAGATATCATATCATTGGTCAATCTTCTTCTCTCCAGGCTAGTTGTTTTGTTATTTTTTAGTATTACCACTTTTGGTCTGTTTTTGCCTGTATGTGCTTTTTCCTGTACTACTTTTAATTTCCTTGTGAGCTACCTTTGGTTTCAGTAGGCTCTTGTTATATTCTTGAGCATCACCTCTCCAGCATCCACTCATCCAGTCCTCTTTGGGTAGATGACTGCAAGTAATGAGCATGCCCAGAGGTATCACATGTATTTTATCATCACTGCTGTTAATAAGACTGGTGAAGAAGCAGCTCTGTCAGCTGGTGGGTCCCATGCTGGTGGGGCTGTAAATCCACTTTGGGTTCTGGTCTGAACTTTAAAGGAGCTCCTATAATAGAAGCCCCTTGTGGTGTTCTAGACTTATATAGGAAATGTTGCAGGTATTAGATATTTTAAGGTATAACGTATAGTTGTGTATGCGCTGTGTAGTAGATATTATAAGGTAATAGAGTGTTGGAATAACTCGTGATTGGCTGAATGTCTGAGAGGATTTTAATAAGACAGGTGTGATGGCAATTAGGTTAGGATGAGAGTGGACTCTGTCAAGATTAGGAATTAGTTTGGTTTAGGAATTTGAGTGATTAGGAGAGTTAGTCAGGGTCAAAGATAAAGATTAGTTAGATTCAGGTCAGGGTTAGCTAGGAGATGAGTGTGTGAGAGAGAGGAGGTGTGATTTACATGTATTACATGTATCTGTGAGGTTTTATTAAATTTCTGTTGTTTTTTTTAATTTATTATATGCTTTTGCCTCTGAGATGGAAGGTCCTCGCAGTTGGTGGCCACAGCAATGGGGCAGAAGGAAGCTCACAGATTTGGTGGCCGCAGAAGGGTACACAGAAGCCCTCACAGCACTATTCTGGGTTCAGGAAATCATCACCCCAACAACATGAAAGCCACTAGCAACCAATCATTCTTTGTTACACTAACTTAGGCCGAGTTGTCATAAAACGGAGGCAGACTATGCTATAAATTAACTCTGTAGATCAGGTTGGGTGGCACATGGGCTGCATACAACTCCATAAGGAGGCTATTTATATGGAGACCTCTCTGGTCCTTAAAAACACTTGGCCAAAAAAAAAAAAAATTAGCCAGCCATACCTCCAGAAGCCTCTAGGACACATGTGTCAAACCCATGTGTCAAACGCAAGGCCCACAGGCTGAATCTGGCCCGCCAGGCCATTTCATGTGGCCCTCACACCTCTCCTGCAGCTGCAGCACTCCCCACCTCTGGCGAGCCCAGGAGCAGAAAGAGGCACAGAGAGGGGCTGGGGAGGAGAATCACAGAATCATAGAAATGTAGAGTTGGAAGAGACCACACGGGCCATCTAGTCCAACCCCCTGCCATGCAGGAATACCCTCAAAGCACTCCCGACAGATGGCCATCTAGCCTCTGCTTAAAAACCTCCAAGGAAGGAGACTCCACTACACTCCGAGGCAGCATATTCCACTGCCAGACAGCCCTGACTGTCAGGAAGTTCTTCCTGAGGTTCAGGTGGAATCTCCTTTCCTGCAGCTTGAATCCATTGCTCTTTGTCCTGGCCTCTGGAGCAGCAGAAAACATGGCATCCCTTCAAATATTTAAACATGGCTATCATGTCCCCTCTTAACCTTCTCTTCTGCAGACTAAACATCCCCAGCTCTCTAAGTCTATCCTAACAGGGCATGGCTCCCAGGCCCCTCACCATTTTGGTCGCCTTCCTCTGGACTTGTTCCAGCTTGACCATGTCCTTCTTGAATTGGGGTGCCCAGAACTGGACACAGTATTCAAGATGAGGTCTAACCAAAGCAGAGTAGAGTGGTACCAGTACCTCCCTCGATCTAGACACCATACTCCTATTGATGCAGCCGAGAATTGCATTGGCTTTCTTGGCTGCCGCATCACACTGCTGACTTATGTTCAGCTTGTGGTCTATGAAGACTCCTAGATCCCTTTCACGTGTACTGCTATCCAACCAGCTATCCCCCATCCTATATTTCTGTATTCCATTTTTTCTACCTAAGTGTAGGAGCTTACACTTCTCTCTGCTGAATTTCATTTTGTTAGCCTTGGCCCAGCTCTCCAATCTGTCCAGGTCATTTTGAATTTTGATCCTGTCCTCTGTGGCACACTTTGGATATACTGACCAATTCTACGTCACTTTACAGAGGTATAGGGACTATAAACTATATCAAGTAGCCCCAAAATATCCAAGAAAAGAAAAGCTGATGCAGACGGAAGGCAATTTAAGAATCAGTAATAATCGAACGCAGAGGCAATTATTTCATATGATAAAAGAATAGATACATTTATATACTCTTACAGATACTACTGGCCCTTTGAGGGCAACCATAATACTGATGTGGCCCAAGATGGAATTGAGTTTGACACCCCTGCTCTTGGGAGCATGATCAGTTGGGCAGCAAGCCTGCTCTCCCGGTTATTTGTGACTTCAGTGGAGCTATCCATGGTGCTAAACCTAGTTTGGAGATAGGGTTTGGATTCTTGTCTAGCCTTTTCCTCCCCTGTAGGTTTTGTGGGGAGAATGCCTGACCAGCTTTAGGCCCCAAAACGGGGACATGGAAATGGTGAGTGCAGGACAAGTGTGGTCTTCCAATGTCCATGTGTACATATAGCTCCACAATCCTGGAAGAGGTCCACATCTGCTTTAGATTATGGATAGGATAAAAATATTATTAAGTGTTAAGAAGGTACTTGATTATCATTATCAGGAAAGAAGTATATGACTGCTTTCAGGGACACGGAGAGTCTTCAGAAATGACTATAACTAACTAGTCTCCAGTTTCAATAAACTTTCTCCATTTTCAATTTGAGGACCAAATATCCTGGGATAGAATTATTTCATAGAAAATATTTTTGATTGTGTTTATTCACACTGATTTTATCTTGAATTCAGTTACTGTCTTCTGCTCCTCACTGCTTGTTTCAGTGCCACTAATCACTCACACAGCTCATCCTAGGCAATCAGAGATCCCATCCAGAGCAGGATCATGGTGATAAACATCCAATTAGCTATGACTGCATTATGATGATAACACTGAGGGCAAGTTAAGTCAATTGAGAGTGAAAGCAAGGGAATGTCAAAAGACAGGAAAATATTTCTCAGGAATAGTCAAAAACTGCCGAAAAAAAGAAGGCATGTTTTGAGGTTTTGCAAAGATTTTTAAGCAGCTTCAGTTAATCTTTGGTGGCATCAGGGATGGGCCAGGGGTTTCAGAAATTAATCCACTGACCTGATTCCTCTTCTTTTCATGCTAATTTTACACAGTTGGACAAAGCTCATAAAGAATATATTTCCCATTTACCCTTTGTATAAACTATGCTTGTTTTAATGCAGCAGTGGGAGAAATCACCAAAGGGATGCGCCCAACATTAAGGTGCCTCTTTCACTTCAAGGGAAGGAAGCATCTAGCCCACTTTTCCTTGACAAGCATCACAGGTTTTCCAAAGGTTCCAAAAATCCAACTTTAACACTTGCTAAAGTGATAATTGTTCTCGGTAGGAGGTGAGTGTAGAAAGAGTGCTTGTTAAAAGAGTAATTAAACAAGAGTTTCAAAAGCTACACAAACACAGCATCTGGATGGGGGTCCCCCCCCCCATGCACAGATAGCATCTCCATCCACTGTGTTGCCACTGCATTCATAAAAGCAAATCACATCAAGGCATTGAGCCTTGGGAAGTTTAAAAATAAGACCTCAACCAACTCTGCTGCGAGAGAAGATGCTCCCTGCCCTTAAATAATGCAAAGTAATAGGCTACCAGTTCAGTTATTTTTAACTTAAAAAGATAAAAATAGATGAGATCTCTCATCTTTTCTATAACTGAATCATGATGTGGAATAATGAAGGCAAAGTATAACGGTGGAGCAGAGGTCTCTCACAGTTGGGCTTACCCGAGGGGTAGGGGGGAAGCAGTTGAGAGATTCTTACAGTGGTGCAGTCAGACTGCAGTAGAACAAGATAATGAAAAAATGAAATCAAATAGGACAAGCCACTGGGTCCCATCCAAGCCACCAGGTTTATGACCAAAGTTTGGATGTGATCTTTCCTCCATTGGTGCAGGGCTGAAGCTGCAAAGGAGGAAAGAGACAATTTTTGAAAAGAAAGTTATGTGACAGAAACTTAGGGCTTGGACAAATTAGTTTCTGGACAAAAACTCCCAGAATTCCTGTCAGTATGCTTGTGGGTGATGATGGTGGAGAGATTCTAGGAACAGTAGTAAAAAGAAAAATTTTGCTGCCCTGATCAGGTGGTAATGCACCTGTAATCTTAGAATAGCCTGCGGGATGTACCCCTACCAAAACTTACTTTATCTTCAGAAAACACCTTTGACTGATCAGGGCTTAAAGAAGTACTGAAATTCACTCTGCTGTTATAGTGCTATTATTCGACTTTCAATATCCTATGGAATCCTGGGACTTATGGTTTAGGGAGGGGCATGTAGAATTCTGAGCCAGAGAGCTCTTTGGCCTCAGTAAACTACAAACCCCAGAATTCCACAGGACGTTGAAAGTGGAATAATAGCACTAGAACAGTGTATGGCAGAAATGGCCTTGGTCTCTGTAGGAAAGATGGTCCAGTTGTTCTTGGCAAGCTGAACATTTTCACATTCATCTTTGCCAATCAGAGATCACATCAAGAATAGGATGATATATGTCCTACTGTGGATTCACAAGAACACAAAGGCCAAACTGTTAAAAAACTGATTGGAGCTTCAGAGATCTAAGCCATTTCCGCACTACACTGTTATAGTGCTATTATTCCACTTTCAACATCCCATGGAATCCTGGGGTTTGCAGTTTAGAGAGGAGTTCCTTCCAGACAATTTTCCAGAAGAAGAAAACTGCAAACCCCAGGATTCTATAGGATGTTGAAAGTGGAATAATAGCATTATTACAGTAGTGTGTGGAAATGTCCCTAGACCTGCTCCAGGACCTCAGTCACCTTAATTCAGCCTTGCCTTCCGTGGGCTGCAGGTTGGCACCTGTCAGGCACCAAGCTGCCGGCTTCTCCGGAGGACTGCCAGCGAGGTTTTCCGGGGTGCCTGATACCCCTTCCAGGGAGCCCGGTATCCTTCTCTGCGTGGCAGGCGAAAAAGCCTCCAGAGGCCGGGTTGTGGGCCCTCAGACTTTCCAGCTCCCACTAAGAGGCGCCCGTCCTGGGCATTTTGAGAAGGTGCCGTCGGACTGCTACGGGAAGAGGAGGCCAGAAAGACGAGAGGCGCCCGAAACCCGGCCAGGACCTCCATCTCCCCGAGCGGGGCGAAGGCCCAGGGAGCCCAGGGAGTTGCGCACTCCCTCGGGACTCCTCCCTGACCCACTGGCGGTGCGTCTCAGGAGGCACAAACCGGCCTTCGCCGCGCGCAATCCCTAAGAGTGCATCCTCGCAGGCTTCTTACACTATCCTTCTCATCCAAAAAAAAAAAAAAGTGGCATCTTATCTGCAAGCTGGGATCTTTGTCTTCTGGGAACCTCTGACTTCCAAACAGCTTGGGAAAGATGGGAGAAGACGTGGGAGGGCCGTTATGATCAGTCTCTGAGACGGGAGGAATGCACTCTGCACCTGCCCCAGCGCACGCTTGTCCTCTGTATTGTCGCCGGAATGCGGAGGTGGTTCTACGCGCAAGTTGGGAGGGCAGGGTGAGGGTGGGGACTGAGTCCCCGAGCGCATTTTACGCCTGGGCAGCCTTGGGATGCGCCCTCAGGTGGCTAAAAGCGCCCGCTTGGAAAGGGGAAACTCCCCCAGGGCGATGCGGAGGTTGAGCGATCCCCCCGCGCTCTGCATCCCCAGGGGAAAGAGGGATCCTGGCAGCTTCCTCTACCTAGAAACAGCCTCCGCGGCCACCGGCACTTCGACAGGAGTTGCTCCGGGGTCAGCCGGGAGAGCAGGTTTCGCCCGCCGTCGGCTGGCCCGTCTGTGCCGACCGAAAAGCGCCGTGTGGACAGGGAGCCTCCTGCTGTCCCCGGGAGGAACTGGCAGGCGGGGAACGGCGGGGCGAAGGAAAGCAGCCGGGGTGGAGGTACTTCACAAAGGGGAGGGGTCCTGCCCTGGGAATTTGTGGACCCAAGACTCCCTCCTGCCCGAAAATGGAAGGGGGGGGTCTGAGACCTCCCCCCCCCAAAAAGAGGTCTGAGTTTCGCAAGTGGGAATTGGAACCCTAGAAGGACTGGGCGAAGTTATGGAAAGGGCAAGAGCCTGCGTCATGTAGTGGTTTGGACCCCAGGGCCTTTTCCTCACTAGCCTGTTACAGCGCTATGATTCCACTTTCAACATCCTATGGAATCATGGGGTTTGCCTATGGGCCCCTCCCGAAACTGCAAACCTCAGGATTCCATAGGATGTTTAAAGTGGAATCACAGCACTACAACAGGCTAGTGCGGAAATGGCCTAGGGTTCGGTTCCCTGCTTCACTGGGAACCACTGGGTGACCTTCTCACACCCTCTCAGCTCCAGAAAAGCCCCATGATAGGGTCGCCAAAAGTCGGAAATTACTTGGAGGCACACAACAGGAGGGAGAGGGAGGGGTGGAGGAAGAAACAAGCGATGTGGGGGCAAGGATGGGAGCAGGAAGGTAAACTGTAGTTCGGGAGCAGAGTGGGGGCTTCGTCGGCTTAAAGGTTCAACACTCAATATCTCCTGGTTGGGGATGTCAATCGTTCTTGTCTAAAACCTTGGGAAACTCCTTGCCACTCAAAGAAGGGAGGCAGAACCAGAGTTTGCAAAACTTATTTTGTGCACTACAACTCCCAGAATGCCCCCTCCTGCAAGCATAGGCCAATCTTTCGGGGCAGCAGGAAGCCAGATGGATTATCTGCGCGCCTAACAAAGGAAGGAAGGTAACGGAGAGCAAGCAACACTTTTGTAACTTCCTTTCTGTGGAGACAGCCATGTCCCACCCTGTGTATATGTACCTGATGGTTATAGCAGTATCATGCTGCTACAACTGTCAGGGTTCTATGCTACGGAATCCTGGGATTTGTAGTGTGGTGTGGGGCTACAGCACTGGAGGTCATCTCTAGGAGAGAATAAGTCCCTTCACAAACTGTAAATCCTAGGAGTCCCTTGAGTGGAGACATGAAAGCCAGTAAAACCATCTTGGAATGTTTAAGCTCTTTGGGGAGATAAGTTGTGGGGCTGAAGGAGAAAGGACTGTCCCTCCCTCAGAAGTTTTTAAAACACTGATCAGACCCTTGTGGATTAGTCCCAGATAATCCTAGTCCCAGCAAATTTTGAATAAGTAAATCTAATTGATTCAATGGATCTACTCCAGTGAGGGAAGAAATAGGATTTAGACCACGGTGTCTGATGCTAAGTATAGTTAGATTAGTGCAACCTACTTTTGAGTATACTTGCTCTTTACTCACCTTTGCAATAATGGAGTTGCAATAAAGGACTGTATTGGAAGAAGTGGATTGGTATCCATCAAACCCCATGGAAAAATAAAAAAACAGTTAGTCTTAAAGGTGCTGCTACATTTCTTCTCTCTCTCTTTCTTTCTCTCCTTCCACCCTCCTTTTTAAGAAAACAGAGACTATGTAATAAGGGAAAGGAAAACATATCAACAGAGAAATCAAGGGAGTGCATGGTACAGCCCAGCTGCCTCTTCTTTGCTTTGGTATTTCAAGGGACTGGGGCAGAAGCTCCAGTTTTGCTAGCTAGAATCTGCCCCTTTATTCTTTTCTTGGCCCTCCACTTTTCTTCCCTGGTTGAATTTCTTCTGTGGTGGAGCTTGAGGCTGCATCCAAGGGATATCTCCCCCTTTCTTATCCAAGCACTGACCAGGGGAGAATCTGCTTAGCTTCAGTAAGGTGGCAACTTTTAAACAGGTGAAGAGACAGAAGGTAGTGCTAGTACTATGAAGGGAAAGATGTGATATTGTGTCTCAGGGATAGTGTGTGTGTGTGTCTCTGTGTCAAAGGAATGAATTACCTTAGCTATGATAGGAAAGGAAGATGAGGCTCTGAGAGAAGGTGGCAAGGTCTTGGAAACCTCTTTGAGCAAGCCCCTAAATCTGACCATGAAGGTAAGGAATAATTATGAAGGAAGCCATCAGGTCACACAGCCTTGCAGTCCCCCTTCCTTCCCACAGCTTGACAGTCCTCCCAGCCTGGACAGGGGATGATAGATGTTGTAGTCTGACCCACATCTGGAAGGCCCCCTTCTAGGAAGCAGCCTGGCCCAATAAAACCTAAGGAAGCGAAGATGATTTCTAGCTGTCAAAATTCCCCAGTCCAAGATGCAGATTAAGCACAGATAAGGAGCCACTGTGGCCTAAATATCCTAAAGGCACCAGATCCCCTCTGATCTTGGAAGCTAAGCAGGGTCAGCCCTGGATAGTACTTGGATAGGAGACCAGGAAGGAATATGAGGTGCCCTGGGCTATTTTTCAGAGGAAGGAACTGGCAAAACCACCTCTGACTATTCCTTGCTTGAGAAAACCCTATGAAATTCATGAGATCACCTTAAGTCAACAGGGGATTTGAAGGAACATGCAGAGTAAGCCACCATTGATTCATTAGTACTGCATAATTAGAGCAATTTGATACCACTTTAACTGCCATAGGGGCATCCTAAGGAATCTTGGGATGTCCAGTTTGATGAGACACTAGAGCTCTGGCAGAAAAAATTCTAAATATCTTTCCTAAAACTACAACTCCCAGGCTTGGAAAGAAGGTACCCATGGCAGTTGAAGCAGCATTAAACTGCTATAGTTGTGTGGTATGAAAGGGTCCTTAACCTCTTTTTTTCTTTTTTTTTGCTGAACCAGAATGTGACCATCCAGATCCAAGTCTAGAACAGGGCCCAGCCCTGAGGCAGGGAGGGAGGGAGGGAACTTGTTCAGTGGACATGGGGCAGAAACACTGGGTCCCTCTTGATGGAGGAAAAGAGGAATAATTTATCTAAGGACTTTGGCATACAAAAGTAGGGGGTTACTTGGTGCCACCTCTTGTGCTATCTTGGTTTGGGATGGAATATAGAGCTGTACTACCCTGAAGTCTGGCTTTCCCTAATGAAATAAAGGGAATTTCTCCTCTCCTTCCCCACTTCCTTTGTCAGCTTTCTTTCTTTCCCCCTTTTTCAGAAAAGAGAGGGCGAAAGACCACGCCAAAAGGTTTCACCATAGCGTGAGTTTCCTCTCTCTGGGGACAACTGTCTTCCCATTGATTTTTTTCTTTTTTAATCCAAGTGACTAAGAGATTAATCCTTGTACAGAGTTCATCTAGGCCCAGGATCTGGGGACTGGAGTTGTTTGGAGGGCGTTTGTTTTCCTTCAGTGTGTTTTTATTTTGCTTTCTTTATGTGAGAAAAAAAGTTATTAAAGCTGAACTAAGTTGACACGCAACGTCCGAACGAGAGTCGCTCAACCCCAAATGTTTCTCCTTTTCGGAGGTCTGCAAAAATTTAGGTTAGTAGCATGGCTGATGCGCGGGGGGGGGAGGTGAGGGGGATCGCTTCCTTCGTGTCCATCCTCCTCTACTTATGGTGATCCCCACTGCCCCAGAAAAAAACAATTCTTCACCCTACCTACCCTGGGTAGGAAAAGAGGCTTAGGTTCAAAGTACAAGGAAGTCTTAAGAGGACTAGTTCAAGAACTGGCCTAACAGCGAGTCTGGAGGTGCGGCTCAGAAGGAAGGGCCGTTGCCTTCAACTGCGGTTGCATAGGATCGCGCCTCCAAAATGGGATTGCTGTTTCCTTTCCACGGAAATAGATTGAACCAGGGCCGGTCCTCCCATTAGGCAGAGTGAGGCGGCTGCCTCAAGGAGCAGGCTTGGGCTTATCCTAAAAGGGCAGAACGTGCTAACATAATTTTTTAGGGTATTTGTTACTACAGAGAAGGGGAGGGCTGCTTGTGGTACGTTTTTCTTTAACCTCCGGTGCCAAATTGGATAATTTTTAGTATGCTGGCGCGGAGAGGGGTTCTAATATTTGTTGCTCGGCCTCGGGGAGCAAAAAGTGTTGGGCGGCTCTGGATTGGCCACCTCAGTTTCGGGAGTGGGATAAGGAAAAACACTCTAAATTTCTGCTTGAGAAGAGCGAGGGCAATAGGCTGGATGACCCTGTGAGCTATAAAGAAATCACCTGCTTTGGAATTATTCTTAAAACTGGAGGAGGAAGGTGGGAGCTCCAGATTTTTGGTAGCCCCAGAACTTGAAAAAGTTACTTTTTGTGTGGACTACAGCACCCAGAAGCCGCACAATGGCCATGTAGTCTGGGGCATTCGGAGCTTGGTAGCCCCAGAAATTAACTTTCCAAGACTCTGGAACGACGTCACTCTGTTTTCTTTCTCCTCCATCCTTTCAAAGCAAAGCCGGTTTCCACTTCCTCTCTCGTTCCATCTTTCCTTCTTCTCCCTCGCCCAGCCCTACCTCCCACTTTTTTATTACTCGCGTGTAGTAATTGATTCCTCCTTGGCCGCTTCCTCCCCTGCTAAACTTTGGGTCACTGCTTTGTACATATGGCAAGTTGAGCATGAAAGGCGATGGGGAAGCGGCGGCGAAGGGACAAGACGGGGAGTTTCCTTGCACGCGGCAACTTTGGAGAGGGCGCAATTTCCGCGCCTCCTCACCTCCAAAAAGGGAAGGATCGAGGCTCGTTTTCCACTCGGAGGCGGGGGGAGGAATGCGGGGGGGCCAGCGAGCTGGTGAATTATGCCCAAAGTTTGCCAGGGATCAATAGCCTTCGATTCTCCCTCCTGGCTTCCGAGGGGAAGGAGGGTCCTTTGGGAACCAGGTCGAAAAGCTCTCCCCGTCTTTCTTCCGCAAAGTGCGGATAAGAGACAACTCCGAGGTAGTTTCGCCCATAGTTCAGAGGCGTCCTATCCCTGTAAAACTAGTTTTTCTGTTTATTCGTTCATGTACGAATGTCATCCCCCAGCTGGGGCAAAGTTTGGAAAAGTTACTTTGGGGAACAGAACTCCTAGAATCCCCAGCATCATCAGCATGTGGGTCGGACGGATTCTGGGAGCTGTCGTATAAAGAAAAAAAGAAATGCAATTTGTCCAAACTGAGCGGCGCTCCCTGCGAGACCGCATTTCTTTTCGAAAAGTTTGGACGGGATGTCTCGAAACTTTCCAAAGCTGCCTTCCAACACCCGAGACCCTCAAACAGACGCCGACAGAGGCAGGACTGGGGCGGAAGGCCCCATAGAAAAGAAGGAGGCATGAAAATTAACTCGGGGGGGGGGTCAGCCTCTTTTAAAAAAAGTCGGATACACGTCGACTCAATGAATCCCGAGTTCTGCCTCCCGCCTCCTAACGAGTTATTCCAACACGTTAGGAAACGAGGCGATTCATTTCTGTTTCCGTCGCTAGTATGTTCAGCTCGTTTTCGGGGGAGTAAGTCTCTTGATTTCTATGGACGGCTTGGTGAGGCGGGGGAGGGCGCAGGGGGTAACGGGACCTACTACTGGAGCTTCAAGCAAGTATAGCCTTGAACCTACGTTTCCAAGAAACCCGCAGGAGGTTTGTCCCAGTTAAAAACCTCGAAATCGGAGCTCAACCCCTCCCAAAAAAGAGACTCCAGTGATTGTAAAATGTACTTTCTACCAAAAGGCCCATTGTGTACTTCTAGGAAAGTTTTTGGGGATGCTTGAGATTGTCCGAGCGTGGAAAATATCCGAGCGGGCTCACTCAGAAGTAAGTACCCCGGGGGACCGGAGACTGACCGATGTGTAAAATATGTTAGAGGAGAAAGCGGACTCTTTCACAATTAGGAAACCTCTCCTCTCAGGCATCTTCTAAAATCAGAGTCTCACTATTCATCTGTGTAGGTAATCTATCTGGAGAGAAGAGTGGAGGATAACTTTCTTAAATGTTTTTTCTTAAAAAACCTCCATTATTGATCCAATTCTAGTTCCTCAACCTGATGTTGTTGGAAGAAACTCTTGACTTTTCCCAGTGGAGATCCCTCTCCCCGCCTCTTTTGCTTTCGGGTTGGGGCCCAAAGGTGGCTGCCCAAGGTCCCATGCCCTGTGATGCGGCGCATCTCTCAGCGCCTTTGTCTGCCCGGGAGTTTTCCTGCAGCCAGCCAGGGAAATGGCCATTAATTTCGCATTACACTTCGCCGGCTCCGCGCCGCTCACTTGAGGTCTAACGATGACGCGTGAAGAGGCTTTCAGCCACGGGGAGAAGGAAGGCAAGCAGGCTAGCAGGGAGAAAGGGAGGCAGGGAGCCCTGGGAAGGATGGACGCGCCTTCCCTTACCTGGTTCCTCAGTCAGATCAATACATTCCAAATCAGTCGCTCGGCTCATTCTTCTTCCCAGCTCAGCCCAGCTTTTTCCTCCAAACGCCTTACAAGGTCTGCTTTGGTGCGTCATTGGGGGGTTTCCAGGGGTTGTTTACCTATCCTAAAGGTTTTCCATTGTTTCTTCCATAAAATATAGTATGTCTGCGTGTGTGTATGCGCGCACACACACACACATATATATTACGCACACACACAAACTGGACGAGATGAATTCCAATTTTAGTCCTAACTACGGTAGACCCATTGAAATCAATGGTGCTGACATAAGGGCTGGCTAAGAAGCCTGCTCCTGTTCAATGGGTCTATTTCCTGGCTATAATCAGGCTTATCCCAATATGTGCCTGCATCACAGGTAGCTATAAGCCTGTCAGTCGGCTGCTCTGGAATTCTTATAGACTGGGTGCGCCTGCCTTTAAGTCGCCTGTTGACTTATGGCGACCCCATGAATTTCATAGAGTTTTCTTAGGCCAAGAATACTCAAGAAATGGTTTTGCCAGTTCCTTTCTCCAAAACATAGCGTACAGCTCCGGGTATTCGTTGGCAGTCTCCCATCCAAGTACTAGCCAGGGCTGATCCTGCTTAGCTTCCAAGCTCCAATGAGATCTGGGGCCTTAAGGCTCTTGAGGCCAGACAGAGAGGGAAAAATAGTGGCAAACAGATGTAGATGCGTTTGCTTATATATATTGTCTGCCTTCCAGTCCTTACGGGGACCCTAAGGCGACCCTATCGCGGGGTTTTCTCGGCAAGATTTGTTGAGCTTCTGAGGCTGAGAAGGGGTGACTTGCCCAACTTCACCCGCTAGCTCTCCACGGCTGACCGATGGTTCAAATCCTGCTCCCCAGAGTCCTAATCCGACGCTCAGACCACAAAAGCACCCCGGCGCACGGCCTTATATAGGCGTGTGCCTACCTACAACGTGCGCACGGGTACAGACACACACAGAGGCATGCTTAAGTGTAAAGAGAGACTTTTATGTTAAAATAGATACGTCGCGGGTACCATTCTCGGGAGCCGGGCCTCATTCTGCTCCCTTCCCCTCTCGCTGACCGGCGTCTGTTCCTCCCGACCAGAGAAAGAAAGTTTCCGAGCGGGTGGCAGGAAAGGCGAGCCCAGGAAAGGCGCTGGCGGCGCCGCTGGAGTTCTCCCGAGCAGCCAGCCCGCGTCTCCGCCCCTTCCCTTCCCGAGCGCTTCAGGTGCAAAGGCGGAGCGGGGGGCGGGCACGAGCCGGGGAATCTTCCCCGATTTTGCGGGCGAGCGCGAGCGCGGCGGCGGCGGCGGCGGCGGCGGCGGCGGCGGCGGCGGGGTTGTTGTTGTTTTTTGCCTTCTTCAGGGTTAATACATCAGAAGGCGAGCTTCTCCCGTCTCGGCCAATCAGGGCTCAGCCCTGGCAGCTATAATATAGAACTAAAGGCAGGCTCCCTCTCGCACTGCGCGCTTGGAGGCTCCGCTCCCATTCGCGAGGATCCAGACCCCCCCCGCGCCGCCGCCGCCGCCGCCGCCGCCCCCCCAGGAGCGCGCGCCGCTTTTCCTTGCCCCCCCGTCTCCTCCTCCTCCTCCTCCCCCTCCCTGCCCCACTCCCTGCCTTTTCTGTATCGCGATCCGAACTCCGATGAGTTCCGTTAGCGCCGCCGCCCGCGCCGCTGCCATTCCCGCACCTGTCTGGCGAGGGATCGGAGGCTAGGCTCCGCCGGGAAGGAAGCAAGGAGGGGAGGAAGCCGCCCCGGCAGGCAGAGAGGCAGGGCTCGGCTCCGGGAAGGACGGAAAGGGCCCCGGGAGGCGGCGGGCGGCGGGCACGCACAGCCAGCCGCGCCGGCACCGACGGCGGCATCGCATCGCTCTCCCTCTGAGACACACACACACACCCCCCAGGGACTCCGCCAGCCCGGGCGTTGGGCCGGGGGAGGCGGCGGAGCGTGGCCGACTCCCGCCTCCTGCTCGGCGGCCGGAATGCTGCTCTCGCGGAGCGCTGGGCTGCTGGCGGTGCTGGTTTCCCTGGGCGCCTTCTTCCTCTCCTCGGGGCTGGCTTGCGGACCGGGCCGGGGCTTCGGCAAGCGGCGGCACCCCAAGAAGCTCACGCCCTTAGCCTACAAGCAGTTCATCCCCAACGTGGCCGAGAAGACCCTGGGGGCCAGCGGGCGCTACGAAGGCAAGATCAGCCGCAACTCGGAGCGCTTCAAGGAGCTCACGCCCAACTACAACCCCGACATTATCTTCAAGGATGAAGAGAACACGGGAGCCGACCGCCTGATGACCCAGGTGAGAGAGAGAAAGGCCCGTTCAGACGTTCACCTGCGGGTCCTGGCTCCAGCCGCGCCTCCTCCCTTCCTCCCGTCCCCTCTCCTGCTTGCCTTTCCTCTCCCCTCGGGTCCCACTAAGTTTACCGGGGAGGACGGGGAAAGAAAGGGAAAGGCTCCCCCGACCTGCGTGTCTGGCGCGCCTCCTCTTTCACACGGCGCTCCTTCCCTGGGATGGAGCAGAAGGAGGGGGAAAGCGGTGGGTGGGTGGGTGGCTGGGAAAGAAGGCTTGAGCCTCGCGTGGTGGCGGGCATGGGGTGACAGTTGCAAGGAGCGCCACGCGATGCCCTTCCCTGCCAGTTGGTTGGTCGGTTTGGTTGGGTAGCCGGTTCTGACTGCTTCTTGCCTCCTCCTCCTCCTTCCCCCGGGACCTAGCGGGACCTCGCCAACCGAGGGGAGCGGACGCTGCGCGGCATCCTCCTCTCCTTCTTCCGCAATCCCCGAAGCGCCCTTCCCTCGATGTTGCACCTTGCACGCCCCCCCCCGCTCTCCCGCAGGGAATCCCATCGGCTTCTCTCTCAAGGCTCTCCGGGGGCCCGGGGGCCCAGAAGGAGAAGAATGAGGACTCTCAGCGCCCGTCGTTAAGACACGGGAGAATTCTCTCCTTTGCAATCCCCTCACCCTCCAGCCCATCTTTTGCAACTGTGCCCAGCCGAGCATTCAGCGTATCGATTTTCCTTTAAGGATGTTCCCCGTTAGACCTGCCTTCCCACCATAGCGGGGGAGGGACAAGTAACTTAACCAGCATTGCATCACTTCGTTGCATGGTGCGGGGGGGGGCGGGAGAGAGACTATCAGATAGAGAAACCAAGATCACTATCTGTCTCTATGAATGAATTCACCCAGGCGCCTGATTCGATCGAGCCTGGCGAAGGGCTAAAAATAGGAAGCGATTCCACCGGGTTAATCATTCTTCTCCTCCTGCGCGATCGCTCATTTGCTCCTCGGAATATTCGCCTGACAATCAGCCTCTTTAGCGCCCCCCGCCCTCCCCAGGTCCGCCCAGCTCTCTAGTTCCGGAGTTCCTTCAAACTACCTGCCATCTAGCTTGGCATCCAGGCACCGATAGGTTTCCTTCCAAATATAGGTCAACAGCCTTTTGATTCCCCCTCCCTCCGCTATTAATATAGTTAAGCCCCACCTTCAGCTTCTCTCCTAGAGCCCGAGCCAGGAGTCGCCAAGACAAGGGAAACCTAGGCGGTTGCGGGGGGAGGGGATCTCCTAAATTCCATCCTCTCCCCCTTTCTTGTGGCCATTCCTGCACTACGCTGTTATAGTGCTCTTATTCCACTTTCAACATCCTATGGAATCCTGGGGTTTGCAGTTTAGGGAGAGGCCCCTCCCTAAACTGCAAACCCCAGGATTCCATAGGATGTTGAAAGTGGAATAAGAGCACTATAGCAGTGTAGTGCGGAAAGGCCCTCTCTCTCTGGTCTCCTCCTCCTCCTCCTCGCAGTTCTTTTTCGTGTTCTTCTTTTCCCTCCACCTGATCTTCCGCACGTCCAGGAGATTTCTTTCGAGAAAGGGAAAGGAAGCGCCCGGCGCCATCTCCGCCCGACCACCTTAAATCTCCCGACTGTAGCTTGGGAGGGCTGGACGCGCGCGCCGCCACGGCGAGGCGCGCGAGCCTCAATTAAATATGCAGAGCGAGAGACTGAGAGAGCGAGGCAGGCCGGCCGCCGGTGGCGCGGGCTTTGGAGAGAAAGCGTCGCCCGCCCGATCCCGCCTCGAAAGCGGACGAGAAATAAAGCCCATGCGGAACCAGGGAGAGAGAGAGAGAGAGAAAGGCGCGCTGGCGGAGGGGAGGCGAGGGGTTGGGTGCTATTGTTGACTCTTGCAGGCCATTTCCGCACTTGGCTGTTGTAGTGCTATTATTCCGCTTTCAACCTCCTGTTGAATCCTTGGGTTTGCAGTTAGGGGAGGGTGTTGAAAGTGGAATAATAGCACTATAACAGTGCGGAAATGGCCGCAGCCTCTGATTTTAGTTCCTGGTTCCTGCCTCTTGCATTCTCGCTCTCTCTCTGTCCCCTCCTCCTCCTCCTCCTCTCCCGATCTGCCAAGACGCGAGCTCAGGGGGAGCCGCGTGCGAGTCAACCCCATCTCGCATTTTCAGCTCCACTTACTCCTCTCCTTATCGATCGCAAACGGCTAGGATTTCAGCTTGTATCCTTTTGAAAACAGGCCGAGGCGGCGACAGCGGCGGCGGCGGCGGCGGCGGCGGCGGCTTGCTTGCTTCTCCTTCTCCTCCCGCTGCTGCTGCCGTCGTCTCCTGGCGTGGCCGCGGCGCGGAAATCCCAGGAAAAGCCCGTCCCCGGGCGGGCGGGCAGGCGGGCGGGCGGGAGCCGCCTCTGGGCGCGGGTGAAAAGGACCGAAATGCGGAGCCAAGAGCGCACGGCTGGCTTCCAACCTCCCCTCGCTCTAGAAGCCGGTTGCTCCAGAGGAGACCCCTGGGAGAGCGAGGGGAGGCAGGGCAGGCGAGGCCACCCGTGGGAAGAACGCCCTGGTGCGTGAGGTGGAACGGGAGCGATGGGAGAGCCGTGATTTCCCACGCACGCATACGTGTTGCCCTTCCTATGTGTCTTGGGGGTCTCTCTGCACTAAACTGTTACAGTGCTATTATTCCACTTTCAACATCCTATGGAATCCTGGGGTTTGCAGTTCCGGGACGGCACCTCCCTAAACTACGAACCCCAGGATTCCATGGGATGTTGAAAGTGGAATAAAAGCACTATAACAGTCTAGTGCGGAAATGCCCCCCTCTCTCTTTCTCTCTCGATCTCTCTTTCTTTCTTCCTGTATGCCTGCCCTCTACACGGCTGGCCTCCTTCGCCGCATTAGCTTGCAGCGCTTGAACTTCTGACCTTCTGTCAACTTCCCTCCAGAGAGGAGAACCGGGGGGGGGGAAAAAATGTCCAGCCGCTCCCACGCCACGCACACGCGCGCCTCCCGGGGAGCCTTTCCTTCTGCTTTCTCTTTCTTCCCAGACACGGGGTGGGAGGTGATGATCTTGGTTTCAGAAAAACACCCACGTTCCCTGGCCCCCACAAAAAACAACAACGAACTAGTCACGCGTGAAAGCCGGGGTTGCTGGAAGAGGGGGTCCCTGATGGGAAAGGCTGGGGATTTGGGGACGCGGACGGGGGAGAGCTTTGTTGCAGACGGTTTTGGGTCTCCTGATTGGTTTGGGGGCGCAGGTGCGGGGGGCGACTGAATGATAGAGACAATTTCATTGGGGGTGGGCAGGAAAACCCCACGATCCCCAAGCCTGTTGAGCCAGAGGACCGAGGCAGCCCTCCCTTGATAAAAGGAGCAGAAGGAAATAAATGGCATGGGGTTGAGAGCCGGTTTGGTGTAGTGGTTTGAGCTCTGGAAACCAGGGTTCAAATCCCCGCTCAAACCCATTGGGTGGCTTTGGGCGAGTCACACGCTCTCAGCCTCAGAGGAAGGGAATGCCAGCCCTCCCCCCCCCTAACAGAGGGAAAACCCCTGATAGGGTCGCCTTAGGTTGGAAAGGGCTTGAAGGCACATCACAACAAGCGAGGAAGCAGTTCCGACTACAGACGGGGCAGGCGAGACGTGGGTGGGCGGGAGCGCGAGATCTGCCTTCGAGAGGAACAGTTTAGCCCCTCGAAGGAATGAGGAGGGTGGGAATCACCGGCTTCATCTACCGGTCGTCCCACTCCTGTCTCGTCCAGCAAGTCGCTCCGTCTGTCTCCTTCCTCGGAGGGGGCGGGGGAGGGAGAGGGAGGAGGCGCAGGAAAGGGACGCGGAGCCCTGGCTGGAATTGTTCAACTTTCCTCGCTCGCGAGTTAATATTAAACTGGAAGGAGTGGGGGAGAAGGCGGCGAAGGGAGCGGGCCAGGCAGGGCTCGGGCGGGCGCTTCCGACAGGTGACAGAAGTCCTGGATCACGGATTCTCTGTGGGGGCTCCCCGGCCCTCTCCCACACTCCCACGCCCAGTCTCTCCCCCACGCTAGCCGGACGCTGGATCGTAGGCGAGATAAGGGACTCAACTCGATCATAAAGCAGTGGGATCCGTCTAAAATAAGGTTGTTACTATAAACTGACGCAAACGCGCGGAATTTTAAGTGCCTACCCCTCCCATGCTAGACGGAGTTGTGGCTGTGGACCGATCTCAAGGTTCTTTTCTCCACCTCCTCTTGTTTACTCATAAATAAGTCCCTCTCCAAGCCGGAGAACGGCACCGCTTGCCCAGGAGCGATGGGATCGGTGGGGCTTACTTCCGAGTAAACAAATCGAGGATGGTAGACTTGCCTTCTCCTCCCCCCTAGGATCTGGTTGACTTTAGGTCGCCCGACCCGCTGAGGAGTAAGACCGGAGGGCGAGATCCTTGCTAAAGGGAGTCCCACTAGCCCTACGATGTTTCCTTACCGGATGAGTTGCGCCTAGGTCAGCTCCGGCATCCCCACGCACCTTGGGTTGGCAGGCAGCTCCGTTTGGGAATAAGCTCCGTGGAATTAGCAGCGAAGGTTCAGGATCGGGCGATTCGACTCTTGAGTTCAACGCCGTGAAAAGGTGTGCGACTTTTTGGAGAGATTCATGCGAACCGGAGCGCAGCCGGGGGGGGGGCGGAGAGGTTGCTAAGGATTTGCCCCCCTCCCTGGTCTCCGCCCCCCCCCCCCCGACTGGTCGTTGCTCCCCCTCCCCAGGGCCGGCTCCGAGGAGGCCGCCCTGCTGGGCTTCACGGTGGCTGCCCAGAGCCGGGCTTGATCAGCGGCACACGACTCCATGAATTAATCAGTAGCCGGGCCTTCACGGCTTTTGACTCTGACAAAGCGCTTGCCCCCGCCGCCCGCCCCTCGGAGGCGGCGGCAGCCCCTGTGCCGAGGCTCTGAGACCAGGGCCATGTCCGCAGCAGCCCGTTATGGTGCTATCATTCCATTTGCAACATCCTAGGGAATCCTGGAGTTTGCAAAGCCCAGGATTCCATAGGCTGTTGAAAGTGGAATAATAGCACTGTAACAGGCCAGCGCGGAAACGGCCCCGTTCTCGGCTCCTTTCCCGGCTCAGCATCTCTTTGGCTGGAGAGTTTCACTTGTTCGGAAAGTTGAGATCCTTGGGATCCTTATCCCCTCCCCCCGTCAGGGATCGGCAAAGTTTCGGCAAGGTTTCAGCTCCCCCCTCCTTTGAGTGTCTCAGAGGAAGGCCACTGTGCGGACAGCAAAGCGAGACAGACTCGCTTTTAGCTAGAGGTTGCACCTGGTGCAGAGACTCTTTGCCCAGTCGCCTTTCTCAATTTCTCCTTCTTCTCCTCTTCCTCCTAAGACAAAGCGCTGGCCAAAATGCTGAGTGCCAGGAGTGTCTGAAAAATATTCTGTGTGTGTGTGTGTATTATACAAATATGATCCTGTTGGTCGGTCCCAGCTTGAGGAGACGCATAGAATCAATTGTTAAATGGAGAATCTGCCCATAGTAAAGCCCATGGAATGGGCCTGTAGCCATTTCCGCACTACGCTGTTACAGCGCTGTTATTCCATTTTCAACATCCTATGGAACCCTGGGATTTGAAGTTAGGAAGGACCATTTAGAGGGTCTCAGTAAACTACTAACCCCAGAATTGCACAGGATGTTGAAAGTGGAATAATGGCACTATTAACAGGGTAGTGCGGAAAGTTAAGACTCAATGGGATTCAGGTTTATAGTAGATAGGTGTTCTATTGGTAGCACCCATTCGAGGAAATCCCTCAATCTATGAGATTTATGTAAGTGTCAGCAGTCGCGTGATTCAGTTGAGTCTGCTCCATTGGAACTAGCAATGCCGGTTTCTGTATCCCTGTGGTCTTAAATCCTGATCGTAGTCACAGATTAGGCCCATCTGAGTCAACGGTTGAACTACAACACTGGTGTAAACTCCATTAATTCCTCAGGTCTGCTCTAGTTTCTGTCTCCTACCTTCAAGTCAGCGTCAGCTTATCCCTGACCCTATCCTAGGTTTTTCTGGCCAAGATTTCTTCAGGGGCAGCTTGCCCTTGCCTGCTTCCGAGGCTGAGAGAGGGTGCCTAGCTGGAGGTCGCCCAGTGGGTTTCCATGCCTGAGTGGGGATTTGAGCCCTGATTTCCAGAGTCCTGATCCAACACTCAAACCACGAGGGCCTAGGCCATGCTGGCCGTCTTGTCTTCCTGGAAATAAAACCCACGAAGTTCAATGGGTTCTGGACTCAGACAATGGCCATTTCCGCATTGGACCGTTACAGTGCTATTATTCCACTTTCAACATCCTATGGAATCCTGGGGTTTGCAGTTTCGGCGGGCCCCTCCCTAAACTGCAAACCCCAGGATTCCATAGGATGTTGAAAGTGGAATAATAGCGCTATAACAATCTAGTGCGGAAATGGCCTAACAATTGGATATAGACCCGTATGTGCGCGCGTTGCCTTGCGCCGTCGATTTCTCTCCCTCGCTTGAGGGCTGTAACAGACCAACTAGAACTTTTCTCCTGACCCCCCCCCCGCTCTCACATCCCTCCAAAGCTTGGAAAGTGTGACAAAGATCGTGGAAATGTCTTTTCTCTCCACTCCCACCCCCGCCCCCGCCAACAGTCCTTCTTTCTTTTCTGAATGGGAAAGGAGTGCAAACTCCAGGATTCCATAGGATGTTGAAAGTGGAATAATAGCGTTATAACAGTCTAGTGCGGGAAGTTTCACAGTTTAGGCATCCAGAGAATAGAGGCAGGCTTTGCTCCCACGGGATTGCTAACTCAGCAGAGCTCCAGATGTGAATAACGTTCAGTCAATCAATCAATCTCTCCCCCCCCCGCAATGCTAGAAATTTGGGGACTTCAGGGGAATTTCACTGGGGAGACATGATTTTTATCTGAAGGGACAATGCTGCTTTTGGCCCCTCCCCTCCCCTCCCAGCCCGTGGCAGATACCCCTTGTGGCGACTGTCGTAGACAATCTGGAGTAAGCTTTCGTGGGACTTGCTTCTGAATAAACGTGCAGGAAAGATTAGCTCCCAACTTTCAAAAACTGGTGGCAAATTATATTTTTGTCTCCTCGGACTGCCCCGCTCCAAAACAAAACAAAAAATAAGAGGTTGTAAAAATAGAAATGAAACCACGGTTGTATCCATTTTTTTTTAAAAAAAAAACTCTTTTTAGATTGACAAGTATCGAATTCGGTTCTATGACATTTTTTTTCTGAGTTGTTGACTCATCTACAACCTATGTGGGTTTGTAGCAAAACTTGTTTATTTGGTGTGTTGTTATTTTTTTCTTTTTTAAAGTGGGGAGCGAATCTGACTCTACCAAGTGTTACAAATAAGGTTTGCAAACAGTGGGCATGGGTGGTACCAGTGATATAGTGGACATAAAAGAGATCTGGTTCTTGGCCAAAGGGCTGGCACCTATTGAAAATAAGAAAGGCGGAGGAGAGAAATCGGGAGATACAGAAGGAGATCGGTACGAGGACAGGGTTTGAATGCAACGGCTTCCCTGAGTCCAAGGCTGCTTTATATAATCAGAGGAATTTACCTGTGAATCATATACGAGGCTGTTCTTAGGTTGTGCCATCTACGGAGGGAGGTGTAAATATATTTGCTTGTTTTCTCCACGTGCCGAGAAACTCCTTGGAAGTTAGAAAGGTAGGAAGGGCTTGGGCCATTTTCGTGGGCCCCTCCCTAAGCTGCAAACCCCAGGATTCCATGGGATGTTGAAAGTGAAATAATAGCGCTATAACTCTCTAGTGCGGAAATGGCTTTGGCCTAGTCACAGAAAGTTGTTCTAAACGCCATGTTCCAGTACTTATTATATCAAGCAAAAGGTCCCCAAAAGGTACCAATGTCTTGGTTTTTGAAGAAAGTTTGCGACTCACACATCCCTGAGTCCTGAAATGGTACAGCCTAGGAAGAGCTGTACCATCCCACATAGTAACCACCAAGTAATTGTGTGAAGCTAAAGGCTGCAGTCCAAAATTCTTAAGTTAGTCTCTGCCATCAGATGATTTGAACTCTTAAGTCTGACATCCTGTTGCTTAGTTCCGGAGCAGACCCTTTCAATTCATTGTTGAATTGTAAAGAAAAACATAGGTAAATCCCAATTGATTCAACAGGTTTATTCTAGTCAAGGAGTGACAATAGGATTTAGACCTAAGTTTCCTTCGGCCAGCTCCAATTTGGGAACAGTCCAGGATGATAGGAGCTGTACTCCAAAATGCCACGGTGACGGGATAGGTGGGGGAAGCTGTTGCACGGGGGGCTTTACCTCAGAGTAAAGCATCGGCTTGCTGTGTGCACGAGGGACCCTTCTTAGGTTTGCATCCAAAGTTGATCTTCAAGTTTTCAACTTTTACTGTAACATCGGGATCCCTAGTGAGTTGGTTAGCTTTCCTAACAAGTAACGCTTTGGAGTAAAACGTTCAGGTTAGAAGTAACCAGTCTCACTGAAGGTAAGAAACAAGAGGCTCAGTGCTATTGGTTCCTCTCAACTAGACCAGGCTTATTAAACTCATTGTTGAACGATGAGTCTATGCTTCTGTAAATTGATTTAACAGGAGTCGTCGGGAGCTACTGGTTAGTTCTGGGCCAAGGTTTCTAAGAAGTGCTGGCTTCAACAAGGAAGGGGATCCTGTGGATCTTTACTCAGAAGCAAATCCAGTCGTTTTCATTGGAGTTAAGCTTAGCTCTTCACAATTTAGGATTACAGCTTTTTTTTTTTTTTGATACATAGGCTGGATGAAATTGAACCGAATTGACTTCTGCAGTGAGGATGCCCACCTCCCTAAACTGCAAACCCCATGATTCCATAGGATGTTGAAAGTGGAATAATGGCGCTATAACAGTCTAGTGCGGAAATGGGCCAAGATAGGGGTTGGCTGACTTGGTTCATAATGAACCGGTTTGGGCTGGTTGTCTTTTAATTGGCTTGCAAGCAGATGGTCCGAGCTGGGGAAGGGTCTTCTTCCCAAAATCCCAAGGTAGGCCCCTTCCTCCCTCAGTGCAGGCCAAGCATGCCATCCACCCAAATGAAAACTGAACGCGGGGTCCACATTTAGGATCCGACTGCTGGATGGCGCGGGGTGGACAGCTTTTGGTGAACTTTCTGGGTGTGACGGACTGCTTCTCCCCTCCCCTCATCCCCATATCGGGAGGAGGAGAAACCCAGAGCCTGTGGAGGGCCTGTGGAGAAACCTAGAGCCTGTGGAGGGGGGCAATGGGACTCTGCCTTGAGAATTGTCCAAAATCGTGAGCAATCCTAAGAGCCAAGAGATAACCAGAAGCAGCACACTGGTGGCAGGGAAAGACATCTCTCTCTGCTTTCCCACGAAGCCCCTGCCTCACTTCGCTCCCAGCCCCCAGCAGAGATCTTGGGGGCATCCTAAGCAAGAGGCGAAAGTGCGCAGGGCCTGCTTCTCGTGCAGGGCTTTCTCTCGAGCAAGCGGGCAGCAGGCCGAGTGTCGGAATCAACTCCTAGTGCCGAAGTCCAAGGAAGGCAGCGATCCAAAGTCAGCCTCCCCAGTCGTTGTTTTGAAACCAGGCTTTGTTGCTTTGGGTTGTTGTTAACTTATAACCTCTGGGTAACAGCAAGGTAACTTGCCACTTGTCCAAATTCTTTGGCTGGTAGGATCCAAGAAAGGCTGCCCTTTGTGGATCGCAACCAACCAATCCTTTTGTGGGACGCAGTTTTCACCTCGACTCAGCTTGCCCATCTCACCATCCTCCATCCACTTATTCCGAAGAGATCCCCAGAAATAACAAGTCGAGAAGCCCCAGTCTTGGGAAGATCTGAAATTTAGGTGGTTGGTGTATATGAAGGACGCGCTCCTACCTGACACCTTGGGCCAACGCAGACTTTGGGTAGGCTTCAGCGAGGCAACAAATTCGGATTGGGGAGTGAACATTTCAAGAGCGATTTGGGGATTCTGGGCTTTTTCCTGAAAGAGCGAATTCCGATTGTGGAAGAGCGAATTGCAGTGCTGTAGCATCCACTCACAAGTGAATTCGGATTCCGGAGCACTACTGAATTCGGGTTCTGGTCCTAAATCAGAGCGGGAGGAGGGTCCTCCCCGGTGGGACGGACTACAACTCCCGTCATTCCGCGTTCTGTTAGCCGGGGAGAATGGGAACTGTAGTCCAGCCCCTCGGAAGGGCTCTCTCTCGCCCCCTCCCCCCGCTGGCCTTTCCTCCTTCCCCTCGGCTCGGCGGTAACCCTCCCGGTGCGTTGTGCTTCCTCCCCCGGCAGCGCTGCAAGGACAAGCTCAACGCCCTGGCCATCTCCGTCATGAACCAGTGGCCCGGCGTCAAGCTCCGCGTCACCGAAGGCTGGGACGAGGACGGCCACCACTCCGAGGAGTCGCTGCACTACGAGGGCCGCGCCGTGGACATCACCACCTCGGACCGGGACCGCAGCAAGTACGGCATGCTGGCGCGGCTGGCCGTGGAGGCCGGCTTCGACTGGGTCTACTACGAGTCCAAGGCCCACATCCACTGCTCCGTCAAAGCCGGTAAGGGGGCCCGGCGAGGCGGGGAGGGGGAGGGGGAGGGGAGCCCCCACGCAGCCCTCCTCGCTGCCATCAGAACCGAGAAGCGCGCCGTCTCCTGGCCCCTTGGCCATTTCCGCACTGGAGTGTTACAGTGCTGTTATTCCACTTTCAACGTCCTGGGGAATCCTGGGGTTTGCCTCCGGCCCCTCCCGAAACTGCAAACCTCAGGATTCCCTAGGATGTTGAAAGTGGAATAACAGAACTTAGTGCGGAAATGGCACTTGACTCCTCAGTTCCCCATTCTTCAGTGGTATCTATGGGTAAAAGTGGGGGCTGATGTCAGCAAAGTCTGTACTACCAGTAGTAAGCAGGTAGTAAGCTTCCAGTGAGGCACCAAGAGTATTTCACATTCATTTATTAAAACTAACACTGCAGCGGGCAAGCCCTCCCTAGCAGAACAGAAGGGACCCTCCCTTGAGCCTACCAACCTCATGCTGATGTGATGTTTGACCACAGTAGGAAGCAGTATGGCTTTTGTAGTAGTAAAGCCTATTCATTTTGCGCCAGTCAGTTGTCCACAGATGTAGAACTGACTGGCCTGTTTCACAGCCAGCAACTACTATCACTAGAAGTATTGTTACCACAATGACTTGCTTACTAGTAGTAATAGTCTTACTATCCTAATCCAGATATTACAGATAGATGTGATCCTTGCCCGGTATAGAGGGAACCTATTTGGGGAATAGGGCTCAGCACTCAGGACAGCTCCTCTACATTTTAGACTTAGAGGTCTTTCCGCTCTACACTGTTATAGTGCTATTATTCCACTTTCAACATCCTGTGGAAGCCTGGGGTTTGCAGCTTAGGGAGGGGCCTTTAGAATTCTAAGCCAGAGAGCTCTTTGGCCTCTGCAAATTGCAAACCCTAGAATTCCACACAATGATGAAAGTGGAATAATAGCACTATAACAGTGTAATGTGGAAGGGCCCTAGGAGCCGGAGTGGGTATATTGCCCTGTTGACAGGGAAGGCACCAATTGGTAGTGAGAGGAAGAAGAAAATAATGGAGGGATGAGAGATGAGCCAGATCAGGCTGGAGGGAGAGGAGTGAGGAACCCAGAAGATTATTCCATGATGGGCTAAACAGGATGCAGGAAGTGGAGACGTGTTGAGTTAATCAAGTTTAAAAGGGGAGATCAGGAGCAAGGTTCATGTGCATTTCCAAATCCTCTCTTAAGAACACCTGGCCTAACTGAGGGCAGGGGGAGGGAGACAGGGACTTGCCTCTTGAGCTGGTTCAGCTATTGGCAAGAAGAAGCCATGCCCCACCTGAGCCAATGAGGAGCAGGGTCATTAAGCTGGAAGACCATAGGGAGGTCTTTATGAGCCCACTATTCTGTTTTCCACAGTGGGGTAGGAATCCCAGAACGATTTTTAAGGAAGGGAGGCAGAGATGGAGGGAGGGGTCTTGGACTCAAGACTGGCAGGCAGGTTTTGTGAATGTTCTATTCTTGCATCTATGTTTTTTAATAAAGCAGTAAAAACACAATATATGCTTAGTGATGAGATCATCGACCAAAGCAGTTAACAAGGGAATCCTCATGAGTCTAATGACAAAATAATAAATGAGAAGCATAAAATTAATACATCAAGGGAAGAGTAAAAGGCAGAAAACCTTATTAAGCTAATGCTAAAATGGCCAGATTGGTAGTTAAGAAACTCCTGACCACTGTACCTGATGCTGGGCTTCAGTCTGATAGAATCCGAGCCCATGAAAAGTTATTTATTTTGGACAGCAACTTTAAGGGGGTGACAACACCCGGAATCCCCAGAGAGAAGGTCATGGGACTTGTCCTCCAAAAACTTTTCTGACCTCTCAGGGCTTTCAAAGGTTTACTGCGCAAGGAGCTGGATGGGTTCGAATACCTCTCCGTCTAGCAGGCCGCACAATCCATAAAGTACTCAACCTGGGGTGGTTTTTTAAGTGCTGTTATACAGATCGATTTGAGGCAAAGCGGTTTCTTAACAGAACGTGGTTTCCCCAACAGAAAGGCTGCAATTCCAAGCCATTTTTTTTTTGACAAAAAACAAATCTTGCACAAAAGGGTGGAAGCAGCCATGCAGATTCTAGTGTATTCAGTGCTGCCACCTTCACCGTTCCTCACCTTATCTTCATGCTAAAATAAATATAAAAGTAGTTCTTCATTCTTACCTAATTTCTCCATCCTTCTTAGTCCTCTACAGTAACGTAATGTTAAATTAAGCCCCTGTGTGGCCCCTGGAAACCTGGATTACAAAGGATGACTGTTCACACAGCTTTTACTCTGCCTGGGGTGCTTAAAACACGCTGAGGCTCAGTACCAGTTGATAAGGCCCAGAAGCCACCTTTACCCGGAACTGCTGGGAATCCCCTGTGCTTACATCGCCACCTGCTGGTCTGACTGAGAAACACACCTTTGGGGCCAGCTTCTCTTTCCCCTAAAAATTGTCACTTTCCCCCCATAACAGTACAGACTCACAGAGTTGGAAGAGACTATAAGGGCCATCCAGTCCAAGTCTCTGCCATGGAGGTATCCTGACAGCACTCCTGACACATGGCCATCCAGCCTCTGTTTAAAAATCTCCAAAGAAGGAGACTTCCTTGGGTGATAATTACTTGGGTCCTCTTTTTTTCCTCCCTTTCTGAAGATGGGGACAACATTTGCCCTCTTCCAGTCTAGTGGCAGTTCTTATGTTCTCTAGGAATTCTCAAAGATAATTGCCAGTGGTTCTGAGATTATTTCCTCCAGTTCTTTTAATACTGTTGGATGTCGTTCATCTGGCCCTGGAGACTTGAATTCATTTGGAGTAGCCAGGTATTGCTGTATTACCTCTTTACCTGTTCTGTGCTGCATTTCTCCCACTGCACTGTCTGCTCCGTTTTATGCAGGCTGAGCCCTGTTTTCTCTTCAGAGAAGACTGAGGCAATTAGGGAATTGAGTAGTTCTGCTTTTTCTCTGTCAGTAGCTTTTAGAGCTGTGTGTTTTGCGACCTCCTCCTTCATTTGGCACCAATGTTTAAAGAAAACACTTCTGAGGGGGTCGAGAAACATGCAAGTGAAAAATAAAAATAATGAATGTAATGCTAAATATACCAACAGACATAGGAAGGAAGGGTTAATAAAGGGTGTGAAGGAAGACCATTCACAATTGTGGGTGAAAATTCATGGAGAACTCAGATGTAAGAGCAGATGAGGTTTGTTCTACCCAGATTTCATGAATAAGTATGTTTCTTCAAGCTGGGTCAAGTGTACCTCTGATTAACTGGATGCATTTGACAATGCAGAACAATAACTGGTCCACAGGCAACATTTGGCTCAGTAGGTTGGCCTTTCCCACCCTCCGGCCCCTCCCTAAACTGCAAACCTCAGGATTCTGTAGGATGTTGAAAGTGGAATAATAACACTATAGCAGTCTAGTGTGGAAATGGCCTTTGTCTCAGCACAGATGGGAACCAGCCTTCCCCAACCTGGGACTCTCCAGATCGGCTGGAGCACAAATCCCAACATCATTGGGTATGGGGGGGCAATGGGAAGGGTTATAGGCCAGCACAGATAGAAAGCAGGAGGTTGGAAAAGGTGAGGAAGAGAGAAAGAGAGAATTTCCTTGGAAGTAAAGGGAAATAAATGTGTCTGTAAATGGCAGGATTTGAGTGCATTGTGGAGATCCAGTGTGATGTGGTTTGAGCATTGGACTACAATCCTAGAGATGAGGGTTCAGTTCCCTGCTTAGTTGTGAAAACCCACTGGGTGACTTGGGTGAATCATACACACTCAGCTCCAGAAAACTCTGTGATAGTGTCACCTTAGGATTGCCGCAGGTGGGAAAGAACTTGAAGGCATACGACAGCAACAACAGTGAATTCCATTCACCCTTTGCATGCCTTAAATGGACCTGGCAGGTCTTAGGGTAGCAGCAAGAAAGTTCTCATTTCTTGTAAAATCCAGTGTATTTACTAATGTCCCAGAGAAGGTATGTGTGTATTCAGAATAGAAATAAAGGTCTTACTGAGGAGCTGGCTGAAGCCTATTGATAAGAATATGGGGGGTCTTGAAAGCATTATGATTACTTCTGGAAGGATAATGCCTCTGGCCATGTCCCTTCCTCTAGCAGAAGTGGGCAAAGTATGGCTGTCCAGATGTTGTTGGACTGCAATTCCTATCAGCCCTAGCCATTGGTGAGGAATGCTAGCTGCTGCCATCCAACAGCATCCTGCCTTGTGGTCACACTCCCTCCCTTACTCAAGTATCTGAAGAACTGCAGGACTGAAAAGAAGATGAGGATGATCTAAGTAGGAGTTATCAGGGAAGACAGAAGATACTGAATGGCATAACAGTGGTGGGGTTGCCAAATCCATTCTTGTCAAAGGTTCCTGTGCCTTTATTAGCTACAGAGACAACGGAGAAATTTGGCATGTGGTCCTTCTTCTGTTACTACTGCTATTTGATGAGAAAAGTGGCACATCTTTTTAAATTCAGATTTTGGAGGCAGAAGGGCTTCTGTTAGGGGAGGAGAAAGTTAGATTTTGAAAACATGCACCTCGTATATATACACAATTCCTAGAAAACTTGGGTTCAGCATAAGTGCTTAAGAAAGTTATTTATAAATAAAGGAACTGCAACTACTCTTCTGTATAAATATTCCAACATATTTG
The DNA here is from genome assembly GCA_948472985.1 of Iguana delicatissima. NCBI lineage: Eukaryota > Metazoa > Chordata > Lepidosauria > Squamata > Iguanidae > Iguana > Iguana delicatissima. Next base: position 59,940 of record CAOKZL010001126.1, on the reverse strand, counting down.
TAAATTATTCTGAATGTATCACTAAGCTTATATAAGGCATTTCCAACCAATAATTGTTCCAAAGTGATTGGTGAAACTATAAAATAAACACAGTAATATAAAATGAAAAAATAGGGTGGAACCAAAACAATATCTTGACCAGAGCTGAGTATCAGCAAAATCTCAGGGTTCCTGTCCATCTCTTGAAGATATTTTTTAAAATTCATCTCTAAAGTTTTTTTTAAAAAAAGGCAACTTATAGCTCAGGTCATGTAGATTAAATATAAGGGAAATGATACCATCAACTGTTGTGCTGCTAAACTAACTACTTTTAACCCCTCAACCCCCATTTCTGGAATTACAAAACTACCAGTTTGAAATCCATATTGATATAGGTAATATCTGACAAGTGAAGGAGGATTTGGAACGCACTGAAATTTGGAAATGGTTATTGTAGGCTGAATAGTTAGAGTAAAGGATCTTGCCACACAAACTGGTGACAGGCAGCCTTGAATACCCTTTAAGACTACCTGCCAACCCCCCCAGCTAGCATGCTAAAGGTTTATGGGAGCTGTAGTCTAAAATATCTGAAGGATATTTTAGGCGGCCTCTCCCAGAGAATTCAAATTGGCTCTAATATAATGTAATGGGCTTGTGAACTACCACAGACAAAGTCAGCATGAAATAAATGATACTGCTATAAACAGTTTATAGAGTTATAACATCAGTCAAGAATTCATTCCTTTGGATTATTTTTTAATAGTCATCTCATGCAATTTACTTTAAGTCCACTGCTACTTTTCATTAATGTCAGTAGCGTTAGGAATGTGTGCACTTGTAAGCCTGCACATGGCTTTGTTGTTTGCGTTCAAGTCATTTCCCACTTATGGTGATGCAAAGGGAAACCTATCACAGGGTTTTTTTATTTAGAAGGTATTTGCCATTGCCTTCCTCTGAGGCTGAGAGAATGTGACTCTGCCAAGCTCATGCAGTAGATTTCCATGGCCTAGTGGGGATTTGAATCCTGGTCTTCCACAATCCTAGTCCAGCATTCAAACTACTATGCTATGTGGGTTCAGTAAAATTGCTTTATGCTGCCACATAATATGTCCCCGCACCAGCTCTGTGAGTTGAAGCGATAACATATTTTTATAACTAGAGAAATTGAGTCAGAAAAACATAAAATCTTAAGAAATAGAAAAATAGTTTCACACATGAGGATTTTTTAAAGGCATACAACATGTAGAAATGGACATGTGGAGAAAAGGAGCATGCCTGTTCTCTTCTCCCACACAGACATCTCCAAGGACCTGCTTGTACAGATCTTGCATGCATATCCTTGAACATTGTATGCTCCTCTATGTTTGTGTATGTGTTGACTTATGGAGGCCTCATGAATTTCATGGAGTTTTCTTAGGCAAGGAATATTCAGAGGTAGTTTTGCCAGTTCCTTCCTCTGAAATATAGCCTACAGCACCTGGTATTGGTGGGTGGTCTTCCATCCAAGTACTAACCAAGGCTTACCCTACTTAGTTTCCAAGATCAAACATGATCTTGTGCTTTTAGGGTATTTAGGCATGCTTCTTCATACTTGTTCTGTGCTTGCCGCAAATGACAAAGTTCTTCTGTAAAATACAGTGTAGCATCTGCTTTAGAGGGCAGAGGAGGAAAGGTGTGGGGGTCATTTGCAGCTGCTGGTTGCAATCTGTAGGAGGACAGAGTTATGTCTACCACATGGGTTGCCCTTCACCCCTGAAATTAGCTTTCTACCCCCATGTACAGTTGAACATCCAGTGCTGAAAGGTGATTGAATTACGAGTCCAAGAGTCCAATTGGCTTCTGTACATGGGGTTGGATCCAAACATTAGTTGAGAAATAACATTCATTGCACTTAAAACTCAGTTTGAAACCACTGAAGTAAGTTGAGGACAAAGTGGGAAAGTGGGAGGAGAAGAGAGAAACTGGGACATTTTAAAAGCAACTGGAAAGTGGGATGACAGAGGATCGTCATCAGGATCGTTCCTGCCAAATGAGGACATTGCCAGGGTATGCAGTAGGAATAATGGAATAATCATTGATGATGATGATGATGATGATCGTGATAATAACATAATCATTACAGCATAGAAGTGTAAGCAAGATTTGATCTGAGCTCTTTCCAGTTCATAGTTCCATCAATGATACCCTAAAGCTCTTAGTTTCAGGTATTATTAGAGGCTTTGACTAGAGTTACTTTCAGGCTAGAACATCCAGAATCCCCCAGCCAGCCATGGGAGTTGTAGTCCAAAAAAGCCACTTTCACAAACTCAGGCCTTGACTCATCTTCACAACCAGCATTAAATTTCCCTTTTCCCATAGGTGCTCCTAACTTGGGTGCAGAAATGCACCCTATTCCAAGCACAGAGGACCAATGCCATTCCATCTTATGTATTTCACAGGAAGGCAAGGGTCCCATGATACCAAATCCAGGCATTAACAAGCAGTGCACAGCTGGCATTCAGGAAGGGAGGGGGACCATTGCAGGGAGTGGGACATGTCACACAAGGTCGTGTGACAGTACGAGGTGGATTTCCTGAGAGCTGCCTTGAGTCGCATCCCTTCCAGCTGGTTTCCAATGGCGGGGCTCTGGTTTCATGCCTGAGAATCCAATGAGAAGATTAAAAACCACACCATTCCAGGCAGGGCTGTTTCTTTGAGGCGGCCATCTCTATTTGCAAAAAGTATGATCCTGGAGATTGGAATGCAACGGAGGCGTCTCCCCTCCCACAAGGCCTGAATGGCTGTCATGAGGGCAAAGGAGGAGAGGGCAGGAGCAGTGAGAGACAGGGATAATGAGGGTGAGTGAGGGTACTGAGAACAAACTCCCTCCATTTCAAATTCAAATACACATCTTGAGTGTCTTGGAAAAGGCTCCTGGTCTGTGCAAATAGGTCTTGGAAAGCCTTGGGATGCAGGCGTTGTGGAGTCTCTCTTTTTCTTTTCTCTTTTTGGAGTGTATGTGTGTGAATTGGCCCCACGGGTGCCCCCCGCACCTGAACAAATAGGGGCTGGGGAGGAGATGGTGTGGAGAGCTGGAAGTGTCTCCTCTCTTCTCAGAGTGCCTCCCTTTATTACACAGATCAGAATGACAGTGCCGACTCTTTATTGGATTTTAATTAGAGACCCCCCTTCCAAAAAAGGGCCTGTGGCTCAAAGGAGCAGATTTTCACACCTCCGCCAGTTTGCGGCATGTTTGCTGAGTTGGTGCACAACTGGACCTATTCATCAAGCCCCTCTGAGTGGGCAAACAAAGCCTGCGCTGAAGATAGGAAGGAGGGGAGGGGTGTTGTAGGAAGAGATCCTTTGCTCTCTCCTAAAGGGTTAGTGTTGCTTATGAGTTGCCATGCTCCCACCATTGGCCCCCACCGCCAAAAGATTTTTCTGCCTGGTTCATTCCTGTCTTCCACTCCCAAGCAAAAGAAATAAAACTGTTGGGCAAATCAATATCCATCTTGTTTTGTTTGGTGCTTTCTTTCACTGCCCTTCCTGAGAAAGGCATTAGGACAAGTTCCAAAGCTTGCTTTCAGACTCTAATAGCTTGGTCTGCAAGCCACAGAGGGTATGTGGTAGTAAGGGGGCAGGCACCAAGCCTCAGGGCGTCCCTGCCCACCTTGCTTTTAGAAGGAAATGGGGTCTGGAAAGAGATGGCCAGAGAGGCAAGAGGAACTATGAAGGACAGAGACAAAGGAAAGGGGAAAATATGTGGTTATCAAATGACATTTATTACCGTAAGGAAAGAGCAGTACAGGCGGATTGGGTAACTTCCCAACTCCATTAAAATCAGGCACAAAACTTGACAGTCCATTAGCCTGGCTGCCTGGGGGACTGCAGAAGTCATATTCCAAAAAAAGTTAACTTTTCAGAGTTTCACAATATTTTTGAAACTATCTTGCTGTTGGGACCAGGAGATTTGTGCTAATTATCTGCGATGATATTTCATGTTTGGTAAGAATGGCAGAAAACCAGCCTGGTGTCATGGTTTGAGCATTGGACTACAACCCTGGAGATCAGGGTTCAGTTCCTCACTCTGGCACGGAAACCCACTGGGCATCACAGCCGCAGAAAACCCTGTGATAGGTTTGCCTTAGGATCACCGTCAAGTCAGAAACAAATTCAAAGCATACAACAAAGAATGGCAGAATTACTAAGTTCTGCTCCAAACTCTTCCCTGGAGAGAGAAGAGTCCTAAGATTCAGTTACAAGCCATAGAATCACAGATGGGAATGGACCATAAAGGCCATTTGGTCTAATCCTCTAAATCAACATTTATATATTACTAGTGTATTTACCTGGCGTTGCCTAGGATTTTATTTTCTCATAGGTAATACTTGTTAGAAATACTTTAGGCGTTACCTTACCTTACTTTAGGAATTAGATGGGGTTGAAATACACAGATTTGATATCCTCTGTCTGTAATTCCCAAACTGCGTTGTCCAGTACCTGTAACTTTTCCCCATAGCTCCAATCCAATCTGTATTCAGAGTTGTTAACATACAGAGGTTCGGTTTCCGAGGAAATACACTGGCCTTCTCCTTGCCGCTAGGCCTTATTTCCATAGCAGCCAGCCTGCGACCCAAGAGCTCTCTGGCTGAGAATTCTAAAGGCTCATCATTGAACTGCAAACCCCAGGATTCCATAGAATCTTCACAGCCAGCCAATCATATAAGGTCTTGTTGCCTGACACAGCCAATCATATGTAGTCTGTGCCTGCCTGACACAGATAAACTCACAAACTTTGACTTTTATATTTTAGAGGTAAAACATCTAATATAGAGCCAATGTATCATGATGGTTTTGAATGTTGGAGTAGGACTCTAGGAGACCAGGGTTTGACCAGGGCTGCTCAGCCATGGAAACCCACTGGATGTTATAGAGCAAGTCCAATTTTTTCTCTCAGCTTTAGGGAAAGACAATGGAAAATCCCCTTTGAACAAATCTTACCAGGAAGACCCAAGGACAGGGTCACCATAAATCAGAGTTGACAAAAAAAGGACACAAAAACAACAACAACATGGATGGGAGGCTTCTGTACATTTGTACATTCCATGTTTAGATGCATTCTTTAAAATCTTAATTATATACCTAAAACAGTTCCTCATTTGTGGAACAGTCCAAGAGTACCTTCTTCTTAATCATCATCAGATTTTGCAGTTTTTCTGACTCAATTTCTGTACCTATAAAATGAGAATGATGTTACCTGAACTCACATGGCTGGTATAAGGATAAATCATGTGGTTGCATAAAACAGTCTTCATGCTTACAATACTAATGCTAACAATATTAATGCAGAGTAACAGTTGATTGTTACACTTGTTACCCTGTAAATCACTGGAGAGAATCAGAGAGAACCGCCTGGGTGTCCTTGGGCAAGTCCAACTCTCTGGGCCATTTCCTCACTACACTGTGATAGTGCTATTATTCCACAACATCCTATGAAATCCTGGGGTTTGCAGTTTAGGGAGAGGCATTTAGAATTCTCAGCCAGAGAGCTCTTTGGCCTCAGTAAACTACAAACCCCAGGATTCCACAGGATGTTGAAAGTGGAATAATAGTACTATAGTACTATAGTACTATAACAGTGTAGTGTGGAAATGGCCTGGACTCAGAGGAAGGCAATAGCAAACCCCCTCTGAATCAATTTTGCAATAAAACCCAATGGGTTTATGGTAACTCCTTTAAGGTTACCATAACTCAGAAATAACATGAATGCCCACAACAACAATAATGATGACTGTGATGATGATGCTATAGCCACAAAACTCACTAAGCCATAAAACCATTAAAATACCATTCAAGTGCCAATAAGACCAGTTAAATACCAGCACATTCTGTAAGATTACAGAACTGGTTTGGACAGAGTAAACTAAAAGCTTTTAAAGAAATGGCTATACATACTCTGCCCGAAAAACAACTGTATGGTCACAAGAGAAGGCCCTGTCTTTCATACCTGCTGCTGACATCATAAAGCATCATTAAATAAATCAGGCTTTAGATGTGATCATCTCAAGTTACAAAGATGAGTCCCAGACATCCTTCTGCCCACATCTTTGTATACATTTTCAGACTGTGAGCAGAAATATCCCTTACCTGCACACAAAAGCATGCACACAATTGTGGTATCATTGTTACAAAATGAACATTTTTAAAAAAACGATTTATAATACCATCAGCATGCTGGCCCATTTGAGATAATTCTGTAGTTTGAACAGAGAACTGGGTAAATTGTTATCACCAACTCTTTGTAAAACATCCAAGGAAGTTATTGAAAACAAGGTATAAATAGTAGCAAATGAAATCCATCAAAGAGAGCTTTTTAAAGGCTCTAATTGCTGTTCGGTGAGAAAGGGAGACCATTCTGTCTGTCTTTGCATGACATCTGCCAACAAAGAGAGGGGAAAAAGTAAAACCAGGGTAGTCTTTGTGGATAGACTGCTGTATACAGAGTGATGCAGTTGTCTGAATTGGAGTGAACACTAGAGCAATGGACTGTCCACAGTTATCTATAGCAGGGGAGTGAATCATAGAGAGAATCTACAATGCACATTTATAATTGTTTGTTCCCATTTTAACTGGCATGACACCATCCTACAGAATCCTGGGATTAGCTAAGGCCCTCACCAAAATACAAATCCCAGGAATCCATGGGATAAAGCCATGGAAATTAAAGTGGGATCAAGCTGCGGCAAATGTGTTTCATGGTCTACCTGGCACCAGTTGTTTAAGGCCAAAAATGCTGCCCTGCATTCCAGAATCCAGACTGAGACCAATCCCACTTCCCTTTTCCAATCATTGCAGGTCCTTCTCTAAGGATGTGAAAATCTCTGTCTCTGTTTCGTTTGTTCCTGTTTTTCCTCCAAATCTTCTCCAGCGTTCTCATTCCATTCTTGGATCACCTTAGGTGGCAAGACTCCTCCCGCTCCATTTTCTGCCTATTAACTGAATCATGGCCATTTCTGCACCACACTGTTATAGTGCTGTTACTCCACTTTCAACATCCTGTGGAATTCTGGGGTTTGCAGTTTACTGAGGCCGAAGAGCTCTGTGGTTGAGAATTCTAAATGACCCTTCCTAAGCTGCAAACCCCAGGATTCCATAGGATGTTGAAAGTGGAATAAGAGCACTATAACACTGTGTTGCAAAAGTGGCCTATGTTTGTGCATATTTTTCAAATGTATCCATTTTTGGCCCTTCACATTTTCATAGCTATATGTGCAGTTTTGTGAGTGTATTGCTTCTCCAAATCTTTGGCTATTTGCACAATTCTGTGGGGTGCATGTGTGTGTGAGACAGAAAGAGTTGTGAAACTGAATTGTAAATCCAGCATAACTATGTGCTAGTTAAGTAATAAAAGTTAGAGCAGACTTGCTCCACTCATGAGACTGGTACAGCAGGCCCCTAGAATACAACTGATCTTAGTTTCCTACCTGGGCCTGTTGGGGGTTAAAAAAGTTTTCCTACACACACAAGTGTGTGTCTCTGTTAACTACCAGCTTAGTTGAGGTGGAGCCATTTCATTGTGTGCCTTTGCTCAGCCATAAGAAGTATGTCAACAGTCAATAAGAAGATAGCTAAGATCAATGTGATAACACTGTCTTGCTCTGAGGACATCTGTTTGCATCGCAAAGATGATGTTTTATACTAAGAAAGATCATGAAGACCGTTCTGTAGGGCCATTTCCATACTAAACTGTTATTGCACTATTATTCCACTGTCAACATCCTATGGAATCCTGGGGTTTGCAGTTTCGGAAGGGGCCAGCAGCCTGAATGGCCACAAACTGGTCAGCCTTTAGAGACCACAAAGGTGGGCAACTGTTGGGGACTAGAAGTGTGTGTGTGTGTGTGTGTGTGTGCGTGTGTGTGCAAGAGAGAGAGAGAGAAAGAGAAAGAGAGGGAGACAGAGGGAGAGAGATCTGACTTCTTTATGGTAGGAACTATAGCTCTGCTATTCTGCCTATGGGGAATCCCTAACGCTGCCCTTACCCCTACCTGCAAGTGTTATCTAGGTGAGAAGATTGTCAGATAAGAAAACAGCTCTGCTTCCAAGCAAATGTGTTTAAGATCATGGTAGGATGATTTTTCAAAAAATCCTGACTTATCCTCAAATCACAGTTTTGTAATACATCAAGGGAGGGAAAAAAAGACCTTCCAGATGTTCTTGAAGTACAACTCCCATCATCACTTGCTGTTGACTGTGCTAGCTAAGCATGATGGAAGTGGCAGTCCACCAGCATTTGGAATGCCACAAGGTGCCCTGTTCCTATAATAGACTGACTGCTGGCTTTGAAGTAAGGAGACCTGAGTCCTATTTCCTTCACATTAACTGCCCTGCTCAAATCATTCTTCCATATCCTCCAGCTCTCTCAGTTTGGCAGAGACAGTTCTGATTAATTTTCTGTCATCTCACTTTTTAATCTGTTTTTCAAACATCCCAGCTTCTCTCTCCTCCTCTCACTTTCTCCTCACCTTACTTCAGGTAGTACTAACTGAATTCAAAGTGCAAAAGTAGTTTGCACCTAGTTAACTCAGCAGGGGAAGAGGAGGAGGTGGAATTTTGCCCATCCCAGCAGGCTCCAGCAAAAGCAAATTACTGCAGCCTGTCATAAATGGATCACAGTCTCATGTTGCTTAGCCACACAGGTCTCAGTTTTCATCTGAGAAGTGTTGGAGGGTATGTTCTCTCTTCCCTAGAGTGCCTGATTCTTGTAGATGCAGTACCTATCATTTGTATTAGAAATGACAATGAAAAACTACCATGACAATGAACAATTGCAAAGGAAGATTTGCAAAAGGTGATGGGGATACTGATGGTGCTTGCTAGCCTCATCATCAGTGACTTTGCTAGGGTTATGGATTTGAAGAGTATTTTTGAGAATGGCCATTGCTGCACTAGCCTGTTATAGCACAATGATTCCACTTTCAACGTCCTCTGGAATCCTGGGGTTTGCAGTTTTGGGAGGGGCCACGTGGCCCCTCCCGAAACTGCAAACCCCAGGATTCCAGAGGACGTTGAAAGTGGAATCATTGCGCTATAACAAGCTAGTGCGGAAATGGCCAGTGTAAGAGCACTCAGAGAGTAAGCATGGTGTTATCCAGTGATTCTTAACCTTTTCATTACCAGGGCCCCCTGCAAATATAATTTGTTGCCAGGGATCCCAAAGACTTAAGTCAAGATTTAAATAATTTAGATTTATTTAAATATTCAAGTATTTGTTCATCAAAGGGTTTTGGAGACTAGGATTCAAATCCTTGCTCAGACACTGGATGACCTTGGACAAGTCGCATTCTCTCGTCCTCAGAGGAAGGCAAAGGCAAACCCCCTGTGAATAAATCTTGCCAAAACAAAAAAACAACTAACCATGATAGCTTCACCTTAGGGCTGCCATAAGTCAGAAGCAACAACAATTTAATAATTTTTCTAGGCCTAGATGGTATCTTCCTTGATTCAAAGGAAACCCATGTCGTCCAGTTTCTGAGCCAGTCAAATAGCTTGGGCCAAGTCTGAAGCGATGGCCGTGCTGTGAGGTCCCAAGGCAGAGGTTTCACCTCTGTTTTGCAAGGCACTGGGCCTGCAGATCACAAGGCTAGCCTTTGCCCAGCTGCTGTATCCACAAAAAGTGAATAGCTGGCCCCAGGTGGATTTGAGGGGTCTGTAAGCACCAGGAGCTCTCAAAGGGGTTTTGATCTGAATATGAGTACTTGAGCATTCAGCAAGGAACAAAACGCCCCAAATCTGAATGTGAATTTGAAAGCTGCTTCTTGTTTGAGCTTGACAAGCAGCCCTTGTTTGAGCACTGATGTTTAACTTCCTGGGTAGAGCCGGAGACCCACCCAGTATGTTTGGACTCTCTCTTGGAGGGAGGTGTTAAATTGTTTCAGGTAATAAATATGTCCAAGGAAGTTGGTCTATTTATTACATTAGAGGTAATATCTGAGAAAGTCTATGGGGAGGAACTGAGGCCACAGGTCATAGCCTCTTTGTTCTCCTTCCCTGTTGGCATTGGCATTCCTGAAAGAGAATCATTTCAAGAGTTTCACGCACTTTAGCCTGGGTCCTTGGCTTCATATGGGCCAAAACCTTATTCCCCCACAAAACGCAAGGGCATTCCATGAAGCCGGGAGGGAGGATTCCAGTTTATTATCCTTGATCACCTTGAAGCTATGCAAAGCGATCTTGTGGCACCTGTGAGACTAAGGTCATTTACGCACTAGACTGCTATAATGCTATTATTCCACTTTCAACATCTGATGGAATCCTGGGGTTTGCAAGTGGACTATAACAGTCTAGAGCAGAAATGGTCTAAATGAGAGAAAGAGGTTGGTAACATAAGCCTTTGCTAGACTTCAGTTCATTTCATCAGATGCACGGAGTGAAGTTCCTAGACACTCCACTCCACTGGTCTGATGAAATAGAACCATAAGTCTATGGAACCTTAAGCTACCAGCTACTTTCAGTCTGATAGTCTCAAAGGTGCTACAAGATCCCTTTGCATACTGGTCTGTACTAACACAGCTGTGCCTTTGAATTCTACCGTGAAGGTGAAGAGCCAGCATACTGTGGTGATTTGAGCACTGGACTACAATTCTGGAGACCAGGGTTTGAATCTCCACCTGGACATGGAAACCCATTGGATGACCTTGGGCCAATCATGCTCTCTCAATGTCAGAGGAAGGTAAAAGCAAACCCTCTGAACAAATCTTACCAAGAAAACTCTGTGGTAGATTCACCTTAGGGTTCCCATAAGTAGGAAATGGCTTGAAGGTACACAACAAGCGCAGACTTGAAGATCTGGATTTCCATCTGTTCAGGGGGTACCTCCACCAGTGCAGATCACAACTATTCTATACCGTTCAACTATCCTGATTTGTTAGGTACAGTCTCAATGAATCTTCTGCCATCCTACTTTTCAACTGCTTTTAAAATGTTGCAGTTTCTCACTCCTCTGCCCACTTTCCCCCTTTGTCCCTGGCTTACTTCAATTATGGCAAACAGAGTTCAAAGTGCAGAAGTAGTTTTCACTCCTAAACTGCAAACCCCAGGATTCTATAGGATGTTGAAAGTGGAATAATCGCGCTATAAGAATGTAGTGTGGAAATGGCCTCCATCTACTCAGCAAGAGGAGGAGAAGGCAGAATCTAACCGCTCACAATGGAGCCTGCGGAATAAGGTAGGAGGATTAGGTTAGCAGACATGAGTGTACAACTCAAACTGTATGTGCAACATGATGCTACTTTGTTGTGGCTCCATCTTAAGGAATCGTGAGGTCTGTGTTCAGATAACTCTAGTGCATTCCCCCTCAGGTACCTTGAGTGCATTAAACTGATTTAATCCTCAGTCCATCTCTTCTGATGATACCTTGGGAATCATAGTTCAGGGAAGTGGAATAGAACAATGGTTCTCAGTCTTTTGTCCCCCAGATGTGTAGGACTTCAGCTCCCAGAATCCCTGACCAAAGACTAAGTTTGCTAAGCCTTCTGAGAGTTGAAGTCCAAAATAACTAGAGGACCAAAGGTTTGTTAATCACTGGATTAAAGCCATCTAGCAAAGAAATTCAAAATACCACACCAGACTCATAAATCCCAAGATCCCATGGGAAAGAGGCATAACAGTAAAAGTGGGATGAAACTGAAATAACAATGCAGAGTAAATGCACCTGCCATGGTCCAGCAGGAAGGCACACTTTGGGGGAACAGCAGCCAGGAAGCGACCGAACACAACAGTACAGGAAAGCATGTGGGAATGAAACAAAGAGTTAAGAGCTGAAAGCAAGCTCCTTTAAATAATAAAGAACTTTGATAGAAATCTTGCTTGAGTCTTTTGGAGTAGCAAACAACACATGAAGCACAATGTACAAACTTGGGATTTTCCAAAGAGACATAATAAAAGTAATTATAAATTATTATTTTTTTTAAAAAAAAAAGTATAAGTCATTGCCCCAAGGGGCTTGCAGTGTACATTTTGTCATTGGGGCGGCCATGCAAGGAGAAAAGAAAAGGGAGAACAATGCGATGTTAGGTGTACAAAGCCTTCATTTCAGGTGTGCGTGTTAGAGAGAGAGAGAGAGAGAGTTCCTACAGACACTTTTCAGTGTTTTTATTAACCTTCTCTGTCTGTCAATATATGCCTGGAAAAGTAGGCCAAAAGGGAACCAAATTAAAAGTATGCTGACCTAGGATGTGCAATGCCATTAGCAAGAGTACAGATTTGATCTGCTGTTTGAAGCGCATCTGAGGGCACAGGTTCCCTCTTCTCCCTAGCAACCGCGTTGCCACGGCAACAGAGTTTCAGTGGCCACCAAGACATGCAGCTCAATAATTTTATATAGCCACTGCCTTGTGCAACAAAAAGTTGCACAGAGCTGTTACTCTTGCATCAGAATCGTGCTCGGTTTTCATGATTAAATAATCTCAAATCACAAACGCACCTGTCTCCTGTCTATCTGCCTACCTACTTACCTGTCTGCCGTGGCTAGTGGCTTCCGTGTCAGTGGAGTGGGGGATCTGCTCTGGGCTTTAGCCCATCACTTTAAGACGGACGTTGAACCATCTGCCCTAAAGAGATTCAGCACCTAAGATAGTTCCTAAGAATATGAAATAGATGCACTGTCCCACTGGCAAGAGAGGCGCCAGCCACCACTGCCGTCTGTCTGGTGCAAGAGTGAGCCACTCTGCAAGCAAACAGGAACACATACAGGTGGCTGTTCATGCCTGCCACCCACCTACACAGGACACAAGATAAAATAGCCTTCTCTAGGTGACGCTGCCTTTCCATGGGCTCGTGGGACCCTGCTGTGTTCGCTGTGACCGGCAGAGTCCCATAAGCTCCCAGCCTGTAACAGGAATAAAGCCTAACAGCTTGCGCATATAAGGCACATGTTCTGCCATTAGGGACGTGTGGCCCTTTTTCATATTCACTTGACAGTATAGTAGATGCCCTTGGCTTCTATAGTTACATTTCCGCACTAGCCTGTTATAGCATGATGATTCCACTTTCAACATCCTCTGGAATCCTGGGGTTTGCAGTTTTGGGAGGGGCCGGTCGGCCCCTCCCGAAACTGCAAACCCCAGGATTCCAGAGGATGTTGAAAGTGGAATCATCGCGCTATAACAGGCTAGTGCGGACATGGCCAAAGAATCCCTGGAATCTAGAGTGAATTCTGCTACATTTTCTGGTACACAGTTCACACAGAATGCTATTGCCAGCCTTGAATTGAGGCACCACTGCACATCCCTTACCTCCCCCCGGCAGCTGTCCCAGTTTGGCTGGAAGAGTCCTGTTTAATCATCTACTGTCCCATTTTTTTCCCCACCGCTTTTAAAACACCCCTGTTTCTCTCTCTTTCTCCCACTTTACATCTCTGCCTTCAGCTGGCTTCCATGGGTGCCAAGTGCAAAAGTAGTTTTCACTCAGTAAACTCATAGAGGAGCAGGTGGCATCGTTTTCTTCCCAGTCATTGAGGCAAAAGCAAACCGCTGCAGGCTCTCCTATCTTGTGCATTCTTCCTCGTTAATAACTGTTGTCATCTTGACCACACTCTGATGTTGCCCCAGTTTTCAGTCTTCTGAGAAGGGCAAGATTCCACCCCTTTGCTTTTCTCTCTGCTGAGTTAAGTGCTAGCGCCATCTGGTTCTAGGATTGCCAGAATAAAAACTGGAGAGGTTTCCTGTCTCTTTAATGGTTGTGCAGAAGAGGGAATTTCAATTGGTGTTGCTTGTTACCTGATTGTGTGACAAACAACACCTGCTAGTTTTCAATCTGGCAACACCATCTAGTTCTTATTCATCTGAAAAATAAAAAGCCCTTTTTGTAGATGTTCCTTTAAGCCAGGTTGCTGCTGTTAATTTTCTTTTCCCTTCAGCTGCTTTTGCTACGTCAACCATTTGTTCGTTGTCCATCTATGCCATTTTAATGGATAGGAAAATATCAAGCTGTCTAATGAAGAAGAGTCATAACAGGCTTCGGTCCAAGCCATTCTTCTGCTCCCAAGCCCACCTTTCCTATTCCCCCTTAAAAACTGCCAGTCCCAAGGCAGGTGTCTCAAATGTGCAAGCTGGAAAAAAAATATAAAAAGTAAGGGGATGGGGAAAGGATGGTGGATTGATTTCTTCCTTGTAATCACTTGTGACTAACATCTGGGCCAGTGAGAAAGGAAGCTGAGAGACAGCACATTAACGTTTTCCCTGCTATCCCTTTAATTCTAATGGGATGCGTGCTAACTTCATAGGTAAGGCAGCAGGTGTACAAACATGTATGGGTGGAGAGGGGAGGGCAGGGAGATTAGATTTCAAAGCCTCCTAGCCTGTCCTGGGAAAGGCAAGTCTTGCTAGAACTCCTCTGTCTGGCATTATTATAATACACATACACACAGCCAGGCACTGTTGCCAACGGTAGGGATTTTCCCAGCATTTAATTTTTTTTTTAAAGAGTAGTTGCAGGGCTCAAAGCTACACCCTTGTATCTGAAAGTCAGTGTCTTAACCAGAGAGGCAGAGTAGGAGATGGTGGTTGTTCAATCCCATTTTCAATGCATGGAATAGGTTCAGTAATTCTCCAGTTTCATCCACCAAGGCTAATAGCAGCCAGCAGAAAAAGTGGACTATGGCACAATGGTAAGAGCCCTCAAGAAAAGAAGACCAGGAAGAACCAAGGATGGGTAAATAGAACCCCAGCTGGGACTTCCCTCAGTTCCTTGCAGCTTCTGAGCATTTAAATACAAAAGGAGATGAAAGGAACAATCAACGCTCACGTGTTTAGTCTTTGCCTACTTGGGAAGAAGAGGCCACTTTTGGCTTTATTGCTTTAAATATTCTTCTGGCATTAAACACATGTTCCTGGGCTGATCCCTACTCAAATTAAGCCCTGGATTTTCCCATATACATAGGAGAATATTAGAATGATAATTAACAAGTTGAGATCTAGGGGGCAGTCATGGAACTCAGCCAGGAATATTGTGTATTTCCCCTTAGCGGCTCCACTTCAGTGTGGAATTATAACTTTTAGAGAGGTAATGTGCTACACTCACAGCTGAACTGAAGGTACCTGTCTGTGCTATCATGTAAAGGAGGGGTGAGGGGATCTTTGACCCTCTAGAATGATGTCTTCTACTACAGATCCCTTACCAATCCCTTAGCATTGGTTATGTCAGCTGTGGTTTCAGAGATTCAAAGTCCAAACCAAATGGAAGACCAAAGGGTTCCTCAACTGTGCAGAAATTTTTGGGATCTATATTAAGCAGCGTGAAGCAGGGTTACTGCAGTATGTGCTTGTGCTAGAAACAGAAGTAATTAGATCTGAGAATGACATTTTTCTGGCAGGGTGTGCTTTGGGATTAAGTGTGGTTCCTCCTAGAGCTCAAAATATTTGAAAATTACATTTCTAAAGCACAGCTTCCTTTTGCTCCAGCTAGAATGAATGGTCATGCTGCCAGGAAAGTTCTGGGAGTTGTGGTCCAACAGCAAAGAACTTCTCCCCAGCAATGCTCTACAACAGTGTTTCTTAAGCTACCTCATGTGTGGGATCAGCAAGAACTTCCCTCCTTAATGTACCAGGGGCTAGTGCCCTCTGGCCACAAATGATTGTTTCTTTTCTGAAAACTTGCCACAGACTTGCAGCCAGTATCTCACAGCATGGCAATAGGTCCCACTCTGAGTGTCAGTGCTCTATAAGAGAGGTATGCCAACCTCTGATTTCTGGGATCTATTTTGTTTTTATATGGATCTCAACATCTGTAAGGGCCTAAAGCAAAACAGTAGAATGGGAGAGACAGCCAGAGACAAAAATGGCATCCCCAAGGGCCCTTCACACTACATAATCGCGGCACTATGATTACCCTTTACTTGCCGTGGCAACATTCTATGGAATCCTGGGATCTGGAGTTTAGAGAGAGTGATATTTACGATTCTTAGCCAGAAAACTTTAGTTCCTTACCAAACTACAAACACCAAGATTCCATAGGATGCAGCCATGGCAGGTAAAGGATAATCATGGTGCTATAATTACATAGAATGAAAGGGTCTCTGGGGGCAAATGGTGAACCAATTATCCACTGCATCTCATGAACCATACACTGAAAAGTTCTGCATATACAAGTACAAAGAAACAGCAGGAGTTACTAGGGATCAGCAACAATTTAAAAAGGGAGGGAGGGAGGGAGTACTTGTTATTGTTGAACAACTGAAAGTTTGGAATTCTGGCACATTTAATATAAATTATAGCAATCTGACAGTAGAGCCCTGACAAAATTTCTATCCATGCTTGCTCCAACTGACAATTGCCAATTGAGGTGGCTCTCCAGATATTGTAGGACTGCATCTCCAATTATCCACACTACTGGGTATGCTTGCTGTGACTGGTGGGACTTGCAGTCCAAAACCTGGAGGATCACAGACAATCCACCCCCTGCTATTAAGCAACACACAGGAATATATTAGAGTGCTCAGTAGAGACTGTAAGAATCAATTCCCCTTCCTCATAAAATAAATCATGACTCAATATGATGTGGTGATGTTTTCATATTGTATATCTCCCCACCTGCATCTCCTATCACTGGTGAAGCTGGGTTGTTGTGTGCTTTCAAGTTGTTTTGACTTATGGTAACCCTAAGGCAAAGCTATTATGGGGTTTTCTGGGGCTATGTAGGCGTGTGTACTTGGCCAAGGTCACTCTGTGGGTTTCCGTGGCCGAGCAGGGAATTGAACCCTGGTGTCCAGGCCATAGTCCAATGCTCAGACCACTACACCATGCTGAAGTAGGGATGGAGAAATGCACAGCAGGATGACATAAAAACACAGGGTGTGATGTGGCAGAGATTGTGAGAAAAAGGAATTCAAATAGAGACGAAGTGGAGCCAAGTGAAGTGTTTGTGATCCCTTCAGCTTCTGTCTTTGTCATCTAGAAATGCTCAGTGCCTCTCCAGCTACCACATTCTTTTACTGCTTGCATTCTTTGTTGTATTCTGATGCCACCTCTTTTCTTTTTTCCTTTCTCCCATTCAGAGAACTCAGTGGCTGCCAAATCAGGTGGCTGCTTCCCTGGCACTGCCTGGGTGAACTTGGAGCATGGAGGCACCAAGCTGGTCAAAGACCTCAATCCCGGCGACCGGGTGCTGGCGGCGGATGTGCAGGGCCACCTCCTCTACAGTGAATTTCTTGCCTTCCTGGACCAGGAAGAGCCTCCCGTCCACAAGCTCTTCTACGTGATTGAGACCCGAAGTCCCCGGACGCGCCTCCTGCTCACGGCCGCCCACCTCCTCTTTGTGGCCTCGCCACAGAATCATTCCCAACCCCAGCCCATTTTTGCCAGCCGGGTGCAGCCGGGACAACGCATCTACGTGCTGGGCCAAGGGGGTCAGACACTCTTACAGGCCACTGTGCACCGGGTGTCCCTGCAGGAAGAGGCCTCGGGGGCTTACGCCCCGCTTACCACTCAGGGCACTATCCTCATTAATCAGGTGCTGACTTCCTGTTATGCCGTCATTGAAGAGCATAGCTGGGCCCACTGGGCATTTGCCCCTTTCCGAGTTGCTCATGCCCTCCTGGCCATGCTATACCCCGCTGGTCTCTCTTCCCCCGTCCTCTTTCCAGCTGCTTCACCAGGGGACGCTCCAGGCGGCGTCCATTGGTATTCCCGCCTCCTCTATCACCTTGGCCTCTGGCTGTTGGATTCTGAGATGATGCACCCACTGGGCATGGCCAGCTGAGGGAGGTGGCACTCTAAACTCCACTTTTACCCATCGCAAGAATAAAATAATACAACTGGGGAGGGGGGGAACTAAGATGAAGAAAGAAAAGAAAGACTTTGAAACAATAATAATAGTAGGACAGTCCAAAGTAGACTTTAAGGTACAGGAAGACCCGAGGAAGTTTTTTGTTTTTTGTTGCTGTCGTTGTTGTTTTAGTTTATAAATATATATATATTATATATTTTTATTTGATTTATATTTTGTTTTTGGTCTATTTGTTTCATTGTTTTGTTGTCCTCATCTCCTGGATATTTATTTCGTTGGTATTTTGAAATAGATGTTTTAAAGAATATGAACCCAACCTTCAAGAGCCTTAAATCGTTTCTTTGATAATTTATTATCATATGAACTGTACACTCACAGGGAGAAGAAAATTATTTTGCGAGGCCAAGCAAAACTGCACAGAGTTCTATTTTTCTATGTGTCATGTATGTGTCCTGACTTTCCAAAAGTAACCCTAATGTCCTTCCCGTTCTTCACATTGCTTTGTGTTTCTCCCAACAGCGAGTCTTGGAACAAAGAAAAAACCTACTCCATGTGAAAGAGGGAGGGGGGAACCCATAAATTATATTTTTATACACAGAATTGTAAATTCTTTTTTTTTGTGTGTGAGAGAGAAAGAGATCGATACTTAACAGTCACATTTCATTTTTTTTTAAATAGTGTAAATTACAGGATTATATTATTTTAATTTAAATACTATCAAATGTAGTGTCATCTTCTGTATGGTTTCTGTTGTTTTTGAAACACTTTTGCTTTGTGTGAAAATAGTTTCCACCCTTTTGTCCGTACCCTTGGAACTCAAGACTGTTACACGACCTCGTCCATTTGCAAAACTGTTGGGAGAAGAAGCTCTCTTATTTTTACCTTCAAAATCAAGAAGAAGAAATTTATGAGAAAATATTTTTTAAAAAGCGCACATGTTGGCTATTATGTGACAATGGAGAATAGTTTGTACAGAGCAGGGGGAAAAGGATGTTTTGAATTAATAAACTGATAAATAACCGCTGTCAATTTACTAAAATGTATTTTTGAATATTTTGTAATAGTTTTAATAGTTTTATAGAAATAAAATGTGCCATGCGCACTCTGGTTAGTATATAATAACAAAGAATTCCTGGTGCATCACATTGTTTTTCTTTTTTAAAAAGTTGTTTAGGTAGGAAACACAGATGTCCATTGTCATGTCATGTTCAGTTTTACAGAATGGCCAAAGCTGTTACAATATGACATCTTTTGGAAAAATTAAGATAAAAACTATAAGGGAAAGAAGTGCATCATCTCAGTTTACAATCTGCAATACCTTTGACAAAAGGAAAAAGGCCCTAGCTTTGTACAGAGACAGAAATTTTGCACAATGTATATTTTTCACAAATTGCAGAAACCATGATGAAAAAAAGCACATTTGGTATCTCACTCTCACTCTGGATGCAAAGCAAGCGGTCTTGAAGACATTGCTGTGTCCTGGGGCCCATTCACACTACACAATTATAGTGCTATTATTCCACTTTAACTGGTTAAATGATTCTGCCCTATGGAGTCCTGGGATTGGCAAATTAAGGAGAGGCATTTAGAATTCTCAGCCAAAGTACTCTAGTATCTCATCAGTCTGTCAGACCCAGGACTCCATAAGATGCAGCCATGGCAATTAAATGGAATAACCACGCTATAATTCTGTAATGCTGTCATAGTCAGTCTCATCTAGAGTCTTGCCAACACTAAGATTTCATCATACCCCTAGAACTGACCCACTGAAATAAATGAGACCTAAGATCACTACAACAAACACAAGTACCACTGGTTCTAGTGAGTGAACACTGTGGCCGTTTCCATACTACACTGTTATAGTGTTATTATTCCACTTTCAACATCCTATGGAATCCTGGGGTTTGCAGCTTAGGAAAGGTCATTTAGAATCCTCAACCAGAGAGCTCTTTGGTCTCAGTAAACTACAAACCCCAGGGTTCCACAGGATGTTGAAAGTAGAATAATAGCACTATAACAGTGTAGGGCAGAAATGGCTTGCATGAGTGTGCTTGAATCCAATTATTTCTCATCAGTTATGTCTGGTTTTAGCCCCACCATCATTAATTTAACTACCCATATCATCTAAAAAGGGACAACTGCTCACATTAAAGTTTCAATAAATGCAACATAGAACATCACAAGGTGTGCTATGTCTGCAGATCCCACCAGAATATCCAACATTACACTAGAATGTACCTATGTCACAATTAAGTCTGTCCTTTGGAAAGGAGTCAAATAAATGCATACAGTAAGAGATCTTAATAAAATTTGTGTGCCTCAATGAAAAGAAAAAAAAACCCACCAAGGGCACCTTAAAACTCATTCTATAGAAATCTAATCTTATGTAGCACCTTTTTATTTAAACAACTCAAAGCTTTCATTGCAAATGAAATTTAAGGGTTAACTTCACCCTTGTAACTGCAACCTTTCAGTAATTTTTCTAGTTATAGGGGTTCATCCTGATTAAATAATGGAGGCGCAATTTCACATTGTTTAAGTCTGGCTCATGCCATGCCACACGCTTTGTTGTGGGTGTTGAGAGAGAGTTGGTAGCATTCCTTTTTTCAAAAAGCAACTAAAGGTATTTTTAGTTGCTTGTAAGAAATGAGTAAGTAAGAGGGTTTTTTTTTTAAAAAATGTAACTATCATGGCAAGTAAGTCCTTGGAACTATAATTGTATTCAATTCCCTTTTGAAAAAAACAAACAAACTTCCAAACCTCCAACATTAAAAGTTCTGTTCCAGTGAACCGTGTGACATAGGCTATATACATTTCCTGGTTTGGAAAATTGTACCCATGATCTAAGGAATTTATTTTTAACTATTTTCATCCTCCCAGAATTTCAGTAGTCACAAGCCTAATGGTTGGATAAACCCACATGCTTCAAAATCTCTTAGGGCACCTTACATTTAATTCCATCCCTTAGTCCTACAAAAACCAAAATGATTGCCTGTAAGAGTCCTAACTGTGATATATCTTCTCCTTGACTGTAGAAAAAAAATTGCTGCCAAGTTATGGTGGGCCACTTGGATATATCATTCAGATTGAAATCTACCCAGCACAGCCAGCCATGCCATGTAACAGTGAGACAGCTGTGGAAGGTGGGTTGGGGGAGCAAATATTTATTTAAATTATCCTATTTCGGAATAGAATCTGCTGGAATTGAGGCCTCTGGTGCCCAAAAAATGGAATTGAGCTTGGGTACTATACCTTTTGATTTGAAGACCAGGGAAGAGAACAATTTTTGTTTTTGCAGCCTTAGGCTGCAAAAATATTGAGCTGGCCCTGTTTCTCAATACTTGTTAATTCAGGATTCAGGTTGACCTCGTCCATCTGTACAACTGATCAGTTCCTTCAGTGTACTCAGCATACATTTGGTCTGAATCCTATTGGTAGTTCCAATTAGAATAGGTTTACTGAATGAGTCAACCATTTGGTAAATTCCATTGATTCAATGGGTTCACACTGGTTGGGCCTGCCAATGGGATTTAGACTTACATACACATCCATAAAGCTTCTAGGATTGCTGACAGTTTGACCAGGATTTCACATTGTTAAGCATCTGTACTTGGATCTTTCTCATGTACAAGCCAGGTTTCCCTTTCCCTATAGCCTTGGACGCTTGTACCTTCTTGTTCTCATCCTACTTTATTTTTTATTCCACCTTTCTCCCTACAAGGGTCTCTAAGCAGCAAACAAAAATATAAAACAAGGTCCAGCAAAAAAACCCTTTTTAATTAAAGTCTAAAAAGAACAAAAAAAAATCTGTTTTTTAAAAAGCACAGAGTTAAAACCATTTAGAACACAATTTTTTAAAAAAATAAGAACACAGTACAGATTCTGGTTTTCTGCAACCTGGCATCCTGACACTGCACTCCATGCAATTCTTTTAAAGGTTTTCAGAATAATTTGCAGTCATTCCTGGGAATTCACAGGGTTTTTTTCTTTCTACTGAGAGAGTTGAACTTCATCTATTTGTCCCCAAAGACTATGGGTAGCTTGCTCTCTTCTTTGTGAGCCACATTCACATTTAATCCATGAGTCATGCTGAAAAGAATTCATGTCCACCCAGCTCCTGTTGATACCTAACTACATACTACATGGGAAAAGTTATCAATGAGAAGAACACACAAGCTAGGAGAAGTTCCAACAGCTTGCTTTTGCCTAAGTCTACAGGGAAAAGCAAAATTCCTGCTGAGCTGAGTACAAAATACTTTTGCACTGAGGCCTCAGTTTAAAGCAACTGAAGTAAGTTGAGGACAAAGGGAGAAGGAGGAGGAGAGGGAAACTGGGATATTTTAAAAGCAGCTGAAAAAATGGTATGACAAAAGATTACTTGAGCTTGTCTCTGTAAAAGCAGGACAGCTGGAGAATATATAACTGAGCCCATTTCCGCTCTACACTCTTATAGCGCAATTATTCCACTTTCAACATCCTATGGAATCCTGGGGTTTGCAGTTTTGGGAGGGGCCACTTGGCCCCTCCCAAAACTGCAAACCCCAGAATTCCATAGGATTTTGAAAGTGGAATAATCGTGCTATAAGAATGTAGTACGGAAATTGATTATCTGATCTCAAGGAACTGTTAGCTATCTTGCACCCATCCAACATTCTTGGACACATATTGTCAAGTGATAGCAGGAAAATCTGACGCATGGCTGAAGGTCCTGGTGGGGGGTACACATTTAAAGACAGCATGGTGTAGTGGTTTGAGCCTTGGACTATGACTCTGGAAACCAAGGGTTGATTCTTTGTTCAGCCATGGAAACCGGCTGGGTGACCTTGAGTGAGTCACACACTCTCAGCCCAAGAAAAGCCCATGATAATTTCACTTTTGCATCATCATAAATCAGAAAACAACTTGATGGCACACAACAAAAAATACATTTAAAGCTGAAGCATAATATTTTTCCTAAAATCTGTCATAATAGAAGAAGCTCTTTGGCTTATTTCTGTTTTTGCACTGAAAAAGAACTTTGGCCTTTGATCACATCAAGGTACAGCGAGTCTGAATTCCTCCCTAAGAATGCGCAGCCTGTTATACTTTTCTTCAGAGTGAGTCAATAATCCCAGCCTTATAAACCCACCTTTAGGTGGAGAACTAACTAAGAACAGTTCCCCACATAAAGCAATGGCCTTCTTTGGACCTCTTAAAGTCTTTCTCTATCCACCCAGTGTTGTGTCAATATCATTAAGGTTGTAAAGTCCCTCTTACTGGAATGCTGTTAATACATCTGCAGGTTATGTACATTTGGGTGTGTGTGCTATCATCTATTAAAAACTCGGAGTGATTGATCATTCCCTCCTGAAAGTCTCTGCAAACAGGGAACTCGGAACATTCTTGTTATCAGCAATGACAGTAGAATAACCTTCCCAGGAGCCAAACTTTTATGTTATGTCAAGAGGTGACCCACTGACCTTGATCTAGTATCCTCTTGGGGACTCACTGTAGGTGCTGGAACCTAACATTAAATCCCAACTAAATAATACACAATGCAGTTTGAGGATTGCCAGACCAGCCCTATGCCAGGTCCTGAGACAGAATAATAGAACTGAAAGAGACCACAGGGGCCATCCAGTCCAACCCCCTGCCATGCAGGAACCCACATCAAAGCACTCCGAACAGACAGTCATCCAGCCTCTGCTTAAAAGCTTCCAAAGAAAGAGACTCCACCACATCCCAAGGTAGCATATTCCACTGCTGAACAGCTCTGACCATCAGGAAGTTCTTCCTGAGGTTCAGATGGAATCTCTTTTCCTATAGTTTGAATCCATTGCTCCTTGTCCTAGTTTCTGGAGCAGTAAACAAGCCCATTCCCTTTTTGATATGACTTCGTTTCAAATATTTAAACATGGCTATCATGTCCTCTCTTAAGAGATTAAAGAGCCAAAACCTAGGGGCAAACCCTTACAATGTCCCAGGGGGTAGGCCATGGTGATGTCATTACAGGCAACGCCATTAGGTCTGGTACACTAAGTGTCAACTGCAGTTGCATAGGATATGTCATTCAAATAAGAGAACTCAACTCTAAAAAAAATGAAGAAAATATATACAGTTGGCCCTTCACATTTGTGGGTTTCACTTTCATGGATTTGATTATTTGCAAGTTTCTCCAACCCCTACCCTTTTACACACACCTCATGTGCAGCCCTTTAAAACCCAGCCTCTGTTCCTCCTCCTCCACCAGCCGCTGCCTAGCCATCTAAGAATGGATCTCAGCCCAATTTCTCAGCACTACAAACTCTCTCCCAAGGCCTCCACAATATACCCAAGGAAGGTGATGAGTGTGAGGGAGGAAGTATAGGGCCACCATGCTGGCATACCCCACTTTCCCTCTGTTTTCTCTGACCTGGTTTGGGCTCTGGATACCCATTTGCCCTATCATGCCTCAGCTCCCATCCTCGCCCCACATTTTAATATTTCCAATTTCTCCATTTTTGCAGGGGTCCTGCATCTTTAACCCTAGGGAATGTGGAGGGACAACTGTATAACACATTTTCAAGGCAATGCTCTCACTCTGAGATTCTTTCCCCTCATCTTGAGAAGAGGAACCAGACTCCAAGGTCTGGAAACCATCTAATAGAGTACACTTCATTGTGACAACAATGGATCCACCACTTACAAGCAAATGGGTCACCTTCTTACTAATAGAAGTCATTCATTCTGATGAGGAACTTTAAACATCACCAACATTTATGATCTCAGCTCTGTACATCAGATGTGGATGGCATATGAAACTCCTTTTTTTGCACCCCAAGGCTCTCAACTAGAGTGACAGTCTAGCAATGCATAAAAAGGAGAGGAAAATGCATTCATTCACTGTATGAAAAGTCAGTCAGAAAAGTCCCAGAGGGGGATTCTGGTTGTTATGTGCCTTATGATGACCCTATACTAGGGTTTTCTTTGACAGGTTTCTTGGACAGATTTATTCAAAGGAGGTTTCATGTTGCTTTTCTCTTACGTTAAGAGAATTAAGAGAATGTGACTTGCCCACCTCATGGGTTTCCAGGACTCAGCAGGGATTTGAACCCTGGTCTCCCAGAATCCTAGTCCAGAACTCAAACCACTAAAGCACAGTGTTACCCTCGACAATGGTTTACAGGACAATTGGTCTCTTGCAAGGACTTCCTGCCAGGTGTTTCACATTCCCCCTGAGCTGCCAGCCAACGGGAACTTCCTGCTACTGCTTGTCCCGTCCTTGATGGCAGGATGGTGGCATTAGTCACGTGCAGGAGGCTTGTATATTTTGCCCCTGCGTATCCCAGGTGCTAAGCTGTGCCCCCGGTCCCTGCCCTCAGATTTATAATCTGTACTTATAAAATTGACGGGACACAAGGGGAAGAAATAACAGGGAGGGAGGAGGGAGAAAAGACATGGGCTTTGTTTTCCCAGTTCCTCCAGCTCTGCACCCAACTGCAAAACACTGGTTCAATAATATAATGCTTAAATGTGTGGCATTCAAGCTCCCCAGCAAGCAGAGCTGTGGGTGCGAAAATGCGAAGACAATAGGCCTGGGCTAAAAATCTCTCACGCCTGCAGCAGCAGTTTGCTTGACACACATGGAATTACCTCTTTGCAATCTTCACTGAGAACCCTATGGTGTAGGTTAGGTTGACAGTGCATAGCAGTCCATTGCCATTCTCCTGTCCTTTGTCCAAAGTGCTCAGAGGAATATATGGGGGTGACCCCAGTTTGACCCTCGTAACAGTCTTCTGAGGCAAGTTTGGCCAAAGAGAGTGTGCCTTGTCTGAAGTCACAGTTAGTCAGGATTTGACACTTAAGCTAACCACAATGCCACACTAGCACACACAACAAATTGCCTGGAAAATGTACGTTGAGAACAAGCTTCTGAAATGACTGGGCAACCTGAGTTTCCCTTCCCTCATCTGGCCCCTTCAAGCAAACGTATATGGATGTGAATGAAAAGCTATCCCTCTTGGACAGCTAACAGAATCCATAATCTCTATGGCAGGCTAATGTTCAAAGCACTGCATGAATGTTATCATAGCAACTCTCATCATAACTGCCCTATAAAGTTGTTGACTATTCTTCTCAAATTACTCAGGCAGGACTGGGGTAACTATGCGCACAGAGAGAGAGAGAGAGAGATGGCAGTCACGTAGGAACAGGGGGGGTTGGTGGCACTTCGCCCCAGGTGGCAATGTTTTTGAGGCATCCCACTCGTAACCACACCCCAGCGTGCCCTGGCCACGCCCCCATGCACCGCGACCACACCCCACACGCCAAGGCCATGCCCTCACACACCGTAGCCCCACTCCCTCCCCCTCCCCCTCCCCTTCCACACACTTCAAGCTCTGCCACTGAGAGATGGCTTGCCTAGTACCCCATAGCCAGCCCTACCATTAGACAGGTTGAGGTGGCTGCCTCAGGTGGCAGATACTGGCAGGCAGCAGCAAAATGTTGAATCAGAAAACTATGTGATTGCATCCTCTAGGGCAAGCTTCTGCCTTCAGGTGTGGTGGAAAATAGTTTTCTCATTGCCAGTTTAGAGAAGTAAGATACAACTGCCAAGCCAGTTGGCTTTTGTTTATGGAATAAGGAGGGGGAAGCATCTTGTTCCCTGCCTCTGCAGCAATATATCTTGAGGGGTCTTCTTACAGGTCCCTCTAGGAAGTTCTAGTAAAAACAGTAACCTTCTTTCTTTCTTTCTTTCTTTCTTTCTTTCTTTCTTTCTTTCTTTCTTTCTTTCTTTCTTTCTTTCTTTCTTTCTTTCTTTCTCTCTTTCTTTCTCTCTCTCTCTCTCTCTTTCTCTCTCTCTCTTTCTAACTTGCTCTGTGTCTAAAGATCTCAGGGTGGCATGTAATAAATGATGTGATATAAAGTTGATGAGGAGCAAATTGCACCCCAAACCTAAACACATAATAAGTTGGGATAGATGGTTGTTTTTAAAAAAGTAAACAATCAGCCAGGACAGAAACCCTACAAAATTACACAGATTAGTACACCATGTTTTATACTAGCAAAAGTTAGAGACACACAGCCTTTTGATCCCTCTTTGAGCAACAAAAAAAAATTTGACATGAATTGGTCCATGCCAAGCAACCCTCCACTCTCAGCTAATGACTACTAATGATCAGATGAATATGGATCAGTTCACATACAGCAATTAACCAAATCCCTGCCTCCAGTGGCAAACTCAAGCAGGGGACACTCAAAGAGACAGAGACAAACTGTGGCTGCTGAGATTGAAGCAAGATCAACATGAGATTTACAGCAGTAGTAATTATCTAAAAAGCCAATTGGGGGCAACTTCCCACCCACCTCGCACCCTGGTGACCCAATGAAGGTGATCACATCCATGGTAGTGGCACAATAAATCCACTCTGGGTTTTATTCCAGACTTTAAAAGAACCTTCCAGGATTTTGAGAACGAATCCTCAAAACAGTTTCAGCACCACGGATAGTGCATGGAGGCCTCCAGAGACCCCACATTAGATGGAGCATGCTAAGAAGTCATGAGTGATGTGTCTCAGATGGTGGAGAAACAAATTTGTCTTTGGAAATACTTTATTAGATATTTCTTGTTCTTAGTACTGAAAAACTCTAAATCTGTCTGCCTAGCCTTAACAGAAAGGCAGGATAAAACAAAACAAGACCAGATAAGATCTTGTAGGGCTTCCACATAAGCAAAGAAAGTACAGTGACTGAAGACAAGAGATCAACCATATGATCAGAGGAAACATCTGATTGGCTGATTCAGAACTAGAGAAGCCTGAAAGTAACCCAGAAAAAAAATAGGGAGATTTTTTTCTGTAAAATTGGGGGGGGGGGAATTATTACGGGATATTTCCTTTTAGAATGATAATAAAATATTTGAAGGTAAAATGTTAATCTGTTTAGTCCCCTGTAACATTTCTAAAAACTATGTAACAGGTAGACTTTTGTGCAGGATTATGTATAGTATGTCACATCAATACAAATCCTGTTCTTGGTTTTTTTTTTTATGGGAGCAAGTACTTTATGCCAATTCAGCCCTGCAGAGAAATAAAGGAGACAAATAATTTTTTTGTTTTACTAATGTTGGTAGTTTCTTCTGTGTTCCCCCTGCTCCCTCCACCCCGGTTCTTGTAAATTAGCAAAACAAAAGATTTTCTTTACAGTTCAGGATCTCAAAGCTTCATTTGTAACCAACAAACAAATATTCATAAAGAAAAGTGAATGTGTAATATTTTCTGGACAAACTGTGGCCAAGATCCTGCATCAGAGGGCACAATGGGTAACTTTAAGATGATGGAGGTATATTGCCGACATGACGTGCAATCATGCCAGTGAACCATGAGGATGATGCACAACAGAGCATGGCACATGATGTACTGTTGTGCAATGGTGATGGACAAACTGGACAAATTGTCCCACGGTGCAATGTGCCCCGTTGTACATCAGGACACAGCCCATTTCCGCACTAGCCTGTTCTAGCGCTATGATTCCCCTTGCAACATCCTATGGAATCCTGGGGTTTGCAGTTTTGGGAGGGGCCAGCCGGCCCCTCCCGAAACTGCAAACCCCAGGATTCCATAGGATGTTGCAAGGGGAATCATAGCACTAGAACAGGCTAGTGTGGAAATAGGCACAGTTGTGCATTGGGACGACTGTGCTAAAAGGTGGCATTGCTGGCTCCATTTGCACAGTGGTCCTAGGGACATAATGATTCTCTGCTCCCCCTTGAGAGTACAAGCATTGTGCAACATCACAATCCAACTTTATGTGATTGTTAATCAGTTCACGATGGTGTTATGTACCTAATAGGATGCCAGTCTATACTTTTATTATGTCCAACATGATCATTTTATGCCAAGCTAAGTTAGACATCATGGATTTTTTGTTCCTAAAGTAACAAAGTGACTTTCAATCTGTGCTAAAGTTGCATTTCCCCCCCAGTTTTTCTGAAAATCCCTTCCCCCTTGAGGAAGAAACCTTCCCTCACCCATGACTTTAAAATGTCTGGAAACTTTGCATCTCTATTCAGAGTTGTGATTTCAGAAGTACAACTCTGGATGCAGCCACACTTAGGCAGAGAACTGCTGCTGGCGGTGGCAGCGTTGTGTGCTGAGCTTTGAAATCTGGGATTGGACTGAGCTGTCCGGACAGAGGGCTACAACAGAAAAAATAATGGGAACTAGTTCTCAGAGCAAATATTTAACACATTAAAAATCTTGTTTGTATCTCTTTCCTATCTTTGGGGACAGCCCTGCTTTCCAACTGTACCCACCCACACCCACGGGCACACGCTCATACGCTGTCTCCCTTGTCTTTAGGCTCCGCTCCAAAATCACTGCCTGGCTGGAAGCCACATTGTCCCCCCTCCTTCCTCTGCCTCCCTCTACACACCTGCCTGGAGTATTCAGAAAATACACATTCAGGTCACCATCTAATTCCAGATCTCCTGCTGTCCCATTTATTCTTAACCCTTATGTTGAACACAAGATGACATGATTCACAGAAAAAGATGTCTGCACTCCATGGTGTGGGGATACAGCATAACAATTAACAAAGTGAAGCAGCGTTTGCTCTAGATTATTGCTACTATTTCTAGTAGTACTGTGTTGTTGTTGTTGTTGTTGTTGATGATGAGGAGGAGGAGGAGGAGGAGAAGGAGGAAACTGTTGTGTGCCTTCAAGTCATTTTCGACCTATGGCAACCCTAAGGTGAACCTAAATTCTATTATTAGTCCCACCTACAGTAGAATTATTGTTATGTGCCTTCAAGTGAACTCTGACTTAGATTTATAGAATCATAGAGCTGGAAGAGACCACAAGGGCCATTGAGTCCAACCCCCTGTCATTTAGGAATACGCCATCAGAGCATTCCCGGCAGATGGCCATCTGGCCTCTGTTTAAAGCCTCCAAAGAAGAAGACTCCACCACACTCCAAAGTAGTGTATTCCACTGTCAAACTGCTCTTAACGCCAGGAAGTTCTTCCTAAAGTTTAGATGGAATCTCTTTTCCTGAAGTTTGAAGCCATTGTTCCATGTCTTAGTCTCTGGAGCAGCAGAATATAGGCTTGCTCCATCCTCCATGTGACATCCTTTCAAATATTTAAACATGGCTATCATGCCACCTCTTAATCTTCTCTTCTCCAGGCTATACATATCCAGCTCCCTAAGGCTTTCCTCATAGGGCATGGTTTCCAGGCTTTTTACCATTTTGGTTGCACTCCTCTGGACATTTTCCAACTTGTAAATATCCTTCCTGAATTGTGGTTCCCAGAACTGGATGCAGTATTCCAGTGGGGCCTCACCAAAGCAGAATAGAGTGGTACTATTACTTCCCTTGACCTAGTCATTATACTTTTGTTGATGTAGTCCAGAATTGCATTGGCTTTTTTAGCTGCTGCATCACACTGCTGACTCATGTTCAGCTTGTGGTCTAGTAAGACTCCTATTCACATGTGCTGTGGTCAAGCCAGATGTTATCCACCTTATTTCTGTGCATTTCATTTTTTCTCACCAGACATAAGACCTTATACTTCCCCCTGTTGAAATTCCTTTTGTTAGTTTTGGCTCAGCTCTCTAATCTGTTAAGGTCATTTTGAGTTCTGATTCTGTCCTCTGGGGTGTTAGCTACTCCTCCTAAATTTCTGTCATCTACAAATTTGACAAGAATGCCCCTATTCCCACATCCAAATCATTGATATAGATGTTGACTAGCACTGGGCCCAGGACAGAACCACGTGGCACCCCAATAGTCACTTGACTCCCAAATGAAGAAGAGGATCCTTTGGGTTTGGTCAGTCAACCAGCTGCAAATCCTTATGGAGACTCTATCCTAGGGTTTTCTCAGCAAGATTTATTCAGAGGAGGTTTATCTGAGGCTGAGAAATTGTTACAGTGGACTTCCAGGGCTGGGCAGGCACAGGGTTTTCTCAGCAAGATTTGCTCAGAGGGAGTTTACCTTTGCGTTCCCCTGAATCTGAGAAAGGATGACTTGTCAAGGTCACCTAGTGAGCTTCCATGGCCAAACTACCTCACTACCTCACACCTTCAAACTGACTGTTTACTTACAAGAACCCCGCAACTTTCAACGGGTTTTCTTAGGCAAGGAATATTCGGAGGTGGTTTACCACTGCTTTCTTTGGAAATATAGCCTACAGCACTTGGTATTCCTCATTGGGCCCCCTCCCAAGTACTAACCAGGCCTCACCCTGCTTAGTTTCTGAAACCAGATGGGATCTGGTGCCTCGGCTACTACTTTAATTCAAGCCTGCAGCTGAGCAATTGAATTCCTTTATTAAAGGTAACCAAAATATCATCAAATAATGAGCAAGCTTTTGTGTCTGTTGCACATTTCCTCAAAATGGATAGTTTGCAGAAAATGGGAAGGAGCAGGGGTGTTCTGGAGGACAACCTTTTTTGATTTCTGTGGTACACAAAGTCTGCAGTTATTTAAAGGAACAGGGAGAGTCCCCCACTTAAGTGGGATGCAAGCGCTCTCTGGTGGTTCTACAATGTCTCTGCAGGAATATAGATGAACCTGAAAAAAGCTCACCCACCCCAACCCGTGAGGTAATGACAGCTTTAGGTTTAGGAAAGATGAAGACAGTTTTGAGATTAAAGATGAACCCTGTGTTTTCAAAATGGAAGCAAAAAGTACCCAGCTCCCTAAGCTAGTCTTCGTAGGGTTTGGTTTCCAGTTTTTTAACCATCTTGGTTGCCCTCCTCTGAACTTGTTCCAACTTGTCAATATTTCTTGAACAGTGCTACTCAGAAAGAGACATAGGCCATTTCCGCACTAGTTCGCAGTTTTGGGAGGGGCCAGAAACTGCAAACCCCAGGATTCCATAGGATGTTGCAAGTGGAATAATAGTGCTATAGCAGTCTAGTGCGGAAATGGCCATAGTGTTCCAGGTGACGTCTGACTAAAGCACAATAAAGTGTTACTATTATTTCCCTCAGTCTGAACATTTATGCTGCTAGAATTAGACTGGCTTTTTTGGCTCCACCTCACACTGTTGTGGTCTAGCTTGTGGTCTACTAAGCTTAGCTTACGGTCTACTAAAAATCTCTAGATCCTTTTCACAGATACTGTTGTCAAACTATACATTGCCCATCCTTTGTTTGTGCAGTTCATTCTTTTTCTGACTTAAATGTAAATTCACTCCTATTGAAAATTCATCTCGTTTATTTTGGCAAACTGTTAAGATCATTTTGAATCCTGATCTCATCTTTTAGGGTATTAGCTATCCCTCTTAATTTTTTTGTTATCTGAAAATTTGATAAGCATGGCCATTTCCTCACTACACCGTATAGTGCTATTATTCCACTTTCAACATCCTATGGAATCCTTGGGTTTGCAGTTTAGGGAGGGGAATTTAGAATTCTCAGCCAGAGAACTCTTTGACCTCAAACCCCAGAATTCCACAGGATGTTGAAAGTAGAATAATAACACTATAACAGTGTAGTGTGGAAATGGCCACGGTCTCCATTCCATCACCTAAGCAAGATGCTGAACACCACCAGGGCTAGGACAGAACCCTGAGGTACCCCACTAGATGCATCTTTCCGGGCTGAAGAGGAACCAGCAGTCAGCCTTCTTTGGGTTTGGTCCATAAGCAGTTACAAATTCGCTCAACGGTAGCATCATCTACGCCAGTGCTACTCATAGTTGTGGCCTCTGGAACAGTGCTGTTCCCTAAACTACTGACTCCCACAGCCAGGCAAGTTCCCATGAAAGAAATAGCCAAAATATAATTGCCAGCCCCACGTATCAGGTAGCCCAAGCAGCACTGGTCATTTTACCAGATTGTTTACAAGAGTAGCAGAACATCATCTGAAAGTTGCCATGCGAGAGTCTGTAGACCCTTCGTGTTCCATCCCAGAAGCAAAATATAGATAACATGTTTAAACACTAAACCACTGCCTTTCACTTTCCCTAAACTCTCACATGCTATAAATGACCTCAAAATCTTGCACAGATATAGCGCCTTTTAGATTGCATAAAAATAGGTATTACCACAATATGGATTTAGGGTGGAGTGCTGTTATGTTAAACACACCTTTTATGTATCTTCCTTTGCTATCAACCGGGGGGATGCAAGTATCCCTTCCAACCATCCCAATTTGGCAGGGACAAGTTGAATTAATCCTCTGTCAAACCACTTTTTCAGCTGTTTTTACATTGTCTCAGCTTCTCTCTCTTCTTTCCATCTCCCCCTTTTGTCCTCAGCTTACTTTATTGGTGCAAAGTGAGTTCTAAGTGCAAAAATAGTTTGCACTCAGTTAACTCAGTAGAGGAGAGAAGAGAAGAGGAGGGAATCTTGCCCTGCTCAGGTAAAAGCAATCTGCAGCAGCCTCTCTGAGCTTGCATGTTCTTCCTTATTAATAACTTTTGCTATCTTGACCACACTGTGCTGTAGCCTGGTCACATGTGCCCCAGTTTTCACGTATTGAAGGGTATGTCCATGATGTCTCACACAGCCCATTGGAACTGCAGCAGCCCTGAATTCTCCAAGGTCTTGGAATCCAGAAATAAAAGCCAGTTATACTACAGACAGAGAAAATCCAGTGGGCTATCTATTGTCCCTGGTTTCTTTAGAAATAAGCATGTCAAGGGTATCATGAGAGCCAGAGTGGTGTAGCAATTTGAGACCAGCATTCAAATCCTTCCTCAGCCAAGTCACACATTCTCAGCCTCAGTGGAAGGCAAGGGCAAACCCCCTCTGAACAAATTCTGCCAAGAAAACTCCCTGATCGGTTCTCCGTAGCATCACCATAAATCAGAAATAACTTGAAGGCACACAACATCAGAGGTATCAGAGAAAAGTAGGAATTGGGGTGGTATTGAACATCAAAAATGCATCTTCTTCTTGTTTCTTAAATGTAGTCCTTGAAACTCTCAACAGCAGATGAGGCCAAGGGGTGTATGTGCGAAACCATCTTTACCCATTCAAGCAATGGGTGCTCAAGGGCCAGCAACATTTCTGACTGCAAATGATGTACATTTCATGTCAACACTCACCTTCCTGTGATAAAGAGAATCTCTCCAAGAAACTTCATCCCATTTCTGATCAGGAAGAAAAGGAAAGGGGGCTGATATTTTTGGTCACAGTTCCAGACAGCAGTCAGTTTGGGAAGCAGGGCTACGGGTGGGAGAAAGGGCTGAAAAAATGAATTGTCATGATGTTTGACAAATGTCCCAAAAAGCGTAGATGAGGCGACTTGACTTTGCAAGGGCAGGGCTCTGCTGTGGCACCACAACACCGATTTCCTATGCGCCAAGGCGTTCACACATACCCCCAGCCCAAGTCACTGGAGAGACAGGGCCTGATAGTCACAAGCAAACTGCTCTCCGCCTGAGTGTCTTGGAGGCCCCCTCTGATGCTCCTTCATCATCAGTCACATTCAGCACGAGAGCCCATTGTGCCGTTTCGAGAGGAGGTAATTATTTCTCGGCAATTAGGTTCAATCAGTGCACCTTAAGCAGCTGCCGGTCTATAATCACTCCACCTCATTTACAACCATGATGGCCTTTTAGCTGTTCTAATTTTCTGATGCTCCTGACCATTTCATCATAAATCTGAGGGAATAAAAATCTTAAAGAGCTGAGGAAAAGGGGCAGGAGGTGGTGGTGGGGGCAGTGGTGGTTGGGGGAGAGGTAGGGTCGAGGCCGGGGGAGAGAAACGACGGAGGGCCCTAAAAAAATCATCTTGGAGGAAAATGAGGGCTTCCGACCACCCGCTGTTCGAAGCACAGTGATTGAGGGTTTGGCTGATGAAAGGTGATGTCGCCACCCCTCCTCTCTCAGAGGAAGGAAAATGATTTCTCCTTCAAGATGTCTTTGATTAAATGGGACATGTGGGCAAAACTGAAGGAAAAGGAAAGAGCGGAGAGGCTGACAATATGGAATTTGCTGGGCCTGAGATTCTGTGGTCTGTTTCACCCCCAAAAGGATGTGACTTTGTGTGAGAAAAGAACACAGTTCAAGGGAGCTGAGATGATTTGACAGAAGGGCTGTGGTGGTTGCAGAGGTGGTGGCAGGGATGGCATGTTTTGTTTGCTGGAGTGGAAAACGGCCACTTGGCCATCTGCGGCGGGAAGATCCCACTGACTGGGTTTTCCTTCAAGGGAAATGACTTTGCAACAGTGCCCCCTTGTGGTAACTGAAAGTTTTTTTAAGCTGTTCTTATATTCCTTCAAGTCATTTCCAATTTATGGTGACCCTAAGGCCAACCTATCACAGAGTTTTCTGGGGCTGAGAGTGTGTGACAGCCCAATGGGTTTCCGTGGCTGACAAGGGAATCAAACCCGGTTGTAGTCCACGCTGGCTCTATACCATTAAAAACTGCTCATCATGAACATTAGTCATTGAATTCATTTATACCCCTTCTTGCCCCCAAAATTGGGGAAAGAGGCTTGTTGTTGTTGCTGCTGCTGTGTGCCTTCAAATCATTTCCAACTTATGGTGACTTTCAGGTGAACCTATCATGGGGTCTTCTTGCAAGACTTGCTCAGAGGAGGTTTGCCATTGTCTCCTTCCGAGGCTGAGAGAATGTGGCTTGCCCAAAGTCACCCAGTAGGTTTCCATGGCTGAGTGGTGCTTTGAAACCTGGTCTCCTAGAATCCTAA
Organism: Iguana delicatissima; assembly: GCA_948472985.1. Lineage (NCBI taxonomy): Eukaryota > Metazoa > Chordata > Lepidosauria > Squamata > Iguanidae > Iguana > Iguana delicatissima. The sequence continues at coordinate 24,574 of CAOKZL010001126.1, read as the reverse complement.
TCCAACACCATGGCTGGTTCTCAGAGGGGACTTACAAAAAATTAAAACAAGTACAGATTAGTAAAAGATCAATTTAAAAACTATTAAAACTATGGATTAATTGATGAATCAACCTAATTAACTAAAAGACAGCATATTTTTTAAAAATCAGCAAAACAGCACTCCGTTAAAAGTTCACTGCAGTCAATTCCTACAAGCCTGATCAACAAGAAAGTTTTCACTTGGAGGTGGAAGGAGAGCAAGGAAGCAGCCAGTTTAGCTTCCCTAGAGAGGCAGTTCCAAAGCCTGGAAACAGAAGCACATATATATGCGCACTGCATACATTTAACATAACCATTGTTCCAGACAGTAAACTCTTATCTGCAAGACAGCATTGATAATTCTTATCTGTTCTACTGGCATTCTCTGGTACGATATTACTATTGGTATTCTTAGGCCATTTCCGCACTAGTCTGTTATAGCACTATTATTCCACTTGCAACATCCTATGGAATCCTGGGGTTTGCAGTTTCGGGAGGGGCCACGTGGCCCCTCCCGAAACTGCAAACCCCAGGATTCCATAGGATGTTGCAAGTGGAATAATAGTGCTATAACAGACTAGTGCGGAAATGGTCTTAGTCATTGGGGGTTTCTTCCAGCTAAGTTGTCTAAGTAGGCAGACTGGCCTTCATCTGCTGCCTTTTCTCTGCTTCTACTGCTTTTCCAGCCTTTGTTTATGTGTTTATTTTATCCAGAAATCCAATTAGTGTGCCCCATTCCAGCTCAGTTTCATAGGCACACCTTGTCTGATTTGGTATCTGGCTTAAGGCTCCTTACATGGTAGCTATTATCTAAAAACCAACTGAGTGTCCAGACTGATTGAAAAGTCTCAGATTTTCTCTCTCTTCTTTCTGATTTTATACCGGGTTAAAACAAACTGACCCGGGCAGCTGCTATAAAAAGTCTCTGATCATACTGAGAGCGGATAAAAAAATATTCTGGGCCAAAGGCAATGTGTATGAATCTCCAAAATAAAACCTGGGACTTTCTGGTCTTTTTAATCAGTTTGGATGAGTGATGTATTTAAGTCTTTTATTCCAAGTCTCAAGTCAAGTCTCAAGTCTCTACCTTCCAAGTCTCAAGTCCTTGCAAGATACTTTCAAGTCAAGCTGCGAGCCAACTCTCAAGTTTGGGAGTCAACTTTATACCCCAACCTGTATTCCAGAATTTCTGGACAGAGTGGAATAAAATCAGTTTTAACAGTTTAAGTAGAGTTGGCCCTCCACTTTTGTAATTTTGCCATTTACAGCTTCGGAAGTGGAAAACAGCATCCTTCTTACTTCCCATTTGCAAAGCTGGAAGCTTTTTCAGAAGTGAGGAATAGAGCCTTCTTAGTCATCATTACTGAAGAGCTTTAGAAGGAAGGATCCTTCCTCCTCAAGCCTGTTGCCTAACATATTTTCTGTTCCCCTCTGAGATACGTGCCCTGCACTCTGGGCACAAATCTCATCCTATATGTAGAAAGCTCCTCCTCTATGTAGCAGGGTCAGGCTGCTAAGCAGACCTCAAGCCCACCTCAAGCCCACCGCCTAACACATTTGTTGTTCCCTCTGAGAAATGTGTCAACACTTTGGGCTTGAAACAGATTGTCATGTGACCAATACATTGTAAGGTTTCTGGATGAATGTGTTATGTTACTGAACCAAGGGCAGCAAGTCAGTCACTAAAAATATGCAAGTTTCAAGTCAAGTTGAGACAGTGTGTCATTTTTGCTGACTCAAGTCCGAGCTGAGTCACTGAAGTGACTTTAGTCTGACTTGAGTCCAGGTCAATTGACTCAAATCTATGTCACTGGTTTGGATGCACCCCATGTTTGAGAACCTTATATCGGCTTTGTCTTGCACCTGTATAGAGTACATTTCTTTACACTTAACTACTGCTGGCAGGACATCAGCCTGCTCTGTTAGTATTTCTCTGTCTCGTGGCAGAGGGGAGAGTGTGTATTCTTCATAAGATAATACTTGCAAGACTGTTGTGTGTGAGAACTGGACATCCCACATTAGAATGGGAGGATACACTTCCATCTTTAAGTGTAGGACTCAGTTTCTCTTTATGAGTGAATGGCAATTATCTACTTATATGGAGCAAATGCTGTTTCATTTATTCATTATGTATTATTAGCAATACCAGTATTTACATTGTGCCTTTTCTCAAGACAGCACAAGGGGGGAATGCAAGGCTCTGATACCATCCAGGTGTCCCAGTTTGTCAGGGGCAGTCCCGGTTAATCCTCTATCACCACACTCTTTTCTCAGTTTCTCTCTCCTCCTCCTCCTCCCTTCCTCCTTTGTCCTCAGTTTAATTCAGTTTCTGCAAATTGAATTCTAAGTGTGCTCAGCTCAACAGGAGGGATAGGAGAGGAAGGGAAATAATCTTATCCTTTCCAGTAGGCTCAGGCAAAAGCAAACTGTTGCAGCCTCTCCAGGAGAGAGAAATTGGGACATTTTAAAAGCAGCTGAAAAAGTTGGATTAAAGAGGATTAAATGGGGCCATCCCTGCCAGATTGGGACAGTTAGAGGGAATGGATTCTCCTTCAGAGGACTCTGGGAATTGTAGTCCAAAAAGTGATCCCTCACCGCCAAGTTCTGAAAGTAATGTTAATGAAGATTTTCAGCTTTGGTGAGTGTGGCTCACACATTTAATTTTATCTAGGGCCCAAATATCATACAGGCACCGCATCCTGTCCGATCTTGGAAGCTAAGCAAGCACAGACCTGGTTAGTACTTGGAATGAAGACTGCCAGCAAATACCAGGTATTGTAGGCTATCTGTCAAAGAAAGGAACTGGCAAAACTACCCCTGAGCATTCCATGTCTAAGAAAACCCTATGAAATTCATGGAATCGCTATAAGTTGACAGGCAATTGGTAGTTATGTGTGTGTGTGTGTGTGTGTGTGTGTATAGAGGTCTTCTTTCCAAGATATGATGTTTGCTAAAAAGTTTTCTTCTGAAGGGGTCAGGTTTTAACTCCCTTTATAGCTACTCAAGGAGTGGGAGAGAAAGCCTCCACTTGGCCATAAATCTTTGGTGGTTCTGAGGGCTGAGCTGGATAAATGCTTATTTGAAGAAATTGTCTGAAAAAGAGGTCCACAGGGGCTTGCTTCTTCAGAATATATTTTGCTAAGACATTAAGTGATCAGGTGGCTGCCTGAATACCCTGAAGCCACCAGATTCCTTCTATCTCAGATGCTAAGCAGGGTCAGGCCTGGTTAGTACTTGAGATGGGGACTACCAAGGAATACTGGGGGCAGGAGGCTATATTTCAGAGGCAGGCAATAGCAAGCTACCTCTGAGCATTCTTTGCCTAAGAAAATCCTATGAAATTCATTGGGTTGCCATCAATCAACAGACGAACTGAAGGAACATCCTTTTTACTGAAGGGACCAGGTGAAGTCTCCGCAGCTTCTCTCAGAAAGCCGTGTTTTGATGTTACAATCCCTCCACCCTGTGGAGAAACTTGGGTATAGCAAGGAATGCAATGGAGCTGCAGAAAAAAACAATATATAGTCTGTTTGAGCTCCTGAGCAGCATGTGAATTTTATGTGAAGTTGACTGCATCTGCAAAGACCCCTGTCCTTCAAATGAAAGGTTAAAAATAACAGAAAACTGACACTACAATTTTCAGCAATTGAGGAAACAATGGGGGGGGGGATAAAAAGCAGCAGGAGTCTATGTGCCTTGCTCTTGGCACAAGAACCCCTATATTAGATATATTAGGGAGTGTGTGGCCCCTCAGAAGTTGGACTGCAGGTTCCATCAGACCTAGCAGATACACACACACACACACACATATACAAACGCACACACATATATACATACACGTGTGTGTGTGTGTGTGTGTGTGTGTGTGTGTGTGTGTGTGTGTGTCTGCTAGGTCTGATGGAACCTGCAGTCCAACTTCTGAGAGGCCACACACTCCCTAATACGTCTAATATAGGGGCTCTTGTGCCAAGAGCAAGGCACATAGTCATGGCCCATTGATGTATCAGGTGAAAACAACTTTGGTGACTATTTGGGCATCATCCTCAAGGTGATGGGACACACAGCAGTTCAAAAAGGACCTTCTACCCCTCTCATGTAATTTCTTCTCGATTTTTACCTTTAGTTGGTTACACTTAAGTCAGAGATTTTGTTGAACTGGTGAGTCTCATCCTAAAAGCCAAGAGGGAAGCTGGGCAAGGCATTTCTGCTTAATGTGAGCATGGTTTTGCCAACATGGGTTGAAGCCTCTAACTTTCTGAAGCAGAACTTTCCAAACTTTTCATGTTGGTGACATGCTTTTTAGACGTGCATCATTTCGCGACACAGTAATTCAGTTTGACTAGCAAACCAGAGGTTAAACTAACCCCTTATAAGAGATACAGACATTTACATAAATTGTAATAACAAAATGTATGGGGACACAACATATCTCATGAAAACCTTTCATATCTTTTTAAAATATATGTTTTATGAATAATAACATACATTTCCAAGATTGTAAGCAACACACCTACACGCTTCAGGTGACACACCATTTGGAAAGCCCTGTTCTAGAGTGCCCTAATTTGAGCGTAAATGATTAAGTGTTTGCTGTCCATTTTGCTCCCTTTTCTAAGCCTGGCTGATGCAATCCATTGAAGCCACAGCACCCGGTGCTTCTTGCCCTGGCCACTTCCCTCAAAGGCCTCTGAACCAAGGAGAGGGAATGTGTAGCCCTCTAGATATTACTGGATCTGCACCTCTCATGAGCTGGGTTAGCTGGCAAGAGATGATGGGAGCTGCAGTTGAACATCAGGAAGATTACATCTTCCCTACCCTGACTACAAATATAACATTTTATAACAAAACCTCTTCTTGTATAAGTCTGGAATATTGTCCCCATGAGCTACTGTAGTGTAGTGATTTGACCATTGGACTACTCTGGAGACCTAGGTTCAAAACCTCCCTCAGCCATGGAAACCCACTGGATGACCATGGAGTCACACTCTCTCAGCCTCAAAGGAAAGCAAAGGCAACCCCCCTTCTGAACAAATCTCACCCAGAAAACCCTATGATAGATTTGCCTTCGGGTAGTGGTTCTCAACCTGTGGGTCCCCAGATGTTTGTGGACTTCAGCTCCCAGAAGCCCTGAGCATTGACCATAGTGGCTGGGGCTTCTGGGAGCTGAAGGCCACAAACATCTGGGGACCCACAGGTTGAGAACCACTGCCTTAGGGCCACCCTAAGTTGGAAGTGACCTGAAGACACTCAACTGCAACTATCCCTCTATAGATCATGGGTGGAAATGAAGTGGCCATTGAGATACTGTTGAACTGCAAGTCCCAGCAGTTCTAGCTAGCCCAGTCAACAGTGAGGAATGCTGGAAGTTGCAGTCCAGAGACATCTGAAAGGCTGTGTAATTTCCACTGCCGCTTTAGAGGGCTTAAATGCACAGAACCAGTTAGCCTTCCCCTTGCAAAAATTGTTCTCCTGCTCTTTGGCTTTCTCTTCCAGCTGGACTTGAACCTCAGGCTCTCCAAATGCATTTCCCCTCCTTATCTAATAAACTCTACTCACCCCAGTAGTCCCCCAGTGACACAGCATCTACTGCCCAAAATCCTCTTAATACAGTGACTCCCAAACATGAGTCCCCAGATGTTGGACGACAACTTCCAGAATCCTTGAATTGACACCACGCTGGGTGGGAACTGAAATACAATGCCACCTGGTGACCCAGTACTGACATGGCCACACCACATGGCCTGGCTTGTCTTTTTCCATCCTATCCCCTGACACACCAGAAAGTACATTAACAGAGTTGTGTGGCATTCATTTTACACCCAGGTTGCCCTGCAGGAGGTAGGTCTGGATGAAAGGACTGCCCTGTTTCTATGGTTGGCATGGAAGAAAATTTGCCAACCAAATGCACATCATGCAACGCTTGTGAAAAGGATCATTTAATCCTTTTAATAGCATTTAATAACAAAAAATACAAATTAATATTATATTATACAACAGAGAACTAATTAAAGATTGTATGTTAAAGTGGGCAAGGAACATGAGACACCCTATACAATTAGGTCAATGGGAAAAAGTGTGAAAATTTGGATTAAAATTTACAAATTCTTATGATTATAAAGAGAATTTTGTTAAAATGCTGTATAGGTGGTATTTGACCCCTGCTAAATTGTCAAAAATATATATATATATACACACACACAAAAACGTCAGGAATAAATGTTGGAAATGTAAAATACAAGAGAGAACATTTTTTTCATTTGTGGTGGACCTGTAGAAAGGCTAGGTTTTGGATATGTGTTAATGGGGAAATACAAAAAATCTTAAACACAAAAATTAGGTGAAGACCAGAATTATTTCTTTTAAACATGTTGGACCTTGAAGATAAAGAGGAAAAAAGAAACTAGGATATTGTTAAGTTATATGGTGACAGCAGCAAGGTACTGGTGACAGAGTTCAATTCCGTTAATAACTGAATGGATGGAGAAATTAGCAAAAATAGATAAATTGTCTAATTGGTTGAAGGGTAATTCCATACAAGTATATTTAAAAATATGGAGACTATTTATACAGTATGTGAAGGACAGACTTGGTGACGAAGCACAATTAGATTTTGATATATAGAGATTATTAGCTGTGAAACTCAGAGATAAAATAATATAGGAGGATTTTCCTTTTTTTCAAAGTGACTTTTTTTTAAAAAATCTTGATGTAATAAACCAATGTTTGAAAGTGTGGGAAGTCTGGGAGGGGGAAAGGGGGTAAAGTAGTAAGTCTAATATTGCCTCTTTACTCCTTTTCTAAACTTTTCTATATTTATTAATTTATGTTATCTACTATTTTTTTTCTTTCACTCTGCTCTTTTAAACTTTTATTTTTTCATTTAGTATATCTTGTAGTTGTGATTAAGAAAAGCAATAAATTATATGCTATGGTGTGTTAGAGACCTTTTTTGAAACTTGTCTGTTTTTGTTTTTACTTCTCCTTTTTTCTTCTGTTTTTTCTTTCACTAATGCAAGTTTGGTATGCAAGTGTTTGTAATTTATTTTTTCTTTTCCTTTATTTTTTTCAGCATTCTTAGTGTTTAATTACTGTTTAATTTTGAAGGAAACAAGTATATTAAGCTTTTATGTTATTACTTTTGTTGAAATTTAATAAATATTTTAAAAAATCATGCAACGCTTGGGAAAGTTTTGCTATTTAAAACACAGTCATTTTTGTTCCATCAAACATCTCTTGCAATTCTTTTAAGACGTGTTTGTCTGGTCACTTAATTTAAGGTAGCAGGCAGCTTGACAGTAAGTTGGTGGCTTTTTAGTAGCCTCCAGCCGCACTTCCATTATTTTCATTGCTCTTTACTTGGCACTGATGAAAGACTGGTTTTGAGTTACTCTAATGTGGCGTGGGGAATCATGCAAACTATCTACAATATTAGAAATGATTTAAAACACATTCAAAAAAATTAAGCAGTACAGGACAGTGAAGAAAGCTGAGAGGAAAAAAATCAACTCATTTGAAATGCGGTGCTGGAGAAGAGTTCTAGGGACACCATGGACTGCCAAAAAGACAGAATGGGTCTAAGAAAGAGTCTTAGAGCAAATCAAAACTGAAGTCCCAGTAGAAGCCTAGATAGCTAAATGAGGCTATAGTGCTTTGTACATATCATGAGAAGATGTAACTCACTGGAAAAAACAATAATGCTTGATAAAGTGGACGGTGTTAGGAAAAGAGGGAGAGTGCACTAGAGGTGGAATGATTTGATCAAGGAAGCCACAGCTGCCCTGAATTGGCAGGACCTGAGCAGAGCAACAGGACTACCAGGACTCTTGGAGGTCCCATTTACAGAGTCACCTTAAGTCAAAGTCAACTTGATAACAAATAAACAGTATGCTATTAAGAACTCCTCCCATAAACAGCCCATTATTTCTAGAAAGCCTGTTGAAATAAAGCGAAAGCCCTTTGCCTACCAAGGATGACAAGAAGGAAGCTATAAATGAGATTGCAGAACTTTTGGTGTTCTCATGAGACACGCCTGTGAAGGTGCTGGGATGAAGAACATGGCTTCCTACAAACATCTGAGAGCCCTGGCAGGCTCTGATGGGAGAATATACTCTTTATGGGCATGGAAAGCTTCTACAAATTATGCATTTGTATTAGAGTTTTAAAACTGGCAGAGAAAAGTGTCAAATAAAATACACAGAAGAAAGTTTCGCAATTAAAAGTATTTTTATTTACATGCTTTGTTGAGTTACAAAAACTAAGAAGATTATGTGCATCACAGTGAAATAAGAAAGGCATACAGGTGAAATTGGAAACCACATTTTAGTTACATCTTTTATCTCTGTGAAGACATTTGTACATTCGTACCACATCAACAAACTCCAGAGAAAAGTTCTAAGGCAAGGAGAAGGAATCTGATGTAAAAATGTACACATACATTTAAGAAAATGAACTGTAAAGTAATGTAGGTAGCTGATGTCGTCAAAAACGTAAGAATCAACCCCCAATGGAGTCAGTAAAATGACACAGCCATCTCTTTTACTCATCTGAACAAACCCAAGTTTCACAGTCCAGGTTAAAACATTACAGGTTTCAGCAACATTTCTGATCAATGCATACAGCTATTTCACGAACTTACAGGTTAGGAAGGATCACAATTCAGTAACAGTAATTAAAAAACACAAAAAGTTGACACTACTGCTACATGAGTGATATTTACAGAACTATTACTGTTCCTGAATTCAGTGAGAACTAGGAGACCCTGCAAAAAGGAAGAGGAGGAGAAAAAAGGGATTAGTAATGTTATGTTCCTCTGGGACTGTCATGGAGACTGGTTTCCTGTACGGATAATGAATCAACACAAACAGTATGGTTAAACGGTAAATCTTCCTTGAGGATGCACAACATTCCTAAAAAGAAGGGAAAGGGAACCTGTAAAGAAAAAGAATTAATTGGGCACTTCAGCAGCAGGTTAAGCATTTGCAAATACTCAAATGACTGTCCAAAGAGATGTAGAAAAACATCTTGTTTTGTTCTAAAATACTGATAGTGCCTTGATAGTGAAATAAGCCACTGGATCGCAAATTGTGAATCAGCAATGACTGGTGGATCAGTGAAATTTACAGCTGGGTTACTAGGGTCTTGGCCATGGATCCCAATACTTGTGCAGCTAAACAGGTTTGCCAGGGTCTGGCACTGAGAAGTGGACTCCCCAAAAGTTCCACAGCTCCTTTCCAACTTAGCCATTCAATTTGGTGAAAGGTGAGAACACAAAAAGGTGGTTCTCACTGCTCTCTTTCCCTCCCATTCTACCCCTGCTTCTCTCGCATGCTACATGGCATAGCCAGAGAACTTACCCTCTGTGTAACTGAAGCAATCACAGAACAACTTCTCCACAGATCCTGCGTCCCAATGTTCAAGAGAAACAGGAATATCAGAGGAGGCAGGAAGAAGCGAACCATGGAGTGCTCTTGCACAAGGCAGCCAAGCTCCTAGAATAATCTGGCTACTACAATGGCCTAGAGGAAAACTTGATGGGGTCAGCCAGTAGGTTTCTAATGGTCTAAGAAGAGGTGCAGAATTTTGCAAGAGCAAAGATGGATGCAGTTATCCAGCTAAAATGCTGTATGGGAGATCAGTGGGTCAGTGATAGTTTCGTGCAGAGCTTGAAAAAGTTATTTTTGGACTACAATTTGTAGAATTTTATAGCTAGCATGGTCACTGGGATTCTAGGAGTTGCAATAGAAAAGAGTAACTTCCCCAGATTCTGGTTCTTATTAGTGAAAGACATAGCCCTATGCCAATTAGCTAAGGGTATGATTTTGGGTAAGTATCTCTATCACAACCTCAAAGTCTGTTTTTATTCCTTGCTGTTGGTGACGGCCAACAAGTGAAAAATCATAAAGCACATACTGTACAAAAGCTGAGTATGAAAGCTAAATAAAACAGAAGGTTAAATTATTTAACATATGACAGCATGAACGACCACTGTAAACAAATGTGTTTAATGCATTTAATGAACCTATTTACCCTGTAAAAAGAAATGTATTAGTTTTTGGTCAAGCTCATGAAGAAGGCTAGAAATCAGCTCCCTAATCTCACATACCTGCAAGGAAAATTGTCTGTTACTGATAACGAAGCAAAGTTTACTTTTTCTTACACAAAAATAGGAGAGGAAGAAACCCCTACAAGGAGTAAAAGGTAAGATAAAATGAATAAACAATCAGGTAAACATAGTTTTACACTTAATAGTGATTCTTTCAAATGAATATATAAAATATCTGTGAATCCTCTTTCCTTTTTTTAAAGACACCCTACTTGATGCCTCTTTTAAATGTACTACTTTTTCAGAGATTTAGCTTCCCAGTTTGTCAGTGTGCTCTAAACAAACTTTAACAGAAACCTTCTGAAAAAATGAACACGTATTAACACACTGTCTTCTCTTTGCAAAATCTACATCCAATCCTATACTGAAACATAGAAATTAGTTTGGCTTTTGTTTTAAAAAGAAATGACCTTTTCACCAAACTCCCACATGTTGTGAAACCTGCTACCCAAGATGAGCATGGAACTCAGAAATATACCCAATGAATATTTCATATTTTTTTTTAAAAAAAGATCCTTCCCAACCTTATTGATACCAGAACATGGTGTACATGAGATCCAATATGAATCAGTGGTCTGTACATAAAGCCTTTCCAGACTTTTAATATAATAGGTTGTTAATGTGTTTCATTAAAAAAAAATAGGTTACAAAAAAACCTTACACAAAATCCTTAGGATTTAAAATTTAGCAATACTCCTTTATAGAAGTGATGCTATAAAATTCATTTTAGTAAGTTACTACTGGTGATCCTAAATGCAACATTCTCCAGGCAAATCTTAACAAGGTGAAAGCCCAGAGGTATCCTTTGGCTTACACTCCTTTAAAAGGTAATTGTACCTTCCAGTGCCAATTTAAGAGTTCTCCAACACTTCCTTTTATCCAAAATGGCTGCTGCAAAATAAAGCTAACAGTGAGAAACTCTGGAAGCAGGTGATGGAGGGGGAAGGGTTGTCGATCAGGAAGCATCTGAAATGACTAGCTCCCTAACTTTCAAGCAAAACCACATGTAACAAAATTTGAAAGGAGAAGTTTCGTCTGCTAGGATAAGAAAACACACCTTTGTACTTTCTCTAACATTAGGGAATATACAGAGAAGTGCTGGCTATAGAAGCTATCCAGATAAGGATATAACTGTGCAAACTGGCATGGCAGCATATAAACCAAATAAAGTGCTATAACATTCAATACTTAACCAAGTATACCCTATGGGTAACTGTTAATCTCACCTTCTACTGTCAGTTAAAACTTTCAAGCTGAAACTTTGTAAAACTAGTTAACATGGTCCACTCTGTGACAGGCAAAAGCTAGAGGCCAAAGTACAACAAAAGCTGAAAGGGCATGTTTGTCATGTCAGTTCTCATATGAAAAATAACCACCATAAGGTGACACCGCCCCTTCATTTCTTTGGTGGGTTTGTGTATACGCCTCTTGTTAATGAAACAATGATGTCACCACACAAAACCACTCACGGAAAAGAAAGCGGCCATCCCTTGATTTCACCACATACAGAGTATTTTTAAGAAGTAACAGCCAAAGGAGAATGAAGGGGAAATTTCATCTTATGCTCCATACCAATGATCACATGGACTCAGCCTAATTCCCTTCAGCAGTGACCTAGATCTTGCCACATATTTTGTGGCATTTATTCTAGCACCTACAAGCTGCAATTCATAGGCCAACTGTTTCTCTCTCTTTCCGGTCCATGCATGAGCTGTTACCATTATCCAACCCCTTCTCTACTGAGCTATGGGCTGTAGATTGTAGGTGCAGGAATCCCAATATCCTCTTTGCTAGGCAGTTTAATGGCAACATTTTGCTTGCTTCTGCAGTATTTCTATTATTAGAAATAAATATTCAGTGGCATTTGGGATATTTATTAAACTAACCTCAGATAAGTCTCTTCTTTGTGATCCATTATTTTAACAACCTTTTGATAGTTTGAAGGAATACTAAACAATTCTGATATGGGAGTCTCATAAATCCTCATGATAGCCTAAACCAGGAGTAGAAAGAAAACCACGGTCATTTTAACAAGTCTCAATGGAAACACTATTATCCTGCTGATCTGTATATCTTATAAGATGTCCAAACCTAAAAAAGGTCCCCAGCCAAACTTAAAAATAAAAGCAAACCCTTGAAACAGTGGGTACTCTATTGCCCATTTCACATTTCATCTATAAATCCATGATTAATATTCTGGTACTGCACATAGCTTGGTTGCAGTTTTCCTTTGGAAAGGACATAAGAGTTAAAATAAACTAGAAAATGATGCAAAATTAAATGAAAGTATATCTAAGAGGTGAAAACAAAATAAAAAAAAAATGCTCTACCTCCAGTAGTCACTGGCTAAATATCCATACTAAGTTTCAGCTTCTGAAGCATTATGAACAAATAATACACAGGTCAGGATACATGTATTGACTTACTAGCATCTTTATAAAAAAAATTGGAGAGTTACACAAAAAAAAATGAACATGTATGGAACTGTTTCCATTCAACTCTGATAAGACAAGACAACTGCTTTCCCCTCCCACCCCACCAAGTAAGCTTTGATGCAGCTGAATTGTAAGCAAGTAAGTAGCTTCATTTAAAGATTGTTTAAAGTCCCGTATTTACATAATACATTAAATGCCTTCTCTGCAGTTCGTATATCATTTTAAGCGCATGATAAAGAAAAGAACAAGATAATGGTTGCAACAGATCTTCTACAAAAATTAAGTGGTTGACTGGCAGTGAAGCGTTGGACAAACGACAGGGCCTCCTCTTTTTACAGCGATTTCACTTTTGGAGAAGGCACCTAAAATGAAGAGAAGTCAAACTATAGCCTTGCCAACAAACTCTGATCTAAGTTAGCATTCATCAATCCAGATACAAAAAGCTCCAGGAAACTTAACCCAGAGGCTGGGTGCCTGCCACCCAGATCAGGAGCTTGCTCTTGCCTGCCCTGGAGGAAAAGAATCAGAGGTACTCCCATCCCATAATCAAAGCAGACTGGCTCCAGTGTCAAAACGGGGAACTTATACAATACCTATGCGCACACATGCACAGTTATGTACAAACTAAGCACACTCCATCACTTTTTAACAGATGGGAGCCAGACAAATAAGCTTAGACTTCAATCATACAAATGCACACATCACTATTTTAAATGTGCCGTGGGCTAATTTTCATTGAAAGGACAGAAGCCTCTCATTTCCATACAGGTGCTCAGACATCATCTATCCTGTTCCAAGTCCTGCTGACATTATAAGTGAAGCATGCCCTGATTTGAATCATAGTCTCAATATTTTAGAGGCCATTAAGAAAACCTTCTTTTAGACAGCATTTATGCTTTGAAACCTACCAAATTACCACAGCCTTACTCACTTCTCAGCTCAACTTCTTCAAGCCACCTGCATTCAGGCTGTTCAGCTCTCACTTTGATCAAACCACTTTCTAGATGCTGTTTTTCTGTCAAACTTACTCATTATGGAGAAGTTGTACCTGAACTGTGAGATGAAGGCCCAACTTCTGTGTATGACTTTAAACAGAAAGCAGATAAGGAAGGCTCAAGAATCTTCTTAAAGACTAAAATTCCCTTGAAGCCCAATTCAGTCATCACTGTGATTCTAACGTGATGCTTGTAAGCTTTGGAAACAATCCTGAGTGGAGGAAAAACTAAACTAAAGCGAACTAAACTTCCAGGGGTCAAAATAAGCATTATAAACAATAACAAAGTTTGTTTCCTGGTCCAGTAGCCTAATTCACACCTGGTACTCCATAAGGAAGGAAGATGTGTTCACTAGCTATTTGTTAAAAGCATATTTAAAACAACCACACTTTTACCCCAACATATCCCTTAAACAACTCCTGCAGTATTTCTAGCAGAACAAGAAAGCCATTCTACCTTTAACAGACATGACACAACAGTTACAAATCATTTATTCTCACAGCTTTGCCTTCTTCAGCAATGCCATTTTAAAAAGTCTAACTCTTTAAAGAGTTTGAATTTAAATAGTTGAAACAGAAATATTACCATCTCGTGACCTCACATAAAAACACAGGCCTTAAAGAACAATAATCTTCCACCTGCTTTGGTATTTATACTTCAGTTTCTATTTACAATTTTTTTAAAAAAAATCATTGCAGCCACATCCTAAATTACTGGTTCATATCTGTAGCCACTACGCTGACTAGCAATGAAATGTATTTCTAGAAACAATTAGAGAAGACCCTCCCTGCCATACAAATAAAGCCAGACCCCAAGGGGGTTTTGGTAACCAAAAAAATGCCTTACTCTGGAAGGCAACGGCAGGACATGGGAACAGATATCGCTCACAATAAAGCAAAGTTTCCTTCAAGTTTGCACATAATTTTTTTTTTTAAAAAACCCAACTTCATGCCTCAAGGTAGAAAAATCGTAATTTTAACTTGGAGACAGAACACCAGAATACAATTCAACAGCTTCTGCCACTATGCGGTCTTTGCCACAAAGTATGTGATACAGAAAATCCTAAAGAAAGATGTCTGGCCAAAGCTAACAGATGATAGGAGATATGCACAACAGCAGCCTGTCAGAAATGGGCTCCCCCCATTTGTGTACTACCACTACGGTTGTCATAAGCCTTAAGATTTACAGGTTCTCAACCATATCCCACTTTGGACAACCTTGCAATTAATTACCTATGAAAGCAACCTAAGACACAGAAGAAGAATGTTTAAAGCCTTGCCTTTCAGAGACGCTGGGAGGGTATAAATACTTGTTGTGCCAAAATAATGAGATTATTCCTATAAAAACAATGTTGGAAGGGGAAAATACATTAAGAGAATTTGCAGGACTTTGTATTGCAAAGAACTGCATTCACCCCATCAGGAGTAAGCACTTTCAAGAAAAAGCTCCAAAGCCTCTTGGCAAAATACCAACCAATTATGTAGCCCATATTATATTCTACATTATGTGCACCTATCTGCTTAGCTACAAAGGGAGATATGGGTGCGTTCTCACTTCAACACCTCACACCGAAGATAAGAGCAACCATTATCAAATATTCTTTGCTATGAAGAAAGATTAAAAAAAATTCAAAGTTAGTGTTCTTTCAATCTGAGTCAGCATGATCACACAGTGTATCTTCCGAAAGACATCTGCGTGTATGGTTCGTGCACAAGACCAGTAGCTTCCATGTGTTCAACACAGTAAACGAAAGCCAAGACAGAAATCTCTCCACTCTTGATCCTGAAAACTCAGCTTCTATTGTAGCAATGCTGTCGCCATCTGTAGTGCCACAGGGTAGTCTGAAGTTTCAAAGGGACACTGCAAAGCTGGCACTGGAGATCACAGGGAGATATCCCAGCCTTGTGACTTCCTCCATATCGTGCTCCCAGTAGTGTGTGGATCACTCATGTTCAGCATGTCACTCCACTATCAATGCCACGTTGATATGGGACAGATCTATCATATGCCTGGAATAAGGTTAACATACAATGGTCAAAGCACATGTTATCCAAAAATGGCACCAAAACATATACTATAAGTGTGCTAAGTTGTCACACTTTTCCATCAGAAACCCAAGATCTGGTTCAGACATAATCATGCTAGTCTGATAAACAATGGTTTGTCAGACCAAGGGCTATATGTAATGGGGCTATCTCTGTAGCAGCAACCCAACCAGAAGTGGAACTTCTGACCAAATGAAATTAGGCTGGCAACATCTCTTTTGAACTTCTGGCAGGCAGTTCTGTTCTACATAACCTTCGTCATTCAATATTGCTGTTTTAACTGCTTTACAACTCTATTTTAAGATTGTTTTAAGATTATTTTAAAAAGAATATTTTAATGAGTTCTAAAATCTTTTATCTTTAATTGCCTTTATTCCTTCATTGCCCCAGAAGCCCCTGTAGGCTTGAAGGGGATATAGCAATATCTTAAATAAACAAATGTGCTGCCTCTTTGCCCTTCATTTCTTCATTCCATGAATCTGACTTCACCTTACTAAATCACAGTTTCCTATGGTGCCTTAAGTGGAAAACCGTGGTTTAAATGCTCCTTAGGAATCAGGATTCAAATGTGGTTTGATATCCTGATTTGTAAGCAGAACTCAAAGCTCCAGTGTCCCAGTTCATATTTAACAGGGAATGACAGTTTTAAAAAGCCAAGCTATCAATGTCAAAGTCAAGCAAGCCAGCAAGAGGAGAAAGTGAAGGCGAGCAGCTTGTGTATGGGCACAAAGCTTGGTCTCAATCGGATAAACCATGGTTTATCAAAACACTGTTATATCTCAGCTAGACCTAAGTTGAACAGTTACCCTCTCCTGGCTGATAAACAAGTCTAGATTTTTTAAAGATGAGATTACTTAGATTAATATTTACCTGTGAAACTTCTGTTGAAATTTTAAAGCATCAGCTGGTTCTTTAAATTTTGCTATAGCCTTTCGTTGCTGAGGGAGCATCTGTAAACTCTGTACCAACAAAAAGAAAGAAAAGATTACTCTGACCTATTTATTTTACATCCTGCCTTTCTCCCACAGTGAGACCCAAGGCACCTCACAGCATAGAGTAAAACAAATTACAGATTAATCCCCCCTACAAATATTACAATTGAAAAGTTTTTAACAATTAGTTAGCTTTCCTATTTAAAACAACACTAATGTAAAACAGTTCCAAAAGCATTTAAAGTAGGAGAATGAAAGTACAGCACACATAGCTCATTAAAAACCCTTCTGCAATCACCAGTTAATTGCCATAATCCAGTCTAAATGAAAAGGTCTTTGCTAGCCAACAGGAAAGCAGAGAGGGGGACAGTCACGTTTTAGATTTTGTTCACTTTTTAAAGAACATCAGAGCTTAGAATCATTGCCCCTCTCTGTAAGGAAGAACTAGGCTGACGTAGCGAACTAGGTCAGGGTTGGACTATCATCCTACTGTCTGACACAAAGAGGCGATTTAAAATGGCGGCCACCAAAGGCAACTCACAAAACTTGCAAATCCAGCAAAATGAATGCTGAAACTGAAGCCTGCGCAATGCTTTGGCCTTGCTGGTTTCTTGAGAAATTAGAGCCTTTATTGTTTTGCTAGCCCCAAACGTGCAGCAGAAATTGAAGATCTTTCAAGGCCCCGTGGTATGAATGGTTTTATTACATGGGCTAAACATGCTGCAGATATCTGCTAGTCTCTATGAAATCGATGGTGAAGTTAAAGACCACTGTCCAAGCAGCATCCTGACAGACATGTAAATATCTCTGTAAACAATAGTTATTTATTCACAGGATCTAAGGACCTACAATTATAAATCAAAACAAAATGCAGCTAAAAACCTAGTAATAACAAAGCATTAAGGAAGCAATCTTATTAAAAACATTAATTTAAAACACATTTAAAATATGACAAAGATAGCACACCCCATTAAAAGACCTGTCTGCAAAAATCAGGTTAACATTCAAATGCCTGCCTAAATAAAAAGGATTTTGCCTGCTAGCGAAAACAGAGGAGAGGAACTCAGTCCAACCAAGCCTCCCTTGGTAGCGAATTCTAATGCCTGGGAGTAGCCACCAAGAAGGCTTCCTCCTCAATGAACATGCTTGTGAGGGTGGTGGTAGCACCCAGAAAAAGCCCCTCAAGTCTTAAAACACAGGCAAGAGCATTCGCAAGTTTCTTGGATGCATACACCCAGAAGATGCTCACACAACAGAATAGACTGTGGAGGCCGACCAGAATTTCAGAGGTAGTTTTCTGGGCTGCACAGATACTTGCCTGGAGGCACAATGCCCTTTAGATTTGCATCTAAGCATGTCTGCATTTTGTAATTTTTGTCAAGAGCTGTATTTTAATGTATGTAGCCAAAATCACCCTTTCTTGAATTCAGAGATAAAAACCAGACAAATTATGGTGCCATCACATCACTCCATCCCTAATCCTTTGTTTTGTTTTTACGTACTATAAAAGCAAAGGATTAGGGAGTGATGTAAAACCACCTCAATACAATATTCAGAATTACTGGAAATAAAATATACTCTTACACCAAATCCTTTTATTTTTGCTGTTTTAGAGATGAATAAGTAAGCCACTTTTACACAAAGCGGACTACCAACTACCTCCTTCATGTACCGGAATTCAGTCAGTATATATAGATACTATTTCAGCATCTCAGATTCTTTGGTATCACATGAAAAGGTGATGTATGTATTATTTATTTAATGACAAACAATCCAGGTATAGCTAGATAAGTGCATGGTTAATTTTGGAATAAATTTAAGCATACGTAACACTTATTCATCTCCTTTGGTTGAGCTGTATCCAGGATAGAAGCAAATGAATCCTCAAATTCTTCAGAATGGGAAACAGATAAATAAACCAAAATGGAGGCTCCATTTTGCTGCAATCCATAAACCACAGAATCTTTACTAACCCTAACTTGAGCCAATTTGCTTCAATTTTTAACTAATCATGGATTGTTGTTATGTGTGAAACAGGATCTGCAGTTATTTTTTGTTGAGATGAACACACTTCCATGGAAATCACTGTCAAAGGTTACATTGTAAAGAACAATATGCAACCTGTAGACTCAGATCCTAATTTAAAAATACAAACACTAACATAGAACACAACTGTATCCAAAATTGGTTGCTGCATAGATAACTGAAAGCTTCTCTTCTCCATCAGCCTGTTTTTGAAATGTCTTGTTTAAGAAATAACTTTAGCAAATATAGGAAATAAAAGAGTTCATCTTCATATCAGGAAGTGTGAGGCACCTAGAACTCCCTGAGAAAAGTATTTATTGTGCATTGAACAGCCTGGATTTTCCTTTAGTTTAGCAACCACGACTTAAGAATTTTTTGAAAACTCTTTAATATAAAAACAGTTTTAACAGAATTAGTGGTACAGATTTATTTTTGTTACAAAATATTTTTTGCAAAAATTGAATGCTTTAACAAAGAACATTAAAAAAAAAGAACTTAAAAAATAAACACATTCCAGTCCTTGCACTTTACAGTAAATAGTTGTTAATATCCAAGAAGTGGAGACTGGGGGCCCCATCACACTACATTGTATAGCATTATAATTCTACTTTAACTGCAACATTGCAAGGAATCATGGGATTTGCAGTTTAGGGAGAGGCATTTAGAATTCTCAGCCAGACAGCTCTAATGCCTCACCAAATTACAAATCCCAGGATTCAACAGAATGATTCCATGACTGTTAAAAGTGGAATAATAGTGCTATAATAGTGTAGTGTGATAAGGTCTTGAATCAAATTGTGCCATCAGCAATTAAACATAAAATGATCTGAGATCTAACTCTCAGAAATCTGATAGTGGGTAGGTATTTTAGTGCTTGGAAATATTACTTCAAAAAAAAATTAAAATGCTTAAGAATCTCCCAGCCAACCACAGCCAAGCTGGTTGAGGGATTCTAAACTGTAGTCCAAAAAAGTAACGTTTCTAAGCTTTAGGCATCTGATCAGACCTCCACCCTCTTGTAGGATACTGCGTCTCATCTTTCAACAAAAGCTCTCCTAACTACGAGGTCATTCATTTCTCCATCATTAAAGGTTAACAAATTGAAGCCAAAGCTTGCCTGATAATATATCAAGTTACAGAAAAAATTACACAAATACAGAATCTATTTGCAAAACTATCTACTCTGAGATTTCAGTTCCCACAGGAAAGTCACCAATTGTGAAGAATCTCCTCTGCTTCCTGAGAGGAATGGCACGCTTAAAGGGTCCATTTAACTCAACATAAGAGATAAAGTAACTGTGGAAGTGCACTCCTTGCCAGTGACATGCAGCAATTCCTCCTCTGCCAACAGATGCTCTCCCCTCTCCTGAACCATCTTCGGCCCTGCTAATAACTGATTCTCACAACCAAGTTAGGTGTGTCTCTCTCAATCACTGCAGGACATTCTCCCAATGCCTTAGCCTCCAGCCTCCTGTGACAGTCCATTTTTAGCGAGGGGGAGAAAAGAAGAAGTTTTATTCAGCCACAGCACCATTTCTCAAGACAATATTCTATCAGACTCTAGGTAAACAGGAACATTGTTATGCAGTATTTATTTACTTGACTATACTCTGCCTTTCATTCCCCAAACGGGGCTCAATACCAACTAAAATGGCAAACCGAGGGCCCTGATCTGAAATAAGAGAATCTGTGAGAAAAGCCGTTTCTATTAAATCCAGGGTCATAATGTTCACACCTGTTTTTGTGCACCCCACCACCAAAAACCATTGTGAATCACAGAGTCCCAAGAGACTGTATACAACGGTACACACTTAACTGCTTTGGGGAACTCTGCCTGAGTTCTTAGAACGGGGAAGTTCAAATTCTATACACTGGAGCCATTGGAAGGAAGTAGAAACTTAGAAACCAGTGGAAACCGGTCATACCCTCCAACTCTAGATCTGTTCTGTAAACCCAATTCTTATAAATACTTTAACAAAAAGAGCCTGTAAAAAAAAATCACTTCTGGCTCACTACTGTTCCAACTCCAGTTTGTACTATACTGTCCTCAGTGCTAATTACATAGGATTTTTATTTTTATTTTTTTTGCCAAGCTTCTCAAAGATATCAGTTTCTGGTAGTTTAGATGAATCTCAGTCTTGAGATACTTGGATGAGTCTCA
Organism: Iguana delicatissima; assembly: GCA_948472985.1. Taxonomy (NCBI): domain Eukaryota; kingdom Metazoa; phylum Chordata; class Lepidosauria; order Squamata; family Iguanidae; genus Iguana; species Iguana delicatissima. Next base: position 3,859 of record CAOKZL010001126.1, on the reverse strand, counting down.
AGTCATCAGATGGATTTTTTTTTTTTTTTTTGGCTAAATAATGGCAACCTGTGGCAAACTTTAAGTTATCACTCCCTTGTGCTAATTTTTGTATCAGTCATTATTAAGCATGCATTAAACTCCTAGAATGAATCCTCTCTGTTGCCTTCTTATTCCATCTGAAATACAGTTCTCTATTTCCAGCTCACAGAAGCAAGACTAGTTTACTAAGCTGGCAATGTGCTGTTCACCTTACCATGCCATCAATAAGGCACTGAAAAGTATATATTCTATTTTGGAAATCTCATTTTCCTTACTGCAACACTTTCATCCTCTAAACAATGTCAAAAAGGCTAAGAAATAAATCAGTGTGGATTTATATTAATAACAAGATAACTTAAAAATGGGCTTCAAACTCAGAACTCATTTCAACTCAAGTAATTATGTTTAATGACATTTACAATTTGATGGCATCCACATCCAATGGTTTCTTCCAACTACAGTATTTTTACTGAATCAATGAAAGTTACTTAACTGCTGACTTCTCAAATTCTCATCAGACTCAGTAGGTTTATTCCAGTGGGAACTAACAACTGAATTTAAAGCTAATGTGACTTTTAAGAAAGCTTTTTCAAGGGACTCTGGATTGCAACATGGCAGCTGTTAGCATGCTGATTCAAAGGGGAAAATCACCAACACCAAGAGTAAAACTGGGATTTTTACTTGATGAAGTGGTGCAGAGAAAAATAAATGCTGTATATATTCATGTATAAGATGACTTCATATATAAGTTGAGGGCAGGTTCTAGGGCCAAAATTTTGATATGACTGTAGACAGGTTGAGAGTCATTCCACAGAGAGGGGAAAGCACTAGCCCCTAGGGGCGTCCACCACCATTCTCCCATCCAGGTATTCAAAAAGGCCTCTCATCACTCTGCTCAGAGAAGAGAATAGTTGTTTTTTTCTGGTAAAACTTAAGGTGCAGGATTAACTCTTACCAAAAAAGGAACCATTCTTTTCTCTGAGTAGACTGGCCAAGTGAGAGCTTATTTTGTCTCAGGACAACCTAAAGAAGCACCATCCCCCTCTACTCTCTTTCTCTGTGTTCCTTTGAGGGGAAACACCAGAGTCACTGCTACCACTTTCCCGGCCAGCATTCAAAGAGCAGTGCTGTGGTGGAGAGAGTAGAAGGAGTTAGTATTTCTTTTAGGTTCTCCCAAGACAGACTAAGCTCTTGTCTTTTGCCATTCAACTCTGAGAAAAGGACGGTTCCCTTTTTGATAAGAGTTAAGGTACACTACCTACACTGACCCATTAATAAGTCAACCCAGGTTTTTTGGGTCAATTTTTTGACAGAAATTTCTAAACTTATACATGAGTATATACAGTATACAAGCATACCTCAGTTACCAACTCCTCTGACGGTGAAGCTCCTTTTTACAAAATCTTTCAATGCCCGCCCAACCTCTTTTCCCTTCCCTGTCTTCTCTCTAGCTGGACATTTTTAGCAGCATATATCCTGGGAGGATAGTGAAGGAGGTCTGGAGAAACACAGACATTTGGTGCTGGATTGCAGCAGTGTGTGTACAGTAAACAATGCAATAAGCAAACACTGAGCAAGATAAACAGCAGCTGTCTCTAGAACCCCTTTCTGAACATGTCTGAACTGCAAAAGCAAGAGAAAGGGGGAAGAGGATAAGGCTGCCTCACTGGCTTCCTCCAGCATGTTTTTTATTTTTTTTAAAAAAGGACAGATCAGTAACTTTGACCACCAACATGAAAATCATAGGAAAAGTGGAGGCCAGTGAAAGAAAAATCATCTCCGAGTACAGTTTGGAAGAAACTTCTAAACAGTCTCTAGAAGGCTAAAATGTTTTTGCTTATTTATGCAAGGCTCGTCTGGCCTGTTGTTTCATTTCATATAAACATATTGTTAGTTTTGAAGAAAAAGTTTGCTGAAACATATTCAACTGCTCTCCCTTCTTGGTGTAAGCACCTATCCCTATTTCTTCCATGTTACTTCTGCCTCTGCTACCAATTTTTCTGTTAAAGAGCACACAGCCAGAAACACATCTACTTTGTTAACTGAGATATACCTTCACTAGTAACGTGACCCCACTATTACTCAATAACTTACTTAATCAGCTTCTGCTTGGGGATTCCAAAAACAGGTGCTAGGAAAACATATAAAATGGAGTTAAGCCTAAACATCTTAACCACACTATTATAATAACTCTGATTCTCCTGAATTGTGGTACAAGCAGCATTCTTTACTTTCAAGTTCTAACCAAAGGATTTCTTTGCCTAACATTTTATATAAGTACCACATAACACTGCATTTACACAGCTGACCCCTACAAAGTCAGCTGCTGGTATCATCAGCCAGAATTCAGCTGGTGGGCCCGCAGACGGAAATGTTTCTGGCGGTGGAACAAGGAATGGGAGGGCCCCCTTTTGACAGCCCTCTCCCCATGGGGAAGAAAGTTCCATTCCATGGCAATCAAAAATGAGTATGACATATGACATGGGCCATCAGGGATGGGAAGACAGCCTTAAGCCCAATGGTATTCCCAAATGCATCCTTTCACTGACACCCACAGGTGTGAATGCTTGCTATGCCCCACATACTCTGGGGGAAAAACACGTTCTCTTAGAGATGGTGTTGCTGTAAGGGCAAAATCTGCTTCCTGCTCTTTGGAAGATTGGAAGCTGCCTTACGCCAAGTGAGATTGCTGGCTCACTTAGGTCAGTACCACCTGTACCATGTGACAGCAGTTCTCCAGGGTTTCAGAAGGCAGCTTGTCTCTGAAGATGCCAAGGATTGAACCTAGGACACTTTTGTATGCAAGAAGCATGTTCAACTCAAGTAGCCTCTCCTGACAATGAACCCTCTAGCCCAAACTGACAGGAATCCTTCCAGGGCTGCAAGGGGTCTATGTCAAGACTCAGACTTTTCATTCCAGAGTCTTCTTATAAGTATCCACACATTCGTAATAATGATGGACATTTTCTACAAACAAACAGAGGTAGTTAACATACTACTGGCCTCCCTCAAAAAGGCCAAGAAACAGTACTGAAGGACAGAACAATGATAGCTGCTGCCTTGATTCTTAAGAGCTGATCACATCCATGTCCTCCTGTGTCCCGATGGATGAAGGTGAACTGTTGGCAGCTGACTTGCTAGTAGCACAATCTGCCCTATATTACAGATGAAGCTGCAAGATCTGTCACACTGCATACTATCCGTCACATCTAGTTTATTTCTTGCTATATGCACTTTACAAACCAAACTTTAAACAGAGATGCATTTTGGGGAAAGAGATTCATCACTGTCCATAGTTAACAACATCAATCTCCAGCTCATTTTATTTCCTGCAATATACTGGGACACCTCACTTTAAGGTGGTTTGCTTTAGAGCATTTGGCCAAAACAGTGCTTTTCTATTGCACAGAACAGCACCATTTTGTTTTTTGTGCTCAGTCTGCTTACAGCATTTGTGCAGCCTGTGTCTCAGTGTTGTATTCTGGCAATGATTATTTTTACTTTTACCTTTTTTTAAATTTTACTTCCTTTTTTAGGACTAGCACTATTGATAAACAACAGTGTAAATGTGTTTTTAGAATTTTATATGCACTTCCAAGTGCATATAATTGCAGTCACATCCTTTTGAGATAACAAAGGAACATTCACTCTACTCTGTACAAAGCTGGCTATTACCTACTTTGGCAAACCAGGGTGATCTTCTGAATGTTAGCGGGGAAAGTTTCTCCCTTTCATAACATGTGGTGGTGGGATCAATTCTTCACAAGCAACTACAAAAGAGACTGCTTTCCTTTTTTTCTTTTGCACATCTTATAAGATGCAGCATTGCAAAAACAGC